>JAJEJO010000884.1:646922-1146397 GCA_020662805.1 Glaucomys volans | reverse complement strand
AGAGAGAGAGAGAGAGAGAGAGAGAGAGAGAGAGAGAGAGAGAGAGAAAGAAGAGAGAAGAAAACCTACAGATCATCTCCTCATATAACACTGCAACTGATTCACAGGGCACACAGGTCTTTCCTAATTAGAATAGACAATGATCCAGTTCCCTCCTTTAAAATAAAAAGTGTACCTAAAAAAGGATACCTGATTTCCTCTGTCTTAGGGATATGGAATTGTAGAATTAATAACATTCTTTGGAAAGCTTTTTTCTTTTTCAGCTCACAAAAACCTCTCACTCTCTTGACATGTGTGGGTATCACACTTGGAAAGCTATTGCAGCCTCCTGGAAAAAATGGAAAGATCAGAAAATTCATTTAAACCCAAAGATACTGTTTCCCACTATGGGTCCTTTTTGCAATGCTAAAAAACTGAATCCTGAGAATGTATGTGCTGGGAGGACATCACAGCTACTGTGGCCAAAGCCCAGAGGATGGATCGTCACCATGTGTGGAGAAGCCTCGTTCTGGGGCCAGCACTTGTCTTTTGGTCTGATTAAAAGGCAAAAAGGTGGAGCAAGTAGTTTTTCAGTTCCCTAGTGGTTACCAATAAAAGCCCTAGGAGGAAGGAAGGGATGATGAGGAAGAGTCTTGGTGTTAAGGGGAGGGCTAGCAAACACCATGTCGAAGGAAAGAAAACAAGCAGCTTTGGAAGAACATTGTTCTTAGTGAGTTCTGTGAAATGACCACAAATTTTGAGGCCATGTGCTTAAATTTGAAGAGATTAGAAATGAAAAAGGATCTCTTATTTATTTTTGTGGTACTGAGGATTGAATTCAGAGACCATCTACCACTGAGCTGTACCCCCACTTCTTTATATCTTATTTTGAGATGGGTCTAGTTAAGCTGTGGAGGCTGGCCTTGAACTTGCAATCCTCTTGCCTTAGCCTCCCAAGTTGCTGGAATTGCAGACATGCACCACTTCGGTTGGCTTGGGACCTCTTTATTTTAAAAAGATAAAACCAGTGAGGAGGTATCTGAATCCCTGGCCACATAATCTTGCTTGGTTTTGGCCACATGGGTAATATTCCTGCTTTGCATTTCTCTACAAGCACATTCTTTCTTTAACAATAACAGTAACAACCAACACTTACAATATGCCTAATACATTAAGGTAAATTTTCTTTACATTAAATCTAATCTTAAAAAAACTACCTTATATTATTTTCTTCATCGAACTTATAATGGGAACGTCTACTGGAAAGCACTTGAGGTTCAGAGATTTTAAGTGACTTGTTAAAGGCTACACTTGCTGCACAGCAAGATGGCTCTACATAACTCTAACACTGCTATCTCCACAGTGGTGCTGTGATGATCTCTCTCTTTCTCTCTCTCTCTCTATACATATATATATATATGTATATGCATTTATCTTTAGTTGTATCCATGCACCTGTCTTCATAGTATTTTCTTAATTTTTCATTTTAAAGTAGAAACAAATGCTTAAAATAACAAAGATGAGGCTAACCTGATGTCTAACTCTGATGGCTAAATATTATTCATGTCGATGAGCCTGCCACAGTCCTTTCCTCTGGTTTTCTTAATTCTGGCCTGTTTGGCCCCTTGTTATCATTAGTTTTGTAGCTTCATAAACCTGAATCCTCAATCATCACGTGCTAATTCTCAAGAGCATGCTGAAAGCTTCAGTTTGACACCTTAGAATGTTGGTGTAAGGAGCTGAACACATCTGGCATATGTAATTTTGACCTCCCTATGCTAATAAGAATAAAGAATGTTCTGAACCAAGCTCTTCTTATAATCACAATGTCTCAGTGTTTCTAATGCAATGTAATGACGTCTCACCTAAAAGCAGATGAGACGACTAAAACTGGCCCCCATCCACAGCAATTGATTGCAGTGTCAAGGGAGATCCAGAGGGCAGTGGGAATGTGTGTGTGTGGGCGAGTTAAATCAAAGGAATCAAGGAAAATAAACATGCAAGGACATCAGCAGGTACACAATGGCTTTCCCAGATAAAGCTCGGCAAAAGCATTTTTCTTCTCTGTTGAGTAAAGGGCAATTTGTGAGCTGCTGGTTACCCAACCAAATTGCTTTCTCTCACTGATATTGTAGAAATTTCTGCCCCAGACAGGCAGGTGGCAGGGGTGCCCCTAATCCACCATGGCTGTAGTTTAGTTGCTGCTCTGATGAGAGTGGGCCGGTACAGGTAACCCACTACCATCCATTTGAGCTGGAACCAGAGCACTAACTGACTTGGTGACAGTGCTCTCAGGGTAATGGATGGTCTAGTCTAGTCTAGTCTGGTTTAGTCTCGTCTACTGGAAAGCACTTGTAAAAATGCCAGTCATTACTGGAATGAAGCATAGATTCAATCATCACACTCTGGAATACCTGATCATTTTAGCAGTTGGACATACTGCTAAGGTTAGAGATTATTAGATAAAAATGATAAGAAAGTTGTTGGTACTTAATTTCACCTTTGTACTTCTTACAGAGTTTTCTAGTCTTCCTGGAATTCCAGACCTCAGTTAGGAGCATACTATAGTGCAGCTCAGGGTTGCAGGAGAAATGCTGGTTATGGCTGAAGCTGCCCAGGACAATAGGGCAGTGGACCAGAGATGTCTTTCTGGAAACAACAGATGTGCTGTTTGCTAAGGAATGAATTGGGTGGAAAAGATTGGCTAGGAAGGAAATGCTGAGAAGCAGAGCAGACCAGATCCTGGGAAGACTATCCTAGTGCTCAGATGGAGGGGCAAGGAAGCACAATGACCAGAGCAAGCCAGGCAGCAGGATTGCAGAGGGGTCTACACTCTCAGCAGGAAAAAAGCAAGAAATCATCTCTCTGGCTCTGTATCTCAAAGCTTGCTGTGTGATTGGCAAAACAGTGTGTGAGACCCCAAAAGAAATGCAGTATCCTCTATTCTCAGTTCAAAATTATTAGAAACTATCAGCAAAAAGGGGGCTCTTGAATGGGGAATCACTACCTGTAAGTTATGTAGGAAAATGAATCGCTACTTACCGTTTACGTTTTTGCTTTCCTACTGCTGATTTCAACTTCTACTCTCAAGAACCCTTGCCTTAGGATGATGATTTTTTCCTTCTACGAGCACAGGTTAAATGGTATGGGGAGACCATGTGGAACAGGCTGGGTGGCAGGGCAAAACCAATGAGGGCTTAAAAATTTGCCAAAGCTCAGTCTCCACTAGGGAAAAGAACTGGTTATTTTAATTCTGTTCAAGATTCATAGGCTGCCATTTCTCAGAAAAGCTTTCTTAATCACCTTAGCCCATAGTGACTATCTGAACATCTGTAGTTTTTACCACCTGCCCTTTTCACTTTAGCACTCAATTATAGATATCATTATTTTAGACTTCCTATTCGGTGTTTTATTTCCCAAATGACATTGTAACCTAGGAGAGGGAAGATATCATATATGACAGTCAATCTGTCCTTTGTATCAAAGTTCTTCTAAAAGAAGGATGGATGGACACATGGACACACACACACATACACACACAAGTGCCATAAACTTATTGATAAAGTGAACTCTGAACTCTTATTATTTTGCTAATGTTATTTCTTTCAAGGCTTCTCCTCATAATAATAATAAAAAGAACTTTTGGAGCCGGGTGCAATCCAGTGGCTCAGGAGGCTGAGGTCGGAGAATCATGAGTTCAAAGCCAGCCTCAGCAACTTAGTGAGGCCCTAAGCAAGTTAGCAAGACCCTGTCTCAAAATAAAAAATAAAAAAGGGCTGTAGATGTGGCTCAGTGGTTAAGTGCCCTGGGTTCAATTCCTGGTTCCAAAAAACAAACAATAACAAAAAACTTATGCTAAAGGCTGTCCAAGACAAAATCCAAGGGCATTATCTCTACCTAATACTTGAACGGATACAAACAGAAGCCATGAGCTTTTTATTCCCTTAGAATACTCCTTCTCTGGTGCTATCACTACAGAAGTGATAACTATGTGAACTAACACATTTGTTAATTTGGTTGACTTAACCATTCCACAATGTGCTTATCTTCAAAACATCGTGTTGTACATGATAAAAACCTACAATGTTATCTGCTAATTTATAAAATACAAACAGAAACATACAAAGCACTTCTTTGGGGACAGTTGGGATGATGCCAATATTCCTAAACAAATACTCCAGCTTTAAAAATGTAATGCATTTTTTAAATTGTCCTCTTCAGGAAATAACTGTTCTCCAGCATCCAGTGCATGAATTGTGGGTCAATGTTCTTAACTCTGCATATGCTTATTGTTTTCTCTTTGACTGTATATCTCTACTACATTAGTAACTTGGATTCTCATCACTTTCTTCTCTATCTAATTTGGCTTTCTTTTTTCATATATATATTTATTTTTAGAAGTGTATTTTAATTATACAGATAATGGGTTTCTTTGGGGCATATCATACAGCATGTAACATACTTTGATCATATTCTAATCTGGTTTTCAAACTGAGTTTTCCAAATGGACAAAAACAGAACACATACAAATTATCTCAACTGTTTTCACAAGTAGAGCTAAGATGGAAGTGCTAAGGAGGGAAGGACCTCTGACTGAGAAAGATCCTTTTCTACCAGGAGAGATCATGGTCTTTCATTAAGCTTGCAGTTTCCAAAAAGATGCACAGAGCATGACAAAAAAGGAAGGGGATACTAAGTCAGACAGTCGGCCAGCAAATAGCCTGATGAACCCTAATGATCAACATACTGGTAGATGACACAGCTTGTCATCTTTCATATCCATTTATACTACCAGTTAGACCTGCCAAATTATTCCTAAGAAAACCAGTTGTGAATAAATCAGTCTTTGATCATCTTCAAAGACGTAACTTTCTGCTATTATGTAGACAGGATATTGTGATTGGTTAGACTGGGGGTTAAAGCATTTCAAAAAAGAAGCAAGAAATTTGATTCTATCTACTTTTGCACATATAATCTCATTTAATCCCTCACAGGGGTTCTATTGGGAGGAAGCAGTATTATTGTACCACCTTATAAATGAATAAACAGGCTCAAGAAAGTAAAGCAACATACTCAAGGTCACATACCTGTAAGCAGCAGAACATATCAATTCTAGAGTGATTATCTCTTCTACCATACTATACGGGCATTGCCATAAATGTTTTGCTCATCTGATGTATCAAGTTTAAATTTTTTGGAAGAAATGCTTCCATAGGAAGCAAAATGAGAATTTGGTCCAGATTTAAAGGTGGTTGGAAAAGGAGATTCTAGAACATTATTTTAGAACTAATGACAATAAGTAGCACTTCCTTTGTGGTGACAAAATCTCCCTTTTATGCAAAAAAAAATTCATTTCCTTTTCAAAAATCATGAATGGTATTTTGGCAATAAAGTTTTATGAAGAGATAGACAAGTGATCCTTCAGATTCCTGTGAATCTTATTAAAAAAGAAGATAATACTACTTAATTTAATACACAATGCACACTATTTAAGTTAACAAGTGAATTTAGTCAAGTTGTAGGATACAAAATTGACATACAAAACTCAATTGTATTTCTATACACTAAAGACAAACTATTCAAAAACAAAAATCATTTCCATTTATAGTAGCTACTAAAAAAATACAGGAATAAATTTATCCAAGGAGGTGAAAGGTCTATAGACTGAAAACTAACATACCAATGAAAGAAATTGAACAAGACCACCAATAAATGGAAAGATATCCTAGGTTTATGGATCAGAATTAATATCATTAACGTGTCCATACTGGGCTGGAGCTGTGGCTCAGTGGTAGAATGCTTGCCTAGCATGCATGAGTCAGAGTTCGATTCTTAGCACCACATATAAATAAACAAAATAAAGGTCCATTGATGACTAAAATAAATTAAAAAAAAAAAGTTCATACTACCTAAAGTGATCTACAGAGTCAATGTAATTGCTATCCAATGACTTATTTTTATTTTTTTTATTTTTTTATTTTTAATTTTTTTTACAGAAATAGAAAGAAAACATGTTGGCAAGAATAGAGAGAAAAAGAAACACTTCTAGTATTTGCTATTTAACCCTGAATGGCCAAAGCAGTCTTGATCCAAAATCAACAAAGCTGAAGATATCACACTATTTTCAAAATCTACTACAAACATATGGTAATCATGCTGACATGGAACTGGCATAAAAACAGAACAAAAGTATAGAATAAAGAACCAAGAAATGAATCCAGACCTTTATGATCAATTAACATTTTTTAATTAATTAATTTATTTTTGGTTCAATGTACACAAATGGAGTACAACTATCATTTTTCTGGTTGTGTACAAAGTAGAATCAAACCATATGCATATTCATACATATACATAGTATAATGATGTTTGTCACATTCTATTATCTTTCCTTCCCCACCCCCTCCCCTTACTTTCCTCTATACAATCCATCCTTCCTCCATTCTTCCCCTACCTCCCCACCCCCATTACGTGCCATCAACTACTTATCAGAGAAATCATTAGGCTGCTGGTTTTTCAGGATTGGCTTATCTCACTTAACATGATACTCTCCAACTCCATCCATTTACCTGCAAATGTCATAATTTTATTATTCTTTATGGCTGAATAATATTCCATTGTTTCTTTATCCATTCATCTATTGAAGGGCATCTAGGTTGGTTCCACAATCTCACTGTAGTGAATTGGGCTGCTATAAACATTGATGTGGCTGCATCACTATAATATCAGATTTTAAGTCCTTTGGGTATAGGCTAAGGAGTGGGATAGCTGGGTCAAATGGCGGTTCCATTCCAAGTTTTCTAAGGAACCTCCATACTGCTTTCCAGAGTGGCTGCACCAATTTGCAATCCCACCAGCAAGGTAGGAGAGTGCCTTTTTCCCCAAATCCTCGCCAACACCTATTGTTGCTTGTATTCTTGATAATAGGCATTCTAATTGGGGTGAGACGGTATCTTGGGGTAGTTTTGATTTGCATTTCTCTTATTACTAGAGATGTTGAACATTTTTTCATATATCTGTTGATTGCTTGTAGATCCTCTTCTGTGAAGTGTCTGTTCATTTCCTTGGCCCTTTTATTGATTGGGTTATTTGTGTTCTTGCTGGAAAGTTTTTGGAGTTTATTATAAATTCTGGATATTAGTGCTTTATCTGAAGTGTGTGTGGCAAAGATTTTCTCCCAATCTGTAGCTCTCTCTTCACATTGTTGATTGTTTCCTTTGCAGAGAAAAAGCTTTTAAGTTTGAATCTATCCCAATTATTGATTCCTTCTTTTATTTCTTGTGCTTTGAGGGTTATGTTGAGGAAGTCTGGACCTAGGCCAATATGATGAAGATTTGGACCTACTTTTTCTTCTATTAGGTGCAGGGTCTCTGGTCTAATTCCTAGGTCCTTGACCCATTTTGAGTTGAGTTTTGTGAAGGGTGAGAGATAGGGGTTTAGTTTCATTTTGCTGCATATGGATTTCCAGTTTTCCCAACACCATTTGTTGAAGAGGCTATCTTTTCTCCCTTGTATGTTTTTGGCTCCTTTGTCAAGTATGAGATAATTGTATTTTGTCTGTGTGTCCTCTATTCTGTACCATTGGTCTACCTGCCTATTTTGGTGCATGATCAATTAATATTTGACAAAGATGCCAAGGACACACACTGGAGAAAGGACAGTCTCTTTAATAAATGGAGTCTGGACAACTGGATATCCGTAGGCAGAAGAATGAAATTACATCTTTATCTCACATTCTATACAAAAATCAACTCACACCATACACAAAAGTCAGGACCTAAAACATAGGTCCTGAAACTATAAAAATACTAGAAGAAAACAATGGGAAAAGCTTCACGACATTGGTCTTAACAATGATTTATTGGATATGACCTCAAAAGCAAAGACAACAAAAGCATAAAGAGAAAACATGGGATTATGTCAAATGAAAAAGTTTCTATATAGCAAATGAAACAATTATCAAAACCAGGCACAGTGGTGCACACCTGTAATCCCAGAGACTCAGGAGGCTGAGACAGAAGGATCCCAAGTTCAAAACCAGTCCAGCAACTTAGAGAAACCCAAAGCAACTTAGCAAGACCCTGTCTCAAATAAGTAAGTAAATAAATAAATAAATAAATAAGGGTCGAGGATGTAGCGCAGTAGTTAAGCACCCCTGGGTTCAATCTCTAGAACAACAACAACAACAACAAAAAAAAAAAGGGACAAATTATTTGAATATATACTTCTCAAAAGAAAACAAGCAAATGGTCAACAGGTATATGAAAAAATTCCCAACATCATGAGTTCATAAGGGGAGTGCAATCAAAACTGCTGCAAGCTATGACCTCACATCTATTAGAATGGTTGCTATTATCAAAGAGACAAAAGGTAAGTGTCAGCACGAGTGTAGAGAAAAGGGAACCCTCATACTGTTGGTAAGAATGTAAATTGATATAACTATTTAAAAACAATATGGGGGTTCCTCAAAAAATTAAAAGTAGAACTATCTTATGCTCCAACAATTCCACTCCTGGGTATATATCCAAAGGAAATGAATTATCAGCTAGTTGAAGAGACCTCTGCACTCCCATATTCAGTACAGCATCATTTACCCTGGCAGATATGCAATCAATCTAAATGTCCATCAATAAATGAACAGATAAATAAAGTGTATATACACAATGCTGCTGATTATAGAGAAGAGTTTCAGTGTTTCTAATGAGTTTATTAATGTGAAATTGGATTAAGAATTAGATACAATGCCTTTTAAATTTATAAAGAGTGACTGATTAATAAAAACATATAAACATATAATGCAGAAGTGACTAAATTTTGAATTATATTAAAAGCTGAATTATATACTATTATATAATTTCTAAATAATGAAATTATATAAAATGATAAATCAAAGGCTAATCCTTCCTTTTCATGAGGAATTTGGAGAAGAAAAAGTTATTTCATGATGAATCACTGAGGTATGTTTCTTCTTTTTTTTTTTTATATTTTCTGAAATCATCTGGCTCTTTTTCAAACATGTGAATTCAATCTTAAAATGAGGTTACATTTTTTTGATTCCTGATGTTTTCTAGTGAACTCTTAAGAGAAAATATAGAATACTGAAGCAATATAGAATACTGAAAAAGAGTTCTGGGCCAGAAGAAAAGAGATGTGATTTCTAGTCCTGGCTTACCATGGGTGTGAACTTGGGCGAATCACTCAGCCTCCCTGAAGCAAAGTTTCCTGGTAGGTAAACAGATGTCAGCATCTACTCTTCTCAAACAATTGCTGTGCACAAAATTACTTATTCAACTAGTGCTTGTTAGAGCTCACTGGTCTCTTCTTATGGAGATATGAATACAAATACAGAACACAGAATAGGGATAGTCAATGTAAACAGAAATTTGGGGTGAAATTCTGGAATGCTTCTGGAAGAAGAAATCTTTAAGAATAAAACAGGAATTGCTGAAGAGAATGCAAGAGAAAAGAGAAGAGAATCCCAGCCTGAGAACACTGTATTCTACAAAGCCACTGAATTGTGAGAGGGAAGGTGAAGGGCATGAAGTCATTCTGCTAGCTCAAACAGGGTAACATCAAAGGTGAGGGTGGAAGGGTAGGCAGAATCCAGACATCCAAACCAACAGGTGCTATGCTATGCATTTTCATTTAACTTCAGAGTTGTGAGTAGAGGTGAGGGACTATGAAGGATTATGAAAAGGGAAATTATGACTTTAGAAAACTCATCTGAAGGCAACATACATAATGGATCAGAGGCTGGCAAACTATTCAGAGTCCATGGTATTAGCTCAGGTGGGAAAATAAGAAGGCCCAACTAAGAGACAGTAAGGATGGAGAAGAAAGAATAATCCTAACAGATGGTATGGAGGCAAACAAGACAAAGTTTAATGTTTGATATAAAAGAAGGAAATATCAGAGTGAATCATTAGTGATTCACTCTGCAATACATAATGCATTTCTGATCTATAAGAGCTAGACAAGTTCAATTTTAAATATGGTGAACTCATTGGACCCATAGGATATTCAAGTAGTAGTATGCAGAAGACAACTTGATAGATAAAATGCATTTGACAGTGCTATGAACTATTAAAAATGTATAATATTATTTGGATTCAATTCTATATGAACCCTTGCAAGGCCACTGGGGAAATTACTATGGCATATATGGTCTGTACAACAGTACTCTAAGGACTTCAAAGAATAAAGACATACCTCACTTCTTTTCTGAATTTGTTTGCTTAACAGAAATTATTTAATATCTAGAGCACAATTTCTATTGTGAGCTGTCTCTAATGGTTTGTAGCTTCTTGTCCATGTCCATGTGGTTGGCATCTGGACTAGATTAAAAAGAGCTACCATGCATTTAGGCACAAAGGACAGAATTCTGCAACTCCTCTTCTATTCCAGCCTCACTGCCTATCACATTTTCCTATATGCATTTTTACTTCCAGCTGCCATGGGGTCATCAAGTCTTAGCTTAAATCAAATGTCCTCTGGCTCCAAGTCCCATGATGAAAAAAAATTTATGGAGTCCTGGACACATTACAAGTTTTACAGCTTTACAGCTGAAATCCTTCAGGTCCTCCTGACCTACTGAAGCAAAAAATATGTTTTATTTTATTGTGATTCCCAAATGTTCTCCCAGTGTGTGCATTTTTCCAACAGAATGTGTATGTTGCTTCCAGCAATGTGTTTTATATTACCTTGAAGAGCAGGGAAGCTCTGATAGAAGGAAACAAGTTAGTCTTATTGCCAGGAAAAGAGAAAACAGAACTTGCCATTGCAAGCATGATTGGTGGACCAAACCTATGCCTGGGAGAATCTGTTTGTATTTCTCTTCTACTGAGGATACCCTGTGAGTCAATGACCCTATCCTAATTGTTTAGAAAGTTTATATCTTCCAACCAATGACACAATGGCTTCTTAGGTGGAATCATTTTTATCAATTTTATATATATATATATAATTGATATATATTATATATATACACACACAAATAGTAAAATAAACAAATAGTAAAATAAACACACATATACATGAGTGTATATGTACGTTTAAGTGTGTATGTATATATATGAATAAAGATATTCCTAAAAATAATATGTTCTTATTTAGTCTAAGATGTAGCTAGCTCAATAACTTTGAATTAAACATTTCCTGAATAGCAAACAGACTTTCCAAATATATATCAAAACTTAAAGTCTCTCTCTCCTTGGGAGATCATAAGTACCATCAGTTTGGATGTAGCTTGAAAATAAGATACCTAAGTGGGCTCACCTTGACGATGAAATCTGCTGTCAGTGGTCCAGCCATTCTTAGAATCTCTTTGTCTGGAAATTTCTGGAAGTCCACAGTAGAATTGTCCACAAGAAATGTGCCTGTAGAGCTGAGGCTGTTTTCACCTTTAGCCCCCTGGAGGGTTTTGGTTTCCAAATCTATGTAATCAGACACATGAAGAGAAGAGAGAGATGTTCCTGGGGCTACCATAGTCTACATGCAAGCACAGTTCATGTAACGTTTTGAGCTATGGAAACTGTGATATAAATAAAATATATAGGTATTTCTGGATCACATGTGAGTTTATGCTGAAAATAAAATTATTTTAAAACTCATTAGCCAACCATTCAAGGCTCCTGTCACAAAAAAACTTTGATTTTCCCAAATGACCTCCTGTGGGCACACCATATACTGCAACCCTTTTTCTTTGACTAAACCATCTCCCATACACAGCTTAGTGATTCGGTTTGGATGTCCCTCAGCTTGGGATAGCCTCCACTTTTCTTTTTGTCCTATGAGATCACAGGTACATCTCAGAGTTGCCTCAGCATCCATGCAGCTTTATATTCAGGCATTAACTTGAGTTTCTTTATTCTTTCTGGTTGCTTAATTCATATATACTATTGCTGAGGATGAAGACACTACAGTGGCCAGGCGCAGTGGCATACACCTGCAATCCTAGTGGCTTGGGAGGCTGAGGCAGGAGGATCACAAATTCAAAGCTAGCTTCAACAACATAGTGAGGCTCTAAGCAACTTAGCAAGATCCTGAATTTAAATAAATAAATAAATAAAAAGGCTGGAGGTGTGGTTCAGAACTTAAGCACCCCTGGGTTCAATTCCTATTACCCAAAACAAAACAAAACTATAGTGGCTCAAGGACAGGGGCTATTCTTTTTTATATTTTCTCTTTTAAAAATCATTTTTGATACTTAATTCTGTTATACACATATGTGGTATTTTGTAAGTACTTATTACAAAAAAACTTAATTCCTTTTGCATTTAAATCTGAATTTTGCCAATGATAGTCTATGAAACATCATTTGTTGTAGGAAATCAGAGCATGCTAGGATGCTGTTGCTTATGATGTATATGCCAGAGAAGACGATGTTCTCCTGTGACTGACGGGGCATCCACAGTAATTGTCTGGTATATGAAGAAAGATAGACGGATTAAGTCTAATGGTTTCCAAAACTCGCACAAGGACCCTTGGCTTTGGCAGTGACCGTTCAGCAGAAAGTCACAAGACTTGTGTGGCGCTCTAGGTTTCCTACCCCAGCTTCAATCAGAATATCTCCACTCTTCTATATTTTACTGATTGGGGTTCTGGGTTAAAAACAATTTTAAGGGTTCTAGAGGTACTCAAGTACCTAAAGTATTTGTACTGTATTATTTGAGACATGGTCTACTTCAAGTTCTTTAAGGAATACCAAACATGGAAAATGTCAGTGTTCAACTAAATGCACAGTGACTCTCTGATGGAGTCTGTGGAGCCTCTCTCTGCCCCAGGGTGGAGAAGCCTCACAGGACATAATATCCCACAGGAGAACATCAAGGGGATGCTGGAGTGGGGAATCGCAGTCATCATCAATAGGAAAAGGAAAATAGAGGAAAGCAATAGAGGAAAGCAACAGTGCTGAATCTCCTTCCTCCAGCCTTTATTCCTCAAGCTGCCTTACGTGCAGTTGCAGAAATAGCTCCAGGACATGAATTTACATAGTTTTGGAAAAATCCTGGAGGTCTAGGCCTGAATCTGAACATCTGATTCAATTTTATGAAGAGGTCTCCCAGCTGTTCTTCTCAATGTACTTTTGATTAAAGATGAGCTGGGGCTGGACCAGATCACCTAGTCTTGTTCTGATCTGGCACTAAATGTTTAAGGTTAGTCCCATACTGAACCAGCTTCTGGGAGTGAAGGGCAAACGCCCTGCAGGAGAAACAGGGAATGAATCACTTACTTCCTCATTTTATTCTGCTGAATTACATGCCAAATACAGAAGAAAAAAAAAAAAAAGAAAGAAAGAAAACAAAACAAAAAAAAAAAAACAACTACGTTTGCCAACAGCATGTTTTTTGGGTGAAAAAATAAAAACAGATCACATATTGCTTTTCATCATTTATGAATATCATCTGAGGCTTTACCTATCAAGTCTTCAAGGCAATTAAACCAAACAAGGACAATTCTCCAATTTCTTGGTGATTATGTAATCAGGAAACTTGAGATTAATATATTTATAAAAATCGATTTTTCTTTTAAATGATTTTCTGCAATGAGGAGTTATTTTCCCACTTAATAGCGATCTCAGCCTGAATATTTTATTTCCATCTTTGTTCACTGCTCACAAAAATATTGTTTCTGAGTGGGGTTGTTACACCATCAGTTAGCTCTGTCCATTTCTCAAGAGGAAAAACAAATCATTTGACTGGTAATAGTGTACATGAATATATTATCTTTGGCATGTGGATGCTGTATTGATATGATTGCTCAGAATTAGAAAAGAATTCAGATCAATATAAGGTGATTTATCAGTGCTTCTTGGTTTTGCTCAAACTAAACCTCACTTATTCTTTTCTTTCACATGACCCTTCATATCCCACCTCTTTGAT
The DNA here is from genome assembly GCA_020662805.1 of Glaucomys volans. Lineage (NCBI taxonomy): Eukaryota > Metazoa > Chordata > Mammalia > Rodentia > Sciuridae > Glaucomys > Glaucomys volans. Next base: position 1,132,538 of record JAJEJO010000884.1, on the reverse strand, counting down.
GAAAAGTATTTATTTTTATTTTTAGAAGACTAGAGTATGCTATATTAACTTTCACAGGCCCTGATTTGTCTTCCTCTTAATGATCTTTCTAGCATGATTTTATCCAATTGCTAAAAAATGCTTACTACTTAAATTGGTTTCATAGATGTGGGTCGGAGAAGAGAAGGAGAGAAGATGATAGATGCCCTTGTGGGAATCTAGGAATAATCAGACTAGAGATTAGGGGACTCAAGGGACCAAGTGAAGAGAAAGCCTTCAAGTGAAACCAAATTTCTTAGAAAATACTAGCATAATCTCTCCCACCTTCACCTTTGTTTATAGCCTATAATTTTCTGCTTATAATTTACAGATGTACATCTAAAAAGAACTAAGTAGTAATAAAAAATAATGTGGCTATATATTGCTGCCCTGGCACAACTAGAACACAAACCTTGGAAGGGTCAACCTATCATTTGACCCTGAGGGTTCTAATTACCTTCTAATCCTGAATTCCCATATGTATGTGCCCTCGTTTAATACATAGGAGAGTTAATTATCCCACAATGGTTTTCTTTACATGCCACAGTGTTGTTTGTTTGATAGTTCTGTAATTCTCTGGATTGAGTAAGTAATGGAATATGAGATTAGGAAGAAAAAGAAAAAGAATGGAGGAGAGAAAGGAAGGGTTAGAAGAAGGAAGAAGATAGGAGAGGTAAGATATAAAAAGATTGAGATGGATTAAAGAGAAAGAAGAGCATAAGCATGAGCCTAACCCATGAACAACTCATTGGGACCATCTATTTTGTATTTTTCAGGATGACTCAGGCTAGAGATAATTACCACAGAGGTTTCTGCCATCTCATCTGGCAGCCAAGAGACCAAAGAACTCAAAATATCATTCTGATAGAGTGATTTGTACTCCTGAGTTTTAATCCTTTCTGGAACAAAAATAAATAATAATGGCAAAAACTCCTAGTTCCCAAAGGAAAACATTGGGTTTACTTACACAAGTGATCAGGTCCTTTGAGGACAAGGCGAATGTGTCTACTTCCGTAGGGAATGGCTACCACGGTATCATCCACTAAAGAGAAACAAAGCAAAGTCTTAAAGCACATAATTTGACACAAAATTATTGACTGTTTCTTGTACAAAGGCAGTGAATTAATATAACTTTTAAAAAAATGACAGTTGTTTTGTGTTTGAAATGGGAAATACAATTTTGGGACATTAAAATTTTTACCTTCTTCGAAATAAAATATGCCAAAGAAGCCAGCCACTGGTTAACATAGTGAGGATTTAGCCTTTTAAAGAAAGTGTGAGTTTTGATATGTTAAGATTGATTTGAACGTTTTCCTTTTTGATTTTGAAATCTGGTCTTGGACCATCAAATTTCCCTGGATTAGAGCATTTGTGTTGGATTTAAAAATATGAGTGAATTCTAATATTTGAAGGATGAATTTATTATATCAGAATCTGGACCTCTCACTGGCAGTGTTCTGGATGAATAGGAAAGATAAAAGGAGGTGAAAATATGATTATGTGCTTTAAACCCCTCAAGGGCAGAAGTCGTGCCTCTGGCTGTTCTACCTAGTTCTTCATACTACCTGCACCTAATACTGCAAATTGTGAGAACTCCATAAATGGTGTTTAGCATTTTTCAACATATAACCCCTCTATTTTGAAATATTTTTTACAGTTGGCTGAATCACAGATCATTTTTATAATAGATTAATTCTCGGCTTCTTTAACAATTGAGCCTAAATTATTAGAAGCAGATTAAAAATAAAAAGATTAGAGGTACATTACAAGTCCTCCAATTAAACCCCAGGCATTGTCATTTACACATCACTTCAGAGTTGCACTTTCATTTAAATTATGGCATTTACTTTCACCTGCAACTTGTGACATAGGCAGAGAGAATTCTAGGATGAAGAAATGCAGCCTCTGAGAAGCATAATGAAGTCCAAGGTCAAATGGATAGAAAGGTATTTCAGAGGACAAGAAGGGCCCATTCTTAGGAACTCATCAGCACACGCAGAAGCTCTGTGGGATTCTCTGTTTCTATATATCTTTCCAATATTGTACATTATTATTCTCTCATGGGAACAATTTAGTTTAAATAAAAGAATCCCCAAAGTTACCCAATTCCCCTAAACCTTATCATCTTATTTTTGGGATACTGTACATAGTGAATCTTAGAAGTTATCCAGCTTCCCTGATCCTTGGTTTCCTTGTTTGTAAAACAAAGAATGCAACAATTACTTTATAATACTGTCACAAAAAGATATAAAGATAGAGCTACATAGAAGCAATGCCTTGAATACAGTAGGTATCCTGTACATTTTATTTTCCTCCCGCTTTTGCAAATCTCTTTCAAAATAGGGATTGAAAGAATGTAGGGTGTTTTTTAAATACTCCAAGGTCCCAAGCATATAACCCATTGATTGAGGAAGACAACTCAGGTCTTAACTCCTGCCCTGAAGAAGTTACATTTATTGAGTTCTCTGCAATATTGAAAATTCTAATCACATACAACCTTATAGCTGTTTTTAATGTCATGCATTGTTGAAGAAAAGGCTGAATTCCAGACAGCTAAGATTTTGTGGCATATAAAAACAAAAAATGTAAGGGGGAATACAGACAAGAAACTCAAAAATGTTCAGACTGGGCCCACAGAGCCTTAAATGCCTTGCATAAAGACATGAATTTTTAAGTTTGCAAAAGAAATTCAAAGCAGTGAAAACAATGGGATTTCTAGAAATAGAAAGTCTTTGTTTATACACAGGTCAAATAAAGGGCAAGTAAAAGGAAAGCTGTCTGTTTGGCCTGAAATGCTCAGCAGCAGTCTTCTAAACCCCACACACTTGGGCAGTCTCACTCTTGCTTTGCTAAGAAGGAACACATTCCTCACACTGAGGCATTAACCCTGGTTTTTGGCTGTTGTGGTAACATTTGTATGATCCAGGAAGATGATGGGGTTAGGAACTGAGAAGTTTGTAGAGGGGAAGAGGGTAGGATGGAAAAGTAGACCAGGAAAAAAGCAGAGTATCTTCTGCTGCCCTCTGCACTTGCCTAGTCACAGAGAAAAATGGAGTAAATCAGGCTGGTGCAAACAGCACATAAGTAGGAAGACTCACAACCTACTCTTCTATTGAGAAAAGATCTGATGGACTCCTAGCAGATCACTAGAAAATTAATAAATTCATTACTTTATTCTACAAATAGTTTTAAATTGTTTCTTGGTGTCATGCTCCATCTTAGGAAATAGAGATTCAAAGGAGACAACAAAACAAAACAAAGAAAGAAACAACAACCCATTAGCCCTGCAAGGTAGTCCCTGAAAAAGGAATCTAAGGAAAAATATGTGGGGAAATCTTGTGCACTATACCCTGCTCATGGAAATTCCAAAAGCTCATTAATTTGGTTTCTTAGGAGTCCTGAACATATTTCACTCTATTTAACCTAGGATACACCCTATATGTTAATCCAGACAATCTTTCTTATAGATCAGCTGTTAATATCACCTGATATATCTCAGAGCATAATTTAAGAAATGGTGCTCTTAATTTGAGAAAAAGCAAAACAGGAAAGTTAAAATTTTCGTTTTCTTATGCTGACAAAAAGCTGCTCTTATTGAGTTGTATTTGTATTCAAACTGTCATCTTTGCTGATAAAGTCTTGGTGATTTGGGACAGGTTGGGGGATCCTTCTACTTGGCTTCTACTACAGTGTTACATACAAAGAGGTGTTTAAGAGATTCCAGACTGGGAGGCTAAGGCAGGAGGACTGCAAGTTTGAGGCTAGCTGGGGGAACTTAGTGAGAGCTTGTCTCAAAATAAAAAAATGAAAAAGGCTGGGGATGTAACTCTCCAGTAGAGCATCACTAGCATCAGTTCCTAGTATGAGAGAGAGAGAGAGAGAGAGAGAGAGAGAGAGAGATATCGATCCCAGAATGTGAGAGCAATCTGGTGCCTTGCAACACCTGCCTCCGCTGTGATTTATGCAACTGGTATGGCCGGTGAGGCGGGTGACTGCATCTCTCTTACAGTGCCCTGCATTCCTCTGATTACCTTTCCTACAAAGGTGCACCATTCTATGACCAGGTACCTCTGCCCAAATCTCTCCTAGCTTTGCTGGCAGAAGCATGGTGGCAGTCTTCAAAATGTATTCTGAAAAATATGCCAACAACCTCAAAGACCAGCTTCAGAGAGTAGATAACCTCTTTCTCAGTTAAATGGACAAGCTTTCCATGGGAACCATAACTTCTGTCATTTCACATACATGAATTGCAAATGTCCTTTCTCAAGGAAATGATTATCAGGGGTTGCACCTAAAAACTTTTCTCTACAAAACTATATTGACCTGTATATTCCATACCCTTCTATACAGAACATTTTATATTAGTTTTTATATTTTGCAATATGTGGATGTTCTGTGTGATTTACTGGTGTATCAGAGAAAGGTGATAATGCTAAAATTTTGAAAAGACAGGATTTCCTATTCTGATATCTGAATTTATCTTATTTTTAGATGTTGATAAATTCATGTTTTTAAAGAATCTTCTCTCTCAACTGTGGGGCTAATCCTTAATTTCATTTTTTAAAATGAAAGGGCCACTGTTGCTAATACAATTGGCTACATATTAAAAAAATTCTGCTGAACTTGATGAAGTTTCAAAGTTATATTTTAAATCTCCATGCCAATTTTACTACCCCTGAAATACCGATAGTCAGGTGTGGTGGCACACACCTCTAACTAGCTACTTGGGAAGCTGAGGCAGGAGGATCACAAGTTGAAGGCCAGTCTGGGTAAATTAGTGAGACTCTGTCTCAAAATAAAAATAAAAAGAGGCTGTGACTGTACGACTCAGTGGCAGAGTCCCCCTGGGTGAATCCCCAGTACTACCAAAACAAAATATTATATATATGTGTGTGTGTGTATACATATGTATATGTATATATGAGTGTGTGTGTGTATACATGTGTGTGTATATATATATCTCCAATAAAATGAAGAGAGGCTAAACATTCCAGCCTTTCAATTCCTCGCCCAGTTTATCAGTAATTGCATAATGGAGGATGTATGTTGCTCAGGTCAAAAAGTTGTTCTCTCCTTCCCCAACTGGAAAATTTCTTACTTTAGCTGCTTAGACCAAAAACTTTCAAAAACTTTCATTTCATTTCATTCCAATTAATTCTTTACGGAACACTATTGTCAAAACACCCCATTTCATTGATTCTGGGAGGAACAACATCTCATATTTTAACAAATATAAAATCAGAATATATCTCACAATGTAGTGCCTTAAATTCCCTCTCACTCAGGGAGTCATCAGTTATGGCTGTCTACCTACACAGGTGCTAACATCAAAACAGCTAGTATCAAACTTGTGAAATGGGGCAGCTCAGAAGAAATTCAAAAACAACAGAACACACTCATTTAACTCTCAGGAATCGAGTGATTATGGTGGTTGTAGGAAGATGAGGAATCAGAAGAGCTTAACATTTCCATCGATGGAGTCAAAAGCTGTTTTGTGCTGCATAATTTCAAAGGTGTGGTAAGAGCTCAGCACCAAGACTTCTGCCTCTATGAAGTAAATAACAAGGACCAGATTTACCATTCTGCCTGAAACAACCAAAAAGTCAAGCAAAATTATATGAAGGCAAGGATTTTAAGACACTGGACATCAGGCAAAAGGCAAAAAGGGCTGCAATTCCTGAGATTCGGGAACAAATGAAGTAAATCCTAATATTGCCCTAGTTTATTGCCTTGAAAGAATCTGGCTGTGGCTTTGGAAATGGAAGTTCTATAGTAGAGGTTGGAAGATTCCATGACTTGAGACAAAACTAAGAGTCCAATGAACCATGGCATTAGAATTTGTGGGAGGAAGTACCAGACAAAAGAGTATATAAGAGGGAACTTGAAGAACTAAGATGGTCCCCTTTATGTATCCAGCAGCATACTGATCAATCCACAGATGTGAAGCAACTGCTTTAGGCTGGCAAAAGAAATATAAGAGGACGTGGTTCTCACACAGGCCTGAGACTAGTATCTTGGCCCACCAGCCAAACTTTAAAACTTCATAAGTCATGGAACACTGAGTACCTAGAAGGACTTTATCTCAGTGGAAGGGCATAAGTAAGTCTAGGCCAAACATGACTTTAGTTCCACCTACCAAATTTTTAAGACCCCAAATGATCAAGTTCAAGTTAACTGTTCCCAGAAGAAAGTTCAAGACTATTTATAAGAATACAAAAATATCTAGTACCCAAAAAATAAAATTCGCAATGCTTGGCATCCAGTAAAAAATTACCAGGCATATAAAGAAACAAATAAACTATATATCCCATACTAAAGTGAAAAGTCAATCAATTGAAACACAGAATGGGACATTAAAATAGTCATTATAACTGTATTCCATATGCTTAGCAAGTTAAGTACTGAAAAACAAATCTTTAAGTCCACAAGATTTCGCCGGTAAATGCTACTAAGTGTTTAAAGAAGAAATAACATAATTTCCATCCAATCTTATCCAGAATATAGGAGATTAGGGATCATTTCCCAATTCATTGCATAAGGCTAGTATTATGCTTGTACCAAAACCAAACAAAAAGTACAAAAAAAGAATACTGCCCAGGCCAGTGTATCTCATGAAAAGATATGAAAAACCCTCAGCAAAATGCTGGCAAATTAAGCCAGCAATATATACACAGAACAGCAATGACTAAGAATAGTTTATCTCAGGACTCATTTAGCCCAGTTTATCACTATGACCAAATGGAGTTTATCCCAGGAATGGAAGGTTGGTTCTTTATTTGAAAATCAATTAATATAATACAACAAAATAAAAACTAAAAAAGAAAACCACACGATCATCACTTGAGGTAGAGAGAGAATTTGATAAAATTCAGCATCATGAAAATAACTCAGTAGACTAGGAAAAGAAGGGAACTTTCTCAATACTAAAGAGTATTTACAAAACTTGCAGCCTACATCATATTCACTGGTGAGAAATGAAATGATTTCTTTTAAAGATTTAATCAATATGCCATTCTAACTACTCTTGTTCGCTATTGTATTGCATGCCTTAACCAGTACAATAAGGCCAGAAAAAAAAGAAAGAAGTGAATTACAGATCGAAAAAGAATAAACAAAACAGTTCTTATTTGTGAACAACATGATTGTTTATGTAGAAACTCCCAGAAACCTCCCCAAAATGTCTTAGAACTATTATGTGAGTTTAGCAAATTTGCAAAATACATAGCCCATACACAAAAATCAATCACACTTTTATAAACTAGCAATATACAATTGGAATGGAAATAAGGAATATAATGATATTTGCAACAGCTAAAAAAAAGTACAAGAGGTATAAGTCTAACTAAAATCTATAGGATCTGTATGCTGAAAAGTAATATGGGCTAATGAAGGAAATCAAAGATGACCTATATAAATGGAGAGACAAGAAGTCCTCATCGACTGAGTAACTTAACATAATAAAGAAGTCAATTATTCTCCTCCCTACCAAATCTATCTGTGGAATCGTAGTCAAAATCCTGGAGAGATTTTTTTTGTGACTATGGGCAAGCAGACTATAGAATTTATACAAAAAGGCAAAGAAGGAGAATTGAATACCAAAAATTAGTTTGAAAACAAAAAAAGTTTTAGGAATTATACACCTGATTTGAAGACTTACTTCAAAGGTATAGTAAACGATACAATGCAATATTGGTGAAAGGATAGATATATATACCAAAATAGAGAATCCAGATAAAGAGGCAAAGAAATGCCAATGGAAGTTAGACAAAGATTTCAACATAATTCAGGAGAAAAAAGGATACCTTTTCAACAAATGATGCTGGAAGAATTGGGCAATGTGCACACACACACACACACACACACACTCGTACACATAATCGACCTAGATATAAACATTATACCTTACATAAAAATAACTGAAAATAAGTCATAGATCTAAAGGTAAAAATGTTAAACTATGATTCTGTCAGAACAAAACATAGGAGGTTTGTGACCTGAGGTTAGGCAAGCAGTTATTAGACATGACATTAAAAGCATAATCCATGTAAGAGAAAAACTGATAGCTTGGTCTTCATCTAAATAAAACTTTTTATTTCATGAAAGAAAATGTTAAGTAATTGGGGGAAAAATCTACCGACAGAGTATTTTGAAATCATATATAGAACAAAGAACTTACACCTAGAATATGTAAATAACTCTCAAAACTCAACAGTACAACCTATTTTTAAAGCAAATGGCTTATTTTTTTCAGGGAGCAAAAGGCTGGGCATGGTGGTGCACACCTGTAATCTCAGCTACTTGGGAGGCTGAGGCAAGAGAATCTAGTTTGAAGTCATCTTGGGCACTTTAGTGAGATCCTGTCTCAAAATAAAATAAAATAAAAGGGCCTGGGGATGTAGCTCATTGGTAGAGCACTCCTGGGTTCAATCTCCAGTACCCAAACAAAACAAAACCCAGAAGACTTGAATTGACAGTATACCAAAGAGTAAATAAGCACATGTATGCTAGGTTGAATAATACGTCTTCCACCAAAGACAGCCATGACTTAATGAGCATGCTATGTCACATGGCAAGGTATTAAGGTTGCTGATGGAATTAAAAAGATTTCTTACCAGATGACTTTAAAATACAATGATTTTCCTGGACTACCTGAGTAGACTCAATGGAATCGAAACATTCTCAATATAGAAGAGGGAAGTGGAAGAAGAGGTGAGAATCAGAGAGAAACCTTAAGATGTTATGCTGCTGGTTTGAAGATACCTTTCCAGAAGGTGGAAAATCAAAATAGAAGAAAATGGATTCTCCCTCAGTGCTTCCAAAAGGAACACAGGCCTATAGGCAGCTTGATTTTAGCACAATGAATCCTCTATTGAACTTTTCACCCCCAAGTACTATAAAATAATAAATTTGTGTTGCTTTAAGTCATTAAGCTTGTGCTAATTTGCTACAGCAGTAATTATAAACTAGTAAAACATGAAAGATATTCTACATCATTAGACCTCAGGAAAATGCAAGATAATACCATGGTGAGATACCACTACGTACCATTTATAATGGCTAAAAATGAAAAATACCAATAGCAAGTGATGGCAAGAATGAGAACAAGTGAAATTCTTATGCACTGCTGTTGGAAATGAAAAATAGTAAGCCACTCTGGAAAACACTGGCAATTTCTTAAAGTGTGAAATATACACCTACCATATGATCTAGCCATCCTACTCCTAGGAATTTTTCCTAGAGAAATCAAATGTATGTCCACATGTGAATGTTCATAACAGCTTCATTTATAAAAGCCTGAACGTGAAACAACCCAACCGTCCATCAACAGATGTGTAAACAAACTGTGGTATGTCCATATGATGGAATTATCACTCAGCAATAAAATAAAATGAACTATTGATATATACTGCAATATTAATGAATCTCAAAATCATTATGCTGAATAAAAGAAAACAACCAGAAACAAGTAGGTACTGTATAAATCCAATTATATCAAACTCCAGAAATGCAATCTGATCTGTAGTGACAGAACAGCATCTGTGGTCACCAGGCGGCAGGTGCAGGAAGAAGCAGGAAGGATTACAAAGGGCACAAGAAAACTTTTAGATGATGGATATGTTTATGACCTTGGTCATGGGGATGGTTGCACAGGTATGTGCGTGTATCAAAACTTACCACACTGTACACTTTAAATATGCTGTTCATTAAAGTTAATTATAGCTCAATAAATTGTTTTTTTTTTAAAGGGACTAGTATCAAAGGATTTGATTTCTTTTGTGAATTCTTTTCAAAATGCTCTATCACCAGAGTTCCTGATGATGTACAAAATAAAATGTGATTTAAAAGAGTTGTTTGAGAAAAAGCCTTAGATTAGTTTAACTTATCAACTTATTTCAGTTGTATTTTACTTTTTGTAGGCACAAGGGTAACAGATGATGAAAAATATTTCTAGATTTAAAATAGATCTTTTAAAAACTATGAAGTAAAAACCCTAAGTGACCAAAAAGCATTGTGTGACAGTTTCTTAGTTTTCATGGCAGCTTTTTCCCTCCGGTGGCACGTAAAATAATGGTGCATCTTGCAATCAGGGATGTCTTAGATTCAAAGAAATACAGTATATCCAGAACTGCACCATGTTTATTCCCTTCCACAGTTACTGCTCCAAGCCAACATCATTGGTGCCCTGACCTACCATAAGAGTTTCCTGTCTGTTTTTCCAACTTCCACTATGGTCTTCTCTCAATGTGGATGGAGTGAGCCCTTAAATCAACATATCAAGGGGAGTCACTCTTCTACTCAAAACCCTCTATGACTTCTCCTCTCATTCAGACTAAAAGCCAAAGTCCTTACATGACTCTGCAGTGCCCAGGCCAATCCTCACCCACCTCACGACCTACCTTCCTTCCTAATTTACTCTCGTCTTTTTGAAACTTACCTTCATCAGCTTCTTTGTGAAATATATCACAAACGTACACACTCCAGGATCTTTGTATTTGCTTTTTCTCTTCCCCATGACTTTTGCAATGCCCTCCTCATCCTCCATCAAATCCTGTTCAAATGCTTTCTTATCAATGAGTTATTTCCTTAGTAGCCTACTAAAATTGCAACTCCACCCCAACACTGCTGACTGGCAGCACATCCCCATTTCATGCGCTTCTCTCTCCTTTACTTTTTCTATACTTCCTACACCTTATGACATATATGCCTTTTGTTTATGTTTCATCAATCTGCCTCTCATACTAGCATATGCACAAAAGGATTTTTGTCCATTTTGTTCTTTACTGAGTTTCCAGCACCTAGAACAGTTCCTTAGCACATAGCAGATGGCCAGTAAGTACTTGCTGTTGAATAAATGAATATATATCCTTGAGTGGCTTGTGGTTACAGCCTAAAGCATCCAGGGGTAAGGTGGAAATTTTTTTACTGCTTTGTGCTGTCTTAAAAAAAATCATATGTATTTTGTACTTATAGGGACCTATGTTTTATTATTAATAATTTGCCAGAGTGATAACCTAGGAATATGTTAGCCCATAGCTGTTATAAATAAGCATGAGTCACAGTCTGAGGAGCACATCCTTGAGTATTAGAGACTCATTTTATCTGAATATAAATTAGTTTATTGAATCTTTGCCACTCAAGAAAGGTAGAAAGAGAGAGAGTTTTAGGATTTCCAGGTGGTTTCAAAACATAGAGATAAGAGAATTCGGCAAAGTTGAAGACAAATGGATAGCAAGTAGGCTGGCTCTTGGTCTGAGTACTTTCTAAGTATATTTGGAAGACATAATATGGTACAAGTTAATAAAACTTGTGGGAAAATGAACCTTTAAATTTCAAGAAGCAAAAGCAAGATCATGGTAACTAGTTTTTTGTTTTTTTTTTTAATTAGGCTGGGAAAGTCTACAAGTAACCAGAAAAAAGTGTAAAGACAGTCTTATACTTTAAAAAAGGGGGAAGAGTCTTGATTTTTCTTCCTTTCCATGGTCTGCATTTGTGATAAGCAACTATAATGTCTTTTCATACAAAGATGGTTTCTTTTTTCTTCACCAGTAAATGGCAGCCATTTGATAAGTTCCTTTAACCTCTCTTTTTCCTTCTGGCACTTTCTACCTTAGTCTTTCTCCACTCTTCTGTTTTTTCTTTCTTCCCCTGAGTCTTGATAACATAAGAAAAAAAAAAAAAAGAAGAAGCAGCCTTGGATATAAATTTAGAAAGAAAATGAGTTCAATGTGGGGAATCCAAGCACTAGGAGTTTGAAAAGAGCATGTGGCTGGCTTATGGCTCCTTTTGGCAGAACTTGAGGAGAGACCTGGCAGAACTCCTCCAGACCCTCAGGGGTGGAGCACAGCTCACCTGGCCAGCACACTGGGTCCTGCAGAGCAGCCTAATCTTCCCTGACTGTGGGCTGCCTCGCAGTCTGTAAATATAGGGTAGAAGATTCTGCTGGGGTGGAGAAAACATAAGTGAGGGGGTTTGGTCAGCATCTGCTATAAATTGTGGTGAGGTGCATGCATATGCTGGGCTTTATTGATATAAATCATTTTGTCATGAGGCATCATCAGTGCTAAGGTAAACGAATCAATTGCATTTTGTCATTATGTATAATCATCAGATTGTGTGTTATATAATTTACCCACTGTCGGTTTGAAATAGAGCATTTTTCATTGATGTATTTGTTTGCAGACCCAAACTTGACATATGGTTCCCAATTTGTTTCATTTTTTTCCTTAAGAGTTTCTCCACCTTTGTTACACCTTTGTGATTCAGGGCCCAGGGGTCATGAGTCATTCCCTAACAGGACAAGAAGAATGTCTATTTGATCAGTGTTCTGGCTCCTCTGTGAAAATAGAAAGGTGGGGCGGGGGCAGAGAATACAGAAGGATCCCCACCAGGAAAACACACAGTCAGAGGTCACCAGACAGCAGTTACTACACAAACGTGGCATTCTCCTTTGTGCCTGTGGTTATTCCTAGATAATGAGCAATGACTCAATTATGTGACAAGTGATAGATTTTAATTTTTCCAGCATTCCTTTAAGAGTTCTGCAAGTCACTTCTCCTCCTCCTTCTCCTCCTCCTCCTTCTTCTTTTTAGTTGTTGATGGACTTTTATTTATTTATTTATTTATTTATTTATTTATATGAGGTGCTGAAAATTGAACCCAGAGCCTCAAACATGTTAGGCAAGTGCTCTACCACTGAGCTACTCAGCCAAAAGGGTCACCTTTTCAATGTAATTGTTTCCTTAAATATCCAACTATAGCTTTAGAGACAAATCCAAGAATCATGCCTTCATTCATTTCTGGTTTCTATCTTCAAACTTCTTTAGTTTTTCATCTTATAAAAGTTACAACATATGACCAAAGAAAAGTCTGACCTGAATATACTATGGTAGTGTCTAAGTTACCTCATCCTCCTTTCTGCCTGCCAGTCTTTTTAATTTTTAATTTTTTTTTATAGAATTATATTTTTCACTGCTTCTGGGGAGTTGAAATGTGGAGAGTTCCTGAAGCTGGTGCCTCCGACTTTTTTCCTGTTTTGAAGGTCCCTGGTCTGTCTTCTTGCTCCCTCTTCCCCAGGCCCGCCCTTTGGGCAAGTCACCTTAGGACTTTCAGTGCATCCCAGAACAATAGCTTTTACCTTCCTTCTTGACCTCCAACTCCATTTAAAGCCACAAAGTCACCTTAAGCCAACTGTTTTCCTCCAACAAATTGACAGGTTAAGGAGAACAAAACCACACTGAGCAAAGATATTCATTCTCATTTCCTGAGCTAGGGGAGACATGTGGAAAGAAATCCTAAATTGCAGATCTATTGAAAGGATTCTGGATAAAGATAATATCTGGAGACAGTAGGCCAAACAAGGACAAAATAATACTAAACATGTATGTCTATGAGTTTCAGAGTGGTCTTATCTGGATCTTTATAGTTCTGTGACTCTAAGAAAGTCACATAATCTAGTTAGGCTTCAGTGTCTTATCCACCCCATGGAAATTAATACTACCTTGCTCTTGTGGTTGTTATAAAGATTAACTGAGAAGATCAGGTAAAATTCTCAGCACATGCATATGTAGTAAGCTCCTATTTGCTGGTGTAGAGAATTCAGGGCACAAAGATCAATAAAGGGCTTCACATAATCACAGCCCAGTATTAATTATGAAAGGCCCTGTAATAGCACTGACCCAAACCCACTTGGTAAATGCAGATCATGTGATTTCACAGTGGTGGCAGGGGAGTGGTGCCTGTCTTCCCACTCTCTCTGCTATATCCCAGGCAGGAGCTGAAATGCTACTCATCCTTGTATTGAGCAGCAGAATCCATGTTCCCACAGAGTGTCTCTAGATGCATTTCTAGTTCATTCCTGCTGAACCTCAGAAGGAAAGGTTTCCTCCTTGGGTTTGAAAACAGTACCCTGACTTGACCCATTTAAAATGATCCACAAAGTGAGAATATGAAGCTGTCTTCAGCATTTTCAAATTCTTCTCCACTTTGGTGGAGGTGTTATTTCCCCGTTGCTCAGGGAACCAGCGCCGAGCGAGGGAAGGATAACAAGTTAACAAGTCCAAAAATTGCCCCATCTCTGTAGTGTCTTACATTTAGTTGCAGAGAGCTGGGATTTATATTGCCCTCGGACCAGCCGGCAGGTGGACCCATCTCCATTGCAGACCCCACAGTTATCTTCCTTGACGGTGCTTCCCAGCTGATGGTCACAGCCAACGATCTAACAAGAGAGAGAGAGATGTAATTTTCAACCAGGCTCCTCCCAATGCTGGGATCCATGGAAGGCCAATCATCACCAAGTGACTCTCCCTTTATCTCCAGGGGGGGCCAAAACATACTTTCTGTGAAGGGGACAAAGATGAAACAGAGTTTGAACCAAGCTCAGAAGGAAAAAAAAAAGTAACATGAGTAAAGATATCTTTACAGTTCAAATATACAAATAGAAAGAAGGTAGAAAAAAGAGAATGGGAAAAGGAAAGGATTGGGAAAGAGTAAGGGAGAGAACTATTTATATGACAGAAATGTAATGAAAAATATTTCCCAGTGTCAATAATTATGATGGGTCAAAATGATAAAATATCCAGTGGGGGTAAGCAGCGAGAAGCACTTTACGAATAACCTGCATGTTCTCTATGTCCCTTAGAATGTAAGTTACATAAGGGTAAGGATTGAACAGTGGTTGGTTGAACGTTGACAACTTCCAGCAACTGGAACAGTGTTTAGTAAACTATAGGTTAATGAAGTGTTGCTGAATGAGAATGAAGATACCTTCTTTTCTAGCTAGCACTTCAGCTAAGAAAAAAGAGAAAGAACCAGCTGTCATACACAAGGTCCATGAATTTTTGTGGAGGAACTGGAGGGTTATATGGAGGGTGTCAGAGACTGTTTCTTGCCTGGGCCTCTCCTCTTCCAAACACAACACAAATAAGTCATTGATTCTCGAAATGACTGTTTAAGATATCCCCCTCTTATCCTTGAGGACATTAATCTTGCCCAAGGTCACTTGGCTAGTAAGCAGCAAGGTTCTAAAGGCTTCTAATAAAGTATTTATGCTTAGTCCAACTTAGACTTGATAAAGTCACAATCCTTTACAAAGCAAGTGAGCAAACTTATTTGTGTCTTTACTTGTTTCTTTCCAACGTTTGATTTTTAAAACCACCAAATCCAGCCAGGAGTTTTGGTGCATGGCTATAATCTCAGCTATTTAGGAGGTTGAGGCAGGAGGATCAAAAGTTCAAATCCAGCTATGGAAACTTAGTAAGATCCTGTCTCAAAATAAAAAATAAAAAAGGACTGGGGATATAGTTCAGTGGTAGAGTACCTCTGGGTTCGATTCCCAGTACCAACCAAAAAAAATAAAATAAAAAACAAAAAAACCCAAATCAAAACCCAAAAATAATAATCATTCCAAATTATACCAGGTTATACATCTTGTAGTTCTAGTTTGAGCTAGTACCCAGACTTATTCTACTCCAAACTATTTAAATTACTAAAAACTGGAGTGACATTTGAAGGGCATATCTCCAAAAACTTTTCACAATTCATCCTTCTCTCAAAAACCTGGCCTTTCTTGAGGTTTGATTTTCCTTTTTGTACCGTTAATTAATAATTATAAGAATATATTTGAGCCAATGTTTTTTAAATGTAATTATTTAGCATTGTGTTATATATGGACTCTATTTTTAAAACGTGGTGATGCATATTGTTTTCATTTAAAAACCCAAACATGTCTTAAAATGGATGGCAAAGCAACAGCTCCTTCAATAAATACATTTTTTGGAAAGCAGAGATATCAGGAAAATATGGTACTGAATCCTAAAGTGGGAAGCAAAGGCAAGTTTGCTCCATCCTCTGGTTTCACTGTGGTCAAGTAGCAGTTCCCCTCAGTTTACTCAGAGGCTACAAGGAGGCTGTATCAGAATTCAAACAAGTTTCATCCATGCAAAACCAAGAACATGTTGGCCTAAGACTTGTTTGGTATGCTTCTATGTAACTATAGAAAAATTATTCTGAAAATTCTTATGTGTAGATGGATGCACACATGAACTATATTCAATGTTTGTGTATAGTATGAAATGGGATTGTAGAAGTACCTATTTTTAAAAAAATTATTTAAGCAACATTTACTGAAGACCTGCTATGGGTCAGGCACTGTACTGGGAGCAAATTTCAATGGTGAATTTTAGCACATATGGATCAGCCTCTCGAGACTTACAGTCTAGTGGAAGACGCAGCTATTACTCAAACATCACACACAATAAAAGTAAAACAAGAATGATGAGAAAAGCTATAAAACACAGGCCCTTGGTACACTGAGAGGATAAAATATGGAAAATTTATTTGGTTAGAGAGACCAAAGAGGAATTGACAGAGGAAGAGATTTTTGGAGCTAAGAAGTGAATGAGGAGTCAAGAGTTACCAGCTGGAGGGAGGTGTTGCTGTGAGATTTGCCATATCTTTTAGAAATGCCTAGATACAGCTAATTGGAGAGGAAGCAAAAACCAAAGTTGGCAAAAATAAAAGAATGTCACAAGACTAAAATCATTGGATTGCCTTAGTGGATGGACTCCCTTCAAGAAGCAGGGCAGTCCTAATTTAGTCAGCAAAGAGGTACCGACCCTCCTGTTCTGCTGCTCAAGATTGAAGGGAGTTGGGTTTAATCTTACAAGACCCTTAGCTATGTGGAAGGACAAGCTAGGCAGTGGGCATTGGAATTTATATTCCCAGTCATCTCAAACCCAATGGGATTTACTCCTTAAATTATAGGAATTTCAGGTTTCTCAGAAGATTTAAGTTTCTCTGGAAAATTTTTTGCAGACTCTGATGTCTCTAACAGAGCCAAAGGAGATAATCATGAAAATCCCTCTCTAATCCTAAAGATTTCTTATGGTTCCAAAACCATTTTAAGAAAAGAACAATTCAGCTTCACGGATCCAAAGTAACAGTCATATTAAGAATAGCTAAATAGGAGGTGACATACTTTAAGGCTAACTTGGCCAGACCCCTGAATTAGCACTCTCAGTGTGCGTTTACGTACCTCAGGATGTGAACCAAGACAATTCTAACTGGACGTTGTTTAACTCTGGTGTTTAAAAGACAAACATCTCCCCGACATGACTGTTTTTTCTTTTCTCTGTATCGATTCCTCTTTAGGATGCCAAAATATTCTAACTCAATTATTTTTAAAATGTGGAAGACTTCATCATCAGATAAAATGTTCTTGTTTTGGTCCAAGTGGAAAATTGTTTGCGATTATACCAGGATAATCATTCTCAACATATCTTAATCTGCTGATCTTGAGTAACTTAGATTAATTAAAAATTAAATTGTTATTTAAGACCAATTATTAATAACATAAAAATAACTAGGAATGCAGAAATGGGCGGAATTGGCAGATATAATGCCAGATCCCTCTGTGCCTTCACACATGCTGTGATTTTTATCAAGAATCCTCTTGACCATTTCTTTATTTGGAAAAATTCTATTTATCTTTCAAACCCTAAATTAAGTATCTCTTTCTCCAAAAAGTCTTTTCTAGATTCCAGAGCTAACTGCTTTATTACGATATGCTGCCTCAGCCTTTTGGTCATACTTCCAAGTTGCAGAGATCACTGGTTACCACCCAATACCTACCTTCTCCCACTTCCTCTGTAACAGGACTCCAACTTTACTTGAGATGGCAGTATAGCCAGTTAGAAGAATTAGCCATGTGACCAAGTTGTAATTGGCCAAATAAAAGTGAAAGTGTTTTGTGTTCAGGGGAAGGCTACTTAAAAAGAAGCTGACAGCTGGAGAACATCCCCTTCTGCCACTACTTTCTTTCTTCCTGTTGACTCCAGTAGCTATTTGGAAAAAACAAGACAAGCCTGAGAATGGGAGCCTTGCACTGAAGATCGGGCAGGAGGGAGAGGGGTGGGGGAGCTCTGTTCCTGAACCATATTTGGTCTATTAGTTTGGAGTTTCCTTGATATACACCGAATTCAAATTCTTAAATAATTGATACTGAGTTTAATAAACGTGTTTATCTTTACTCCAGAAAATGACCTAGTTGAGAGCCTGTGTTTTACTAAATTTTGCATCTCTGTTACTCAGCACAGTATTTGACATTTGAGATACACAATGAATGCTGGTGAATCAATGAAACACAAATATCAAGCATAAGGGTTGGCTAGCATTTTACATGTAGGTTATAGATAGACAAATTTAGGCTGCAGTCACTGATGGCATACACATATGCAAAGTGACAATTATTGGCCAAATCTAAACTTCTGTCCTGCTGTATGAACAAGAATTACTGTAAAGGGCTAATATTTTTTTAGAGACCATTTCCTAATGCACCTACATTCATCACTAGCAAAATGTCATGAAAGGCAATTTTCAGGTCCCTGAGTCCCCAGACCCACCCATTCTAGACAAAACATTAAAGTGAAATAATGATCACTCATGACTTTGGCAACAACATGGAATCTTTTTGCAAAGGGTGAAAAACTGACTGACCATTTTGACCTAATGTAGCTTATTAGTATTCTGCTACTAGATGTTAAGATGTAACCCCATCCCCATCCAAAATGATCATACAGTATTGCTTATTTTACATTTTTTAAATCTCATGTGCCGTAAAATGTAAGAAACTCTAAGAACAATTTAGATAAAGACAAAATAGCACTCTGTGACTTCCCAAGATTAATTTTTTTGTTATCAGACACCATTAATGGATCAGGAAGTTTTGCTTTTATATCTCAAATAAATTTTTTTTTTTGCCCTCTCTTATACACGTTTACATACATGTGCGGAGACATAGTATTTTGTCTTATTTTTTAGTAGAATACATGAATTTAACACTGTTGATTGTTCTTCATTATTCAGGATTTACAAAAGATAACAGGGAATCTTCCCCAAACAAAAATGAGGAGTGCAGCATCTGACCTAAGTTGGTTGACAACCTTTCAACATGTTGTGCATATTGGAGGCCTTGGACCTCCCGTAGATGCTGATTGGGGTTTCTTTCTTCACATTATAGAACTTACGGCAAGTGAACAGGCAGAACACAAGACTGAAATTCTTGAGACACCAAAATACATGTAAAAAAAAATATCTTCACTAGTAGTTACCGAAGAAAGCAGTAGTCACATATTAATAATTTGGAGAATATAAATAAACATAATCCATAAGCAGATACCAGCCCCTGGATCAACATTCTTAGATGGGTTCGTGCAGGCCTCATTTCAAATGGTCTTCCATAAAGACCTTGACTTCTAGCATCAAACACTGAGCCAATGATATCAAGCTTTTCTGGATCCAACACCATGAGGTAAGATACTTTTAAATCCCTCTATTTTCAGTGCTGGGAAAGACAAATATGGAAAACTAAACTCTACAAATCTGATCACAGCTGCTCTTACTTATAATTATTTAATCCAGACACAACTTAGTGGGTGACAATGTGTACTTACATACATTATACTTCATTTTAAAATAAATAAATAAGGGTGATTGTACACACCTAACCTTATTCTTCAAAGATTTAGATATTAATTTGTTCATGCATAACCTTTCTATAAAGATTTATAGTACATACATTTGATATAATAAAAATTTTTTAAATGGGCAAATGGATCAGAGAGAAAATCAAAGATAAGACAGCAGACTTGAGAACTACATACAACTCACACCATAAGTTTCTATTCATTTGCTAGAGGTGGGAAGGGGGTATCACATATCTGAATTTGAGCTTCCTAGAACAGAAGAAAACATGAGCAATTGTAAGAATTGAAAAAAGGCATCTATCGAATCTTTCCAAAAATTTATAGGTAATATGTTCCTTGTAGCATATATAATAAATATCAGTGGAATAAAAACTGAATGAAAAACTGGCTTAGGAGAACCATAATTACTCAAAGTACCTGAACCCTAGATATATATTTTCTGTGAGTCTTCTCAAAGACAGTGCCATATAACAACGTTCCAATGTGAGCAAATAAAAACAAGTTTTCAAGAAGTGGCTTTCAATAACGTCTGATGAAGCCTAATGCTCCAAGAATATTTGGTAGAAGCAAATTTTAAGAATCCAAAACAAATCAGCCAGGTACAAAGCACTGTGACAGTCTGACCTAGTTCAAGGGCAGACCTTAGTGCACTTTGGGCTAGGCTGGCAAAAATGTGGCACATGTACAGCTGTTTCTCCTGCCAAGACCCACAGCAGACTTTGCTAATTAACTGTAGCATTTTTGGCCACTGAGCTTTTATGTGGCCCCAGATCCTTTATGCCATTGTATTCTAGAAGCCAAATCCAATAGACTATGGTTGTCATATGAGGAGACTAAACCAATTTACCACTCCAGAGTCAGGGAAATGAATTGGCTGCCTCCCTTTCAGACAATTCTCCACAAATATTATTTCTCTCAAGATTTGAATGATTTCAAGTCCTGACTGTAACACTGAAGTTCAGAGAAATCTTCCCCAAGGTCAAATTGCTGATAAGTAACAACACCAAAATTTCATATTGTAGGGTATCTATCTATTAACCATGAAAAGGCATACTATATAATATTTGTATGACCATGAGTGGTAATAACAAGTTGAACATTTTTATCAAGATCACCATGGCCAGAGCTAAACATATGCCCAAGGATGAATAGATGGTTTCATCTGTAGTAAGTTACTTGGAAGCACATAAGGGAAGTGAATGTGAAGGTGCCACTCCCGATCTAAACCTACCACCTCCCCACCCCATGCCTACACACTCTTACACATACACTAAACCTCTCTCCCTTGTGATTTGTTTCAGGTGCCCAAATTTCCTCCTTTACACACTTGTTGATTTGGTTTACAACTAATGTTTCCAATGTGAGAAAGTCGGATTCCCCAGTCATTCACAAAGGTGCTAACAGTGGTCCATGATCTATGTTTACTCTTTCCAAAAACCTAATGGAAATTTATTTACCTGCAATAAAACCACATAAGGTCACCCGAACACCAACCATCTCATTACACAAATAAGCTGAATCCTGATCTTTGCTGCATTTTTATTTTAATTGCTCAGGTCTTTAAGTCATAAAATAGGAAAAAAAATTATTACTTAATAATGCCATGTTTTGAGTAGATGGAAACTTCCAAAACAAAGTCCATAGGGAAAAAAAAAAAATAACAAAGACGGCTTTGTGTTAAAAAGTTGAGAACCACTCACGTAGTCCTTTGTTTGTTGTTCACATACCCTTGGGAAGGGCAACACATGAGGTTGTTGATTATGCTTAAATTAAATGAAATCAACTGAATATAAGGCACTATGCTGGCAGTTATTGTGCAGTGGGGAATACATACTGGTTATAGGCATGGTTGCCACCTAGGTGAATGGAATTCCTCAGATTAGATCATAAGACTATAAGATAATCAGTTTATTAATCCACTAACATGGATTAACTGTAGGCAGGTAGGGTATGGCTGGAGGAAGTAGGTTGCTGAGGGTGTGCTTTTGGAGTTTATATTTTGTCCCTAGTGACCAGAGCTTGCTCTCTGCTTCCTGGTTGCCATGTGCTGAGCTGTTTACTCCACCTTGCTCTTCTGCAGTGAGGTTCTACCTCACCTCAGGCTCAGAGCTATACAGTAGGCCAATCATGGACTAAACCTCTGAAACTGTAAGCCCAAATAAACTATTGCTCTTCTATGTAGTTCCTGTTACATCTTTTGGTCACAGGAATGAAAAAGCTAACTAAAACAGGTTCCAAAACTGGGAAGGGGGAAAGAGTTCTCTAAGGATATCTCATGCATCATTAAAAGCATTGTAATCTGAGAGTTTAATTTTCTCTTACTTTCCTGCTCTGTCTCAGTCTACTGTCCACTATTCCATAATTGCCTTAGTGTATAAATGTTCATTTTTTCCAAGTGGGTCTCTCTTTGACTTTTCCCATGGGCATGGTGCTCTGGGTTTCATGACCTAACTCTGACAGCTCTGGATCTAGAGATTCACCTCACACTTGCTCTTTTGAGCACTTGATTCTTGGCTCTTCCTGATGGACTCAGATTGGGCAACCCCTGGTCTCCATTACTGTATGTGATCTAGTCCTTTGGCTCATCATCTGGCTGACCCAGTGTCAATTCTTCCTACCTCCACCAAAAGGAAAGGATTTCAATAACCTCAGTGATTAAATTCTAGAGGAGGACCTGGTTTCTTAGGAATAAGATTTTGCCCAGTGCTGCTTTTATAGGATCCTCGCTATCCTGTTTGTAATAAACTCTTTGTTAGCATGCTCACTGTGCAGTTCTAAAGAAAAATGGGTGATCTCCAGGTCCCTGGAGTGCTTAACTTTTCATATTACAAAGCAAATTGTATAAAAGGGAGATGTCAATGGTAGGGGTCTGAGGCAAAAGGAGAAAGGGGGATAAATGTATTAGATTGAACACGTTTTTAAGAATCTTTCTTGTACTGCCTTTGTAGAGGTCAGGAATAAAATTCATTGTTGGTTAGATAAACACACAAAGAGGGAAAAAGAGAATGAAGAAATCTTATTTCCAACAAGTACTAAAGGTTTCAGGTGCTCTCCCAGTCTGATTTAGTTTTCTTCTTTTCTATTTATTTAAGGGTCCAGGCCAAATTCTTGTGTAAATTTATTGGTAAACACATCTGGAATTATTTTTTTGCATATTGTTTTTAGTAAAATGTGTTTATCTAGTAGTCTTCAGCAGAAATCCTAAGAATTAACCTAGTATAGACATTTGTACGTAGAGACACTAGAATTCATTCTCAGCAGATGGTCAGGGGACTTTTCTTGAACAGGCTGTCTTCTCCCTCCCCTGCTTCCAAAATTAGGGTGTCTGGAGAATGCGAAACAAAATTATACAAAGGCCTGACCTCTGGCCTTGCTTCTGTCTCTCAGACTGTGAAGTACCCAAGAGGGAACGTGTTGAATTTGGCCTCACTTCACATGGCATTAACTGTAATTCTTTGTGAGTTGTGGTGACATCATGGTATACTTTGACATCACTGCTCAGACTCCCTTCTGCTGCTGGGCATACAGTACATAGTTTTTGTTCAAACACAGAGTTCTTTGTTGAGCAGAAAGGATAGCAGCTGGTCTTCTGCCTTGGTACAAATGTGGATCTTAGTGGAACATGTCTGTTCAGTAAGTTACCACAAAGCAGCCATTCTGCTATGAGGGCTGGGACTCACTCACACAACACCTCTGAGAAACTGTGAAAATTTAAATCTAAAGAGTTCAAAATTCTAAATATGGGCCATAATTGAACAAAATTCTATCCATAATAAAACTATCATTTACATGTTTGGACATGTTCTGAAGTCAGTATTCCAAAAGCAATAGTACGCCGACTGTATTTGTGTGTCAAGACAAGAGATAAAGATAAAGGAAAAAAGAGAGATTATGTCCCAAAATAATTATTTTATAATAATTATTCTGGTATCTCAGGTCTCCAATTTAGGAGGGCTTGTGCTATTCCTTGGTCTCAAGTATATTCCTGGTTACTTCCCCTGCCCCCAATGCATTATTTTATACTCATTTGAAGCTTCTTGGACAGCAGTATCAATATTCTGCTTCAAAGTCTGTCAAAGATGCACTCCCCACCTCATTCATACATTTACATGGTTTTTCCTTCCTAGATTCTCTACTGCCATTTTTGTCTGGCCACATTGGATCTCTTTAGGCTAAAGCCTGAAGAAAATCGATCGAAAGCAGAGTAAAGCAAAAACATCATCTGCAAAAATAACTTTAAACTTCCCTCTGCACTGCTGAAATTCATGCACCAGGCATTACATTTTCAAATCAGTTTGAGAAGCCAAAGGTGGTTAATTTAAGAGTTTTCCCTAAGGAATAAGCCACAGAACAAAACATTGGAATGGGTAGTAAGCTTCTTTTATTAAGAAAAAAAAATTTTTTTTAATCTGTCACAGAACAAATAGAGCTATGACATGATCCTTAGTTCTACCATAAAGACTTACAGTGACTAAAGCATTTGCCCCTCAGCCCCAGAGATGTTACATTTATTACTAACAAGACCATGCACATCTCAGTGTTTTGTCAACATAGTCACTTTCCTGGACCCTTCTTCCCTGGAATATCATTACTTCTACTAAGAATCTATGTTTTGTATAGTCCTAAAAAAGTCTGTATGTTGTATAGCCCATTTTGACATGAAAAAGGCATTTTGAGGGCAACAAATGACTCAGCTTGGATGGAATGCTTATTACCACTTGCTTGAAGGTATCACACACTCTCAGTGTGAGATTTAGTTTTCTCATGATTTACAAGAAAATCATTTCTATGTTATATACTTGTAAGGATTTAATATAATAACTTAAAAAAAAAAAGATCCAGTACACTGTCTACTACAAAAAAACTCTGACTATGTATTCTGGAACTTCTGGGATAATTCCAGTTACAAGTCTTCTGTTTCATAGTACCCATAATTATCAAACCATGCACACTGATTATCTTGGGGAGTACACAATCATTGTGCAAATGGAGGTATTTACTCAGCACCTCTATGAAGTGCACCTGAAGCTGTCATGGTGCCTTTGTAATCTGAGCCCCTTTAGGCTACTTATCCTATAGCTCTAGATAGAAGGTCAAGTTTGCAAAAGCTCAGGTACATTTCAGCTACTCTGGATTTGAGAACAAATGTGAAGTAAGATCAGGACTCTGATCCTACAGAAGAAATGTACTCTCCCTTAGAATTCAGAATGGATGGAGTTTCATTGGAGAATTTTTTTAATTTCCCTCTACCCAGCTAAAGTAGCCAATGAAAGAGCAAGAAGGTTGGCTGCTGGTTTGGGAGATGACATCTGAGAATTTGTATTTTCAGTGTTTTCCCATATTTTTATTGGTACATTGTAATTAGACCTGTGAGAAATTTTAAGGATAAAATGAAAAAAAAAAAAAACTTCTTTGGAATTGTTGTGAAGTTGCAAATTGTCTCTTCTGAGCCCCAATTGAATGAGAGAGGAATGTTTGGGACTGAAAGTTTCCTTCCTTAGTTCCCCAATTCCAGGACTGCTAAAGTTAATATGTCCAAGCAAGTAACAACAGTAAATGTGTTTGTTTACATAAAATAGAGATGTCTCAAATTCACTCTTTTAAATTCTGAGCTCCTGGGAAAGTCATATTTTCAGAGGCTGGGATAAAAGCTTAGGGTCTTATTTCCTCTACTGGCATGGCCAATGATATGTGTTGAGATGACAGCTGACTGTAATGAAAGAAAATGGGTTCTCAAGGGGTCTATCCTGGTGTAGAGAACATTCACAATGCATTTATTGTGAAGAACCCATGAATATGAAAGTGCAAGTTAAAAATTAGTTTAAAAAATTTAAAAGGTACAGTAGCATTCCTAAAACTGAATTTGATTTGCTTATTAATTCATAACAAATCAATAACAGGAGTCACAAATCCTAACAGAAAAGTGAACTGGCTGACTCAATGGGCTTCACATTCCCTGAACTAAATAAAAAGTTCACTGCTGGAGTGGTGATTAGATTGGGTTGGACAAAGGCTGACATTTATTAATTTGGTCACCCTTTTATACGCTAGGCTTGTGGACTCTGGATAATCAGTTGTGTTTTGCTGAATCACTGCAATGTTATGATAATGGCAAAATGAAATGTTTCTTTTTTCATTTTAGACAAAAGCAAATTCATTCAAAGGTCTTTAGAGAAAAAGAAATGACTGCATACATTTTTCCCATTCAGAAAGATAAAGAAAATACCACTAACCACCTACTCAAATACATAGAAATGAATTCTCATTCTTTCTTATTGTGGTTCTAATTTAAATTCAGCTGAAACTCTAAATTTAAAATCTGACAGAATACAACATTCAGCCCATGTCTAATTTGAGAATGAAATTAAATCACATGGTATCAGGAATGTTTAAATTTAGAAATATTTTAAAATTTAAGTTTTTATAATAATTTTTTATCTATTTTTCCCAAATTATTTCTTAACACGAGGATTTTACATATATATACTGTTTTCTAATTCCTCTAAATGTCTCCAAATTGTCAGCATTTGTGCCCCAACTTACTGCTTCAAAGAAGAGAAGAATTTTCAAATGTGTAAGGTTCATACAATAATCACATTTGGCTATACTGCAACATGTCATATTTCTTCTATAAGTATTATATTTAAAACCTGTAATTTGAGATAATCATATTATGTTTTAAAAATAGGCAATGTATCCATTACAATTCATCTATGGGTATCTAAATAGAAATGTTCTCAAATTCTATAAGACTGGGTCTATGAAATGCCACAATTGATAGAAGAAAAACATGACTTAACCATCAATTTTAAGATGTTTTTCAAGTGTCATTATTTCAAATGAATTATTGACATAGTGTTGACCAACATTCAGGCCATTTTTCAATATTAAAATTCTACAACTGGAAGTCCAACTATTTTATATAGGTGCACACACGTTACAAGAACTAATCAGTAAAATACCTGTCAAAGAGTAGGTAAAAACATTTGTTAAAATGCAGTCTGTAAAAATAATAATAAAAAAAAGAAAGCAGGAAAAAAAATATCAGTATGAGAATTTTTATGAACATGGTATTCCCTAGAACATTTGGGCATTAAATTTTTGGATGATTTGCAACTTCAATTTTTTAATTCTTTCCAATGAGTGTGTAAAGAGCAAAATATATATTGCTCATTGTTTGCTTGTTTTTCTTTCTCCCTAAGATAAAAGTAGTTGCTTGACTTGGCAAGAGGTGGTCTTTCCCAATGAAGTCCATGAAGTGCGCTGTTTTTTGACTTGTGGATGGTACCTGTATCTGAGTTGGCAGAGGTGGAAAATAAACACTGGCAGCCAAAGTTATTTTGAAGTATTGGAAACTATGCTAGGAAATATGGACTATGCAAATGAATAGTTCTCCCTTATCAAACCTGATGACAAGAAGAAACAACAACAAATGAACTGAGAAGCTCAAGGAAGGTGGGGTTCTGAGGCACCTTCTACAAGTCAAACGCTGTGAAGTGTTTTACTGAGTTCATGAGGGCCTATATAACAAATTCTTCAACTATAGGACCAATCAACCTCCTAAGCGACTTTCCTAGAAAATGTCACAACTGGGATTCCAGCCTCCTCAATATAGCCTTTCTGCTACACCTGATCCACCAAAGGCTTCTGAAGCCAACAGTGTGCACGCTCCAGCTCTTTGGCATGTGGAGCACCACAGGGCTTAGTCAGCTGCTGCTTAAAGAAATGATTTTCAGGGAATATTTTTGGCATTCTGTTTAAAAGCCTAGCTCACTTTTAACATCTCAATAATGTTGACTTAGCTTGTCCCTCATCACCAACCGAAGGCATTCTGAAAAAGAAATTGCTCCCAAAAGAGAGTTTCCCAGAAGACCAAAACTATCAAAAAGATTCCAAAGCTGCTTCTTCTTTTTTAATAATACAAAAATAATGCCCCTGCAAATTTATTTTCAATGCTTGCCTAAAGCTTGGCTTCAGCACTGACTTCTTGTCCTACCTGAAACAGAGGGAGAATCCTCCCCAGCAGCAGTGGGTCTGGCTGAGGAAGAAGGTAGGAGTGATGGACCAGAGAGTGGAAACAAAATGAACTGAGCCCAGATGTGGCTCACATCTGGGCAGCCTACCCCTGCAGAGACCTTCTTGCCAAGCCCTGCCAAAACCCAAGGATCATGACCCTAATGTGAACTTTTGATTTGTATCATGCAGTCTTAGGAAAGAGAAGAAAACCCAGAATAGCACACTGTCATTCCAGAGCATGCTAGCTTGAACACAGGGTTCACAGAAATAGTGCCCACCTCTGTTTCCACCTCCCAGCCTGGGTCAAGGTCCCAATATCCATTCCCCTCTGCTCTGACCCCTCTCAGCCAAAGGTAAACTGCAAGCACGTGGAAACCACTTGAACTGAGTATTTTAACACTAGGTTCTATTGGTGAATCTCACAAGATTCCACAAAAGCAGGAAAATTGGCAGGGTTAGCTTCCAAAGCATTCACGATTACAGTAGCAGGAGTCATGCAAGTACAACATGAGCCAGGAAGAGTTATGTGAGAAGCTCATCCCACATGTACTCCTCAAGGCCCGGGTCTGTCTCCAGTGTCAGTGTGTTCCACCATCCAACAGTTACAAGCAGCTCCCATCCCTCACAGTCGAAGGCAAGATCCAGAGTAAAGGTAAAATTTAAGAATTAGTCAAAGGAGTGAATCAAAGCAGTGTATCCTTTCCGTTCTAATTTTTCAATGTGAAGCACAGAATCTGTCACTGAGTACAAACACATTTCTGCTTTAAAATACATATATCATCAAGGCTACCTTTTTGAGCCAAATGCTTAGCCGACAGTTCCAGAGTGATGAGAACTTTTGTTATAGATATACTGCTTTCTCAACTATATTGCCAGCCATTGGGTCTAATTAGATATTAAGGGGGAAAAGCCTCCTTTTTGTAAATAGTCATTTAAATTGCAGATGTGACTTCAGCTGGCCAAACCTGCCCTTGCAAGCATAAATCAACATCTGCATGGATAAGTAGGCTGCCATTCTCTGAAACCCCTCATTGGTATGCAAGAGGCACTGTTATACTTGTACTTCTTCCTTGCAGACAGGCATCTCACAATTTTCATGGTTATTTTCTGAGTTTGGGAGCAGAAGGTGGGGGGAAGTGGGGAAGAATATAGAGGAGAGGAGTTCCAAGCTCAGAAATTTGTAAATCTGCCTGGAAAAGGTGAAAAGTCTCAACATCATGATCTCCATCACAAAAGACAAGTCCTTTGCTCAACACCCTTTATGGGAATGGTATTGTACTAACTGTTAAAGGGTAAAAGACACAACAGTAACATCTGTGCTTTAGAGGACTTTATAAGCCAGAAGTATGGGCATAAGAGTGGGAGGCAGAGCTGGGGGGAATGTCAAATGCTGCATCCACTGTGGAAAACAGTATGGAAATTCCTCAAAATGTTAAACCTAGAATGCCCAGTGATTTAGGAATTCCACTTCTGTGCATAGCCCTAAAATAATTGAAAGCAGATATTAAGTAGATATTTGTATGCCATGTTCATAGCAGCATTATTCACAGTAACCAAAAGAGAGAAACATCCCAAAAGTCCATCCACAGATGAACAGATAAACAAAATGCATATATATATACAATGTAATATTGTTCAACCATAAAAAATAACAGTCTGACATCATGTGCTACAACATGGACGAAGCTTAAAGATATTATACTAAGTAAAATAAACAGAACCAAAAGTTCAAATTTTGTATGGAGTACTTAGAGTAGCTAAATTCATAGACCCAGAAAGTAGTATGGGGTTTACCAGGAGCTGGGAGAAAGGGGGAGTGCAGTTAATATTTAATGAGTATGAAGTTTCAGTCTGGAAGATGAAAAAGTTCTAGAACTGGATGATGGTGATGGCTATACAAAATGAGAATGTACTTAATACCACTGAGCTAGATACTTAGTGTGGTTAAAACGGTAAATTTTGTTATGTACATCTTACTAAAACAAAAAAGCATAGGAGACACAAAAGCAACAGGCATACACATAATTAACATGAGGAATATCTTGAAGGATCTGTGTAATTAAAGACACACATAAAAGTAAACATGCTGTCATGTTCGTTTGTTCTTGAGGAGCTCTGAGGTAGTGTTTTCACTCTGCTACCAGCTGGTCTGATGGCTTCCTTCTATCTAGATATGGACAAAGCTCCATGTGTTTGCACTTGCTTTTCTTTTACTGAGCAAGATTATAAGGACTCAAATATAGTACATAGAGTCGGGAGTGGTGAATCATGCCTGTAATCCCAGCACTTGGGAGGCTGAGACAGGAGGACTACGAGTTCAAAGTCAGCCTCAGCACCTTAGTGAGGCTCTAAGCAACTCAGTGAGACCCTGTCTTTAAATAAAATACAAAATAGGGCTGGGGATGTGGCTCAGTGGTGGAGTGCCCCTGGGTTCAATCCCCAGTACCAAATATGTATATTTGGTACTGGGGATTGATATATATATATAGTACATGGTATGTAATATGTTACAGCACAGCATAGTATAGCATAGTGTAGTACAATGTATGTATAGCATGTAGCTTTGGAGCCAGAGAGATACAAATGTGAATCCAAGTTCTGGTACTTGTTGGTTACAAGGTTCTGTCCATGTTACTTCATCTCTCCATGCCTTGACTTTTTTGTCTATAAAATAGTACCAACCACACCTCCAAAAGTTGTGAGGATTCATTGAAAGAACTTAAAGGTCTTGGAGTTTAATAATGGGAGCAGCTATGATTACTATTAATTATAATATAACAACAACAAATGAAACTGAGAGTTGAAGAAATGAAAAAGGAAAGAGCAAGATGGAATGTGTTTTTAAAAATTGTTCTCTGATATTCTTCAAAGATCAAAAGTTGCATTCTCATTTTACATGAAGATATTGTTAGTCATTCAGGTGACTTAATTTGCCATTTCAGAAGATGCCCACTGATCTAAGACAAAGAAGAAAAATGGGACTTTTCAGAGAATAGGCACAAAAATTCAGAGAAAAATCATAATAAACACATTCATTATGCCCCCAAGTGTCCTTCCTGTCCTGCCACTTCTCAATGTCTGACCAACTTATCTTCATGTGTCATGCACCACTACTCACAACCCCCCACAAGGAAGGAAAGTCTCAGCAGACTTGATCTAACAACAGATTATCTCTAGAACATACTCCTTTATCACTGTGAATAACTGAGAATTATGTGTGTCTGGCATACTTTTTTGAGTGGGAGAATAAAAGGGTCTTATGTATTAGGTTTGGGGTACAGATGGGGCTAATTTCTCATCAACTTGGGAACATCGATAGAGGAGGTGAGATGTGAACTGTGAATTAAAGAATGGCAGGAATACTTTGGAACAATAAAGGCAGGCTGCCAAGTCCCCCCGAAATCGGAACCAGACTAAAAGCCTAGTCTGGAGCTTGAATCCAGGTGGGTCCTGATTTCAGTGCTGGTACTGTGCTAGACACATTCCTCCAGACTGCACACCAGAAACTTCTTTCTTATAGTCCCACAAAAATCTTGCTGGAATCCATTAGGAGATTGTTTGAACCCTGGTGAACTTTTGGCTGAAGAAGAGAGGAAGCTCAAGTTTGCAGCAGAAGGTTCATCTTGTCCTAGTACAAAAAGATTTTCGCATGAACCAAGACAGAGGTTTTCCATGGCCTGTCTGTCGGCATTAACTTCTGAGCTTTTTCACCCTGTCACATTTACCCACCAAAGCAGGGAAGATGTAAGTCACTGCCAGGGAGCAGAAGACTCAAGGTAAAACTGCTCCCACAGCAGCAGGCAGCAGCGAGATCTTAGCCATTTACGAAGGAGGGAGACATTTCCTACGCAGGAGCCTGTACTGCATTACCCTGTTTCCATTGCTAACAACCATGAAGATGGTAGAACTTCCATGCGATGTGCACAACTACTGTGTTATACTTATTTCCTATTACAGAAAACGAGATGGGGTATTTCTCAGACTTAATCTGTAAACAACAAAAATTTGGATCTTTAAAAGTTCTAAGAACCTTCTATCAAATAATTGTACTGTATTTCAGAAATTCTAAATTCCTCTCTCCATGCATAGATAGAGGTATAGATTATAAACTATACGCATTCAATAAAAACTATCTTTATGTACACCAAATCTCGGATATATTTATAAATATACAAGAAAAACATGCCATGCATCTCCAAGAAAGCCCCAGTGGTTGTGAATGTTAGTTGCTCCATCCCATGGCCATGGATAACCAATTCAATAATAGGACTCCTAGGCTGGGAGAGGGAGGGAGGGAGGGAGGGAGACAGACA
Organism: Glaucomys volans; assembly: GCA_020662805.1. NCBI lineage: Eukaryota > Metazoa > Chordata > Mammalia > Rodentia > Sciuridae > Glaucomys > Glaucomys volans. The sequence goes on along the minus strand of JAJEJO010000884.1, from coordinate 1,100,710 downwards.
GAGAGACAGAGACACAGGCAAAAGACAGATATTATGGATAGAGCTAAGTAACCTTTTTCCAGCCCTTTGAATACCTCACAGCTGTCCTGCCCTTGTGTCCTGACCAGGTTTTTCTCTGACTCTGGTCACACAGTATTTTTCTAAAGAGTTGATGTTCCTGTCACTGATCACTGTTCTTTCAATAATCATCCTTTCAAGACCAGTCTAAGCAGAACAAAATGTCTGTTGGTTGTAATCTAAAGAGTTCTAAAACAGGGGCTGGGGATATAGCTCAGTTGGTAGAGTGCTCGCCTCAAAACTAGAAAAAATTTTATTAGGAGGGGCATTTATTTTCCTACACTGGAGGTGAAGGAAACTTTGTTAAGGAGTTCCCAAAGTTTTCAAAACAAGAGAGAGAAAAACCAAGAATAAGTTTAAGATTTTGAGAAATCAGAAAAAGAAATAGAAGAAAAAAGAAAACAAAACTGCCAAAGGAAATCGATAGAAAATTTATAAAGTTCTGGATTTGAAAAGCAGTTGGCTTTAAAAGATGAAACAAGACAGGAATCAAGGGGGAAGAGATAAAATAAATAAGATACATAATTACAAGAATAAGGAGAATTTTCCCTTTTGAAATAACCATGATTTTAGGTTAATAATTGAATTTTCAAGTCTTAATATTCTAAAATGTTGAGTAGTTGCTCTTTACCTCATATATGCTCTTTTTAAAGTCTTTAATGTGCCTTCAAACTGACTTATAAGAACAAATTTTCTCAAGTGTTCCTTTTACCCAGGAGAATGATCATATGCTTTAGTATCCAGAGCTATTCCTCTGCTGTGGGGTAATATCAAAGTGGAGGGAACTCCCCACTGACAGCCAAGTTTCTCCTTGCTCCTCTTCCTGATAGAAAATTTGGAAAACCTGAAGCCAGCAGAACCCCCAGTTCTTGGTATCCAGCCGGAGATTCTTAGAGGCATAAAATTCAGGCAGGGTTTTGTGAGAAGGAGCTGTGGTGCTGAGAGGCAGTGTGGTAAAATGAAAAGCACAGGCTTTAGGGTCAGAGGATCTGTATTCAAATCCTACCTCAGTCACAAGGATATGGCTGAGCAAGCTAATTAACCCTTTGGGCTGTTGATGGGGTTCCTGTTTAAGTTCAAATAGTATGTAAAGTACTCTACATGGTATCTGGCGTGGTTAGTGCTCATGCACGAGGAGGGCTATTTTATAATTCTAATCATTATCGTAATAGGTCCTCTTCATGCATTAACTACAAATCTTGTTGTCAACCACTGATGACATTTTTAAAACTGACACCTGCCCCCTCGTCTTCCTCTCTCTCTTCCCTTCCCTAACAATGGAAAAAGAGCAAGATTAATACTCTCCCTGTCCTAAACTGAGTTATCATTCCATCAGTTCACTGCCCACAAGAATAATGACACTCTGAACCTAGAAACTGGAACAACAGCTCTCTCAAGGGTACAAGTTGAACACTAATTTTATTTACTTATAATAATACTTGAATAACAGTCCTTGTATCCCTCCTTTTTAAAGCCCTCTGTTCCCTCAGGCACTTAGAGTCACAGGCTTAGAGGCCTTTTTCTACAGCCTTTCTCATTAGCTAGCAAATCAATAAAACTTATTTTTCCTTTTTTTCTAAAACCCTGCCCTTGTTATTGAATTAGCACTGGGGACAAGCATAAGGTACCACTGCCTAGAAAATGATGCTAGTTCTTTCTCCTTCCCTTTAGATAACAAACTTGCACTTCCTTTGGGGAAGCATCAGAATGTAAATACTGCAGGTCAGGCTATGTCATGGGTGAGGAAAGTTCCCAGGTGTGAGCACATTTCAAGACAGCCACAATTCTGAGCTCTATTACATGATGGCTGGTTTGGTGTGCAGACCAAATGCCCAGATCTAAGTTTTTAAAAAGCATATTTTAACATAGTTTTGGAACTATTATACTCAAATACTCGTAACTAGTTCAGAACTTTATAAAACCTCACTATGTATGTCAATGGGCTCTATTTGGCTGGAGGCCTGCTTGTTTGCAACTTTTGTTTTAACACCACTAAAATCATCCAGGGATGAAAGTAAAACACTTATACTTTGAATTTTAAACTAGGGGAATTCTATGAGAAAATGGGAGGGTTACCCTAAATAACCTTGACAAAACACACAATCAACCCTTTGCCTAAGAAAGGATGTTTTAAATGAACACAAGAATATTTCTCTGAATTAAAAAAAAAAGAGAGAGAGAGAAAGAAAGTTTGTGCATGAGAAGACTCAGTGGTCCTCCAACCTGGCAGAACCCAACTCCTTGGCACCTTATACATATGCCTGTCCCACTTTCTGTTAAAAAAAAAAAAAGGACAAGTACCATAAGACCTATACTGCTTCACCACTGAGTGGGGTTTTGCCTCCTTAATTAGCCACAATACATCCTCTACTTCCAGTGAGTTAATCCTTATTACCCCTATTTTCAAAGGACAGAAAGAAATAAAGAAGAAAAACAGAAAAGAAAAACCTTTTATCCTTAGTTCAGGTCACATGAAAATGTGGTACAGAAATGATTGTAGACATGATATGAGTTGCTCAATAAAAGACTGTTGCATGGATGGATGAACAAATCAATAAACCCATCAATTAATACCACTGCTGACATTTCTGCCTCAGGGGTTAAGAGGAGGCAGAAATCCTCCCCCAGCATTAAATTATTGTGAGTAGAAAAGGAGACAACAATCAAGCACAGCTGAAAACTTGAAAAACAAAGCACTGGGAATATGCCTTCATTTTCATGTGACTTCAGTCCCTTTCTTCCTAAGCTTCCCTCCCCACTGTATCTCTTCCCCTCTCCTGAAATGTCTCTTTCTTTCTTTAGACCACCTGCGATTCTGCTGGCCAAGAAACTAAACTTGTTTATTTCAAGTACAATATTTACATTATTGTACTTAGTTTACTTAAGTATAGTAAGAAACTCAAGAGCACATGAGACAAGCCAGCCTCCAGTTCCTGGCCACTGTGAAATGGCTTCAGCCTGCAGGTGTGCTAAGTTTGCACTTGGCATTTCTGCTGGAATGGAAATGGTGAGCATTATGTTTTTAGAATGCTGCATTGCTATCAAGCTTTTCCACTTGAATTTTCTTTTATAATGCAACTATTTTTAAGTGAATGGAATGTTCCTGTGATAATCTGGCCACAAGAGAGGGAAATTCAGTCAGGGACTGAAATGCACTTGATAATGGTGAGACTAATGAAAATGAATAAATGATCCAAACCAAAAGAAAATACTTTAAACTTTGCATTTAAGGTTCTTAAAAATGCATACACCAAAACACATATTCACTTATTATACATTAAAAAGCCCTGCATTTAGAGCCAGAAAACCAGGTTTTGAGTCTTCTTGGCTTTGCCACTTGCTAATTGGGAGGCCTAGAGCAAGTCACATTCCTGCTGCAAAGTTCCATGTCTTGATCAATAAAATGAGGAGAATTGGCTGGTGATTTCCCTAAGGTCCCTTTGGAGCCACTGTTTGTGATTAGCTTTGCAGAGAGGTTCAAAACATCTCCAAAGCCTCTAAATTTGTCTTGGCTTCTTTGTTCTATTAACCACAGAGATAATTTCTTGCCATTCTCCCTAGATTTCTCAGATTCTTAAGTGTTTTCTTGGATCACAAGTTGTCAGCCTACAGTAAAAACACTGTGTTCCATCTTGATTTGGGCTCCTCAGGGCAGTCTAACCAGAGAGGCACTGGAGAGGACAGGTGGGTATTATTATACTAATTTTAGGTGCTTGGGTGGATTTTCTTACTCTGGCAAAGAGCACTTATTAGGATTATTCCAGCAGAATCTCTGGCAGTCATGAACATGCTTTGGTAAAATAATGTTCATGGCTCAAAATCTGGATGGTACCTGATGCTTTAAATTGTTTTCATAAAGGATGTTGACAACTGGATGCAATGGTGCATACCTGTAATCACACACTTAGGAGGGTGAGGCAGGAGGATAGCAAATTTGAGGACAGACTGGGTAACTTAGCAAGACCTTGTCACAAAGGGAATTTTGCTTAGTTGGTAGAGCTACATCATCTCTAGTATGCAAAAAAAAAAAAAAAAAAAATCTCTATTGGGATCAGCTGCTGCAGTATCCCCCCCACCCCGCTACCTCCCCCCATCTTACAACCCAGCTCTTCAGCCTGCAAACTTCCTCCTACATCTTTGGTCCAATTGCTACTAGCCTGTGAAATTCAAACTACTTAAGGGAAGTTCCCCAGCCATTTTTTTTCTCTCTCTCTCTCCCCTAGCCCTGAGAGTGGACATTCTGGTCGTCCACCATGCCCCCCCTTCTCTCACCTTCTCTTTCTCTCTCTCTCTCTCTCTCTCTCTCTCTCTCTCTCGTCTCTTTCTCTCACTGCCTGTCCGCTTAATAAAATCCCACATCCCGAGTGGTTTGTCTGGGTGCTTTCAATCTCTTTATCTTCCCTGGCAATATAGCAGCCAGGTATAATTAATTGTATAATTACTAATTAATTGCCTTTCATGGTTAATTTTATTTTGAAGTTTTTAACATTTTTAAAGAAGTGTCATATGTACCCAATCTCAAAAAGTCTTTCTCAATTCTGCTTTGCCTGTTTTTAATTGAACTACCTTGTTTGTTGTTGTTGTTAATGCCAAGGAAAAACTGTCAAATGTTGCAAATTTCTTACATACTTAAACCTTGCACTTCAAATTTCTGGGAGAGAGTTGAACTAATTGAAATAAAAATGATTTTCCAAATAAATATGATGGAAGATCATTAAATTTAATAATGGAACATCCTGCAGGAGCAGATGATTTCCAGATCCATTTTCTTATACACAGTGGGAAAAGAAACTGTATCACACTGGCATACTGATCAATATTCATGACCTTTGGAAACCTTGCATTTTGTACTTTTATTCTCAGGAAGGATCTAGATACTAAGCAAATGAGCAGTTATTGTGGTAAAGAAGGTGCTCGGTAGCTCTGGGCTATGTCCTAAGTCATAGTAAATAGGGAGTGAATGGCAGGAGCCCCCAAATTCTAAATTATTTCTAGACTCGTACATTACAAAAACATTAAGCTCACATAAACAGACTTTGTTTCACAGCCTGAAGGAAATGAGAACAAGGCCCAAATATATTAAAAGATTAAAAAAGACATTTAAGATGAATAATTTCTGTGATGACTTAGGAAAAGCTCGGTCATCAAGGGACAAAAATAGCCAACTGAGAGATTTATTGACTTGTTGACCCATGTATGCATGCCACAGGCACACTGAGCAAGGCAATTTAAAGAAATCAAAGGTGAGCTGACTGTACTCTTTGCCAATGAGAAGGTCTCAGTATAACTGGCTAGATGGTCATGGCTTTATTATAAGACAAAGAGACAGGAGAATAACCCCTGCCAAATGGAGAGATGCATATTAGCTCCCGAGGGAGTTTCACGGAAGGACTTACTTGAGTGTCTGAGGAAGAGCATCACCTTAGAGCAGGACAGTAAACTGAATTACAGTGCTCTTCTTACAGTTCCCATAGGGTCCTGCGCTTAGAGTTGCATTCCTAGTGTTTTAGCATAACATCATTAGCGGATGCTCCATGAATATTTTTTGAATGGATGAATTCATGGTTTTTAATCTCTCTCTAAACCTCATCATCCCCCTCTATGAAACTGTAACAATATCACCCCACATAGAGGTTCATCTGAGGATTGAAGTAAAAAACATAAGTCTTATATAGCACAGTGCCTGGCACATATGTGCTCAGCAAGTATCAGCTCTTAGCAACATTAGATGCTGTTACCTCTATTTTAACAGATAAGAAAACTGAGGTGTAAAGAACATTATAAATTAGTCCTTGATCACAGATAGTAAATTCAGAATGTAGACCTCAAACTCATGTCTGGTTGAGTCTAAAACTTAAGCCCATACCACACACTAATTATAGGTATTAGTTTGAGCCTCATTACTATAAGATTATAAGATCCTTATAGACAGGATATCATGGCAATTACTTTTATATCCCCCATTGAACCTAATTCAGGCCCACACAGAAGACCTATTTTAGAAATTGATTAAACCTACTTGGGCCTCAAATATCTTAAGGGTAATATGCAAAATTAAACTGCAAGAGTTCAAATTTCTTTCAGTTTCAAAACTGTCCTCTCAGAAATCACTCAGTAAATGAAGTAGAGTTAATTAATATACAATACAGCTAAACGGATAATACTGCTTTGTTGAGAATTCACTACCCTGGAGAAAAGACTTTCTCAAATCCAAACCCAGTACCTTAAAATTAAAAAAAAAAAAAAAGAGTTTTCTAAAACTCACTACAAGGGAGGGGAAGATTAGAAGTTCACTGGACTAGACAAAGGGGAATGAAAGGAAGGGAGAAGGGAGGGGAATAGAAAAGACAGTAGAATGAATCGGACATATCTACAGTAACTCCACATCATATGCAACCACAGTAATGGGGTCCTAATTGGAACAAGTTGTACTTATTCTACGTATGTATAATATGTCAAAATACACTCTACTGTCATGTATATCTAGAAAGAACAAATTAAAAAAAAAAAAGTAAGATGTTTAACTTGTGTCCTGATATCACTGTTCATTCAGCATATGCTCATTTAAGATTTGTTTTGTGCCAATTTCCAAATTAATTTTAATACATAGAATGGTATCAGAGAAATGACTTCTTGGAGCAAGGATGAATAGAAGGGGACACCTGATAGACTAATGAATTAGTTGTCTCATTTAATTCCAAAGAGTGAGATCAGGTCACTCTCACGGCTAACAGTCTTTAGGTTTAGTCCACAGATTTGAGTCACTGTACTACATTTTAAAAATATGCTTCTTGAGATACAATTCATACATCATACAATCCACCCATTGAAAGTATATTTCAATGGTTTTAGTATAGAATTTCATATAATTTTGAAACCATCACCAAAATTTATTTGGAATATTTTTATCACACCCCAAAAGAAAATCCTGCCCACTAGCAGTCACTCCCTCTTACCTTCTAACTCCTACCCCTGGACAACCATTAATTTACTTTTTACCTCTATTTTATTATCTCTATCTATTCTGAAGATGTTGTGTAAGTAGAATGACAGAATATGTGGCTGGTATGGTGTGAATGTGTTCCCCCAAAGTTTATGTGTTGGAAAACTTAATCCCCAAATTCACATATTGTTGGTATTTGGAGGTAGGGTCTTTGGGATGTAATTGGGATTAGATGAAGTCATGAAGGTGGGGTTCCCATGACATTATTTGTGGCTTCATATATATGGAAGAGTAACCTGAGCTAGCATGTTTGCTTTGTTTCATCATGTGATGGATGCCTTCTGCCACGTTACAATGCAGCAAGATGGCCCTGACCAGAAGCTGAGTAGATGCCAACATTATGCTTTTGGGCTTCCTGGCTTCCAGAACCACCAGTTAAATAAACCTCAATTCTTATAAATTACCCAATCTCAGATATTTAGTTATAGCAACAGAACTAGACCAAGACAGTGGCCTTTGTTACTGGCTTCTTTCACTTAACATGTTTGAAGTTTCATCATTGTACTTGATGAAACTTCATGAACTACATTCTTTTTATTGAGAAATAATATTCCTTTGTACAACCAGGCCACATTTTATTTGTCTATTCATCAGTTGATATACATTTGGGTTGTTTCTAATTTTTTTTTGCTATTATGACTACTGCTATTATACACATTTAAGTACAAGCTGTTTTTTATTTCTTTACATTTCATTCTCTTGGGTACATATGTAGGAGTAGCTTTTCTGGGTCATAGGGTAGCACTATAAGTAACCTTTTGCAGAACTACCAGACTGTTTCCCAAAGCAGCTGTATCATTCTGCACAACATTTCAAGAGTCACTTCACACGCCCCCCCAACAAAGGCTATCTGGTGTGAATGTTGCATTAACTCTTATGATATCTCCAAAGTTAGAAACAGTAAATGGGGGGAAAATCAGAAAAATTTCCTTTAGCTATCATTGCTAGAGAAAGTTAAGGGTATAATAGGTAGGGATAAAGTGCTTTTACTGCTATTCATACCCTAGCACATGCCTGGTGACAAATACGAAGACCCAAGTATTTTTTAAAATGAATGAATAGTTCTAAAAAGTCACCATGCAGTAAATGATTAACTTCCTCAAAGAATGATCTGGCCTTTGCCCTCAGCCCTTGAGAGGTAATCTCTAAGCCTTTTGTCATATTGTGATCAATAAGAACGTCTTTGTCAGGGTCTTGGACCATGCCAAATAGTCTTATTCTAACAAAGTGATTTGTGGTGGGAGTTTTGGCCACATGCTACCAGTGTGACCTCTGGAAGTTCTGGAGACTAAGGTCACCCACGTAGGTGATCAACCATGTCTATGTGATCAAACATCAATAAAACTCTAGACACCAATACTCGGGTGAGTTTCCCTCCTTGGCAATACCCCATGCATACTGTTATACAGTGTAACTGGGAGAAGTATTATTCAACAGCTCTTCTATGAGAGGACAACTGGGAGTGGTGCATTTGGAACTCGCCTAGATCCTGGCCTAAGCACCTCTTCCTTGGCTGACTGTAATCAGTATCTTTTGACTGATTAATATGAGTATAACATTAGTATAACAGCTTTCCATGAGTTTCATCAATCTTTGGAATTATAAAACCTGAAGATGGTTTTAGGGATCCTAAAACTTGAAGTTGGTGTCAGAAGTGAGAGTGGTCTTAGAAACCACCAAGCTTGTAGTTGGTATCATTGCCAATTCTTAAAGAGGATTAGATAATATTGAGTATATTCAGTGTTTCTAAAACAAAGTGGACCAAATGACTGTAAATGAAAGAAAGCCTTGCTGGGATGAACAAGAAAGCTGCTAGATCTTGGTAAGAGCATTAATTATTCATAGACCATTGGTTCCCTACCTAAGGTGTAGACTCATACTTCTGTTAACAAAGAGATGTGCTTATGGATACTATGCTTTCTTATCTTTTTACCTAGAGGAAAGGGTGTCACATAAATAGAAGTAATAGGATTTAAATTGTAGCTTTGACTCTTTCTAGTTGTAAGACCTTCTATGTGCCTCAATCTCATTTATAAAATGGAAATAAAGTTATATAGAATTGGCACAAAAACCCCAAGGTTTAATGTGTGATTTAATGTTTAATACTCTATGAACCACACAGCAATAAAAATGATAAAGTTTGAAATATTTTTATAAATTAGATTGCTTTGCTTTGTTTACTTCATTGAATTGTTTTTGAAAACAAAATCAGTGATTTCATTTTTCTCAGCCTATGCTAAAATTGAAAGAAAAGAAATTAAAGATATAACTTTTAAAAAAGCTTTTCTGTGGAAGACACAGAAACTCTCCCTCTTCACAAATTGAATATGAAGATTGAAAAAATTTGTGATATAGCAGATGAATTCTTTGCATGAATAGTGCTGATATCTGAATATACAAAGGACATCTGAGGAGAGAGGAGGGGACTATTTTATGATGAATGAGTCTCTATGGAATGCCACTTCCTATATCCATTAATTATTCAAATATAGAAGATATCTCTATGACCATCAAAAACATTCTACACTATTTGGACTTCAGGTTCTCATAAAAACAACAACAACAATAACAACAACAACAACAACAAAACCCCAAATATTTAAGTTGACCTGTTACCTAACTGATACATGGTCATAGGAAAGAGTAACCCAACAAACTTTTAATCAACATAATTAGACCAGTGTTTATATAAACTTAGTGGAAACAAACTTTCCAACTATGAAGACAGAGTTAATGTTATGGTTTGGATGTGAGGTGTCACATCCTGTGTGAGACAATGTAAGAAGGTTCAGAGGAGAAAGGATTAGGTTGTAAGAGTCTTAAACCAATCAGTGATTTAATCCCCTGATAGGGATTAACTGAGTGGTAACTGAAGTGGTAGGGTGTAGCTAGAGGAGGTGGGAATTGGGGTGTGGCTTTTGGTATACATTTGTATCTCGTGAGTGGACTCTTTCTCTGCTTCCTGATCTCATGTGAGCTGCTTCCTTTTGCCACACTCTTCCACCATGATATTCTGCCTCACCTTGAGCCCAGAGGAATGGAGCCAGCAGCCTGTGGATTAAGACCTCTTAAACCCTGAGTCCTCAAATAAATTTTTCCTCCTAAAATTGTTCTGGTCAGACCTTTTAGTCACAGCAGCAAAAAAGCCAACTAAAATAGTTAAGAAGGAAGAATAAAAGAAATAAATTTACTGAATATCATATGGCAGATGTTACACTGTACATACATTGTCTTCTAATCCTCTCTCATTGCCTAAAATCATTATCCGGTTCTTTTACTGTGTTCTACATCCCAATGAATAGTAGCAACATACTTTGCACAAAATAGAAACCTTGGTATCATCTTCAACTTTCAATTCTTTCTCTTGTTCTGCATTTTACCTATCACCAATTCTATGGATTTTATCTCCTAATCTGTTTGCAAAATCACTCCTTTTCTCTTTATCACACTACCAGTTTCTCCCCATCCAATCCATTGCCCTCAATGCAGATAGGTTCCTAAAATATTCATCTTACCTTATTATTCATCTGCTTAATTATTCCAAAGGTACCATGTTGCTCCAAATGCAACAAAACCCTAGTCTTCCTAATATAAATTACATGTTTCCAAGGCATAGGCCCTGACAACCTCTTTCCCTCTCTACCTCTTCACCTTCTTCAATTCTAGGCACTAGTTTTGATCTTTTCAGTCATCTCTTTCTCTTAGCATTCCCTGACCCCATGTCTCAGTTAAATATTTCTCCCTATTTATCATAATCTATACTGCTTTCGCTCCTGCATAGTATTCAAATACAGATATGTTTGAATTTGCATGTGTGTGTGTGTGTGTGTGTGTGTGTTTATTGTTTTGCTTTTTTTGTTTGTTTGTTTTTTGGTACTGGGATTGGACCCAGGGGCACTTACCACTGAGCCACATCCCTATCCCTTTTATTTTATTTTTATTTTGAGACAGTCTCACTAAATTGCTTAGGGCCTCACTAGGTGGCTGAGGTTGGCTTTGAACCTGCCTCAATCTCCTAGTTGCTGGGATTACAGGCATGCACTGCTGTGCCCAGCTATATGTACATATTTTTACTACATACAAATAAACAGGGATGTATGCTTATTGTGGGTTGGATTGTGTCCCTATAAAAGATACGTTGAAGGACCAGTCACTGGTATCTATGAATCTGACCTTATTTGCAAATAGGACCTTTGTAGATATAATCAAATTAAGATAAAGTTATATTTGATTTGGATGGTCTTAGTCCAATATCACTTACATTTCTATAATAAGAAGAAAACACATCAGGAGGAGAATTCTAGTAAAGACACAGAGATACATAGACATAGAGGGAAGATGGGGGCAGAGATTGGAGTTATGCTGCTGCAAGTCAAAACAAAGACAGGGAGTGGGGGACATCACCCTTCTTTCAACTTTTTGTTCAATATAGCACCAGCTGATCAGACAAATTGAGGGCAGACCTCCTCTACTCAGTTTACCAACTCACATTCTAATCTTCTCTGAAAATTTCCTCACAGACTCACGCAGAAGCAATGCTTCACCAGACATCTAGACATCTCTTGATTTAGTTAAGTTGACACATAAAATTAACCATCACAGACATTAAAGACAATTCTGGTTTAGACCTTAGAAGGAAATTATGAACCATGCTATTGGACATTAGAGAAAAGGTAGTTCCTTTTCATAAAATGACAGAGAACTTTGCTGAAATATGTTCCATTGTTGAGTAGAAAGTAGAATTTAGAGCAATACACTTGGATATTTACCTGAATAGATTTAGCAAAGTATAGAAGGTACAGCCTGATTTCTCCTCGTTATAGTAATGTGTAGGAAATGTATGGCAAATGTATAGGAAAGAGATAAATTGAGGAGTGAACTGTAAGCAAAAATGTCCCAATACTTGATGATTTCAAAAATCTTCAACTTATCCAGTTAGTGTGCTCTGGTAACAGGGCCAAGTGTGGTGCTAGACAATCAGTTGCTTAAAGAATGAGCTATGTGATGACTCATGGATCCCAATCAACCATCTCAGCAGGAGACATGAAGAGACAGTTATTTAGGAAAGATCTGCAGAGGACCCTTTTGTCTAATAAGTTGGACTCTGGTGAATTGCTTGATAAACTGACATGATATCTGAGACTTTTACACAGGAGAAATGCTTCCAGAATGGATTAAATGAATAGAGACAGGACTAAAATGAAAGAAGAATGACTCTGAGGGCAGAGGCATGGGCTTCCTGGACCTCCTCAGGCTGAGAGGGCAGGGCTCCCTTCCTGGCAGGCACAGAGGACAGAGCATCCAGCACAAGAATTCTTCTCAAGCTTTGAAATCCAATGGAATGTGCCTGACTGGGTTCTGATATACTTGGGACCTATGATCTCCTTTTCCATCCTATTCTTCCTTTTGGAGTGGGAATGTTTCCTGTGTCTGTCTCATCAATGTATTTTGGAAGCTGAGAGCTTGTTTTCTGGTTTCACAGGTCCACAGATGGGGAGGAATGGTGTACCAAGAGGACCACACCCAAGTCTTACCAGTAAATGGTTTAGATGATGAAATTTTGGATTTTTGGAGTTGATGATATTTAGATGGTATTTTGGGACTAGAGCGGATGCTGGAATGAATTAAGAACTTTGGAGGAATGTGTGTTAGGATCAGGTGAATATTTTGCACATGAGAAGGACATGAATTTGGGGGACAAAAGGGCAGGTTATGGGCGGAATTGTGTCCCTCCCCCCAAATAAGTGATAGGTTAAAGTCTGAAACTCTGATACTTGTGAGTATGATATTTGGAAATAGGGTTTTTACAAATGTAATGAAGTTTTACAGATGTAATAAAGCTTAATGTCTCTTAAGGTGGGTCCTAATCCAGTTCCATCTGTTGTCCTTAAAGGATAAGGGGAAGACATAGAGTGGAGAGGGCCAAGTGGCCACAGAGGCAGGGACTGAAGTCAAGGAAGCCAAGTAACTCCATGGATCAAGGGCCAGTAACAGAACCAAGGAAGAGGCAAGCAGGGATTCCACCCAGAGCTTAGAGGATGTATGGCCTCGTGATACTTGAATTTTGGACTTTGAATTGTGAGAGAACAAATTTCTGTTGTCTTAGGTCACCTAGGAATGAAAGCTACCATGTAAAGAAATTTGGGCTTTATTTGACCTTGAAGGCAAAAGAATGCCTTCATTGAAATGATTTGAACAAATAAAAACAAAAGTCAAATCCGCACTTTAGAAAGAGAACCCCATTACAGTGAGACCCCCATACAGTGAGGAAAATATAGTACAGTAACTATTGTATACTTTCCTGTGTACAGGTCGTGTCTCTCCTAAGAGTATAAATTGTGGGGCAGCAGGGACTATGTTTTATTTTTCTGTCCATTTGTGTATTTCCAATATATAGGGTACCATTAATTCCTAAATAAAAATTGGTTAAATGAATAAAAAAAAGTGATTGAACTTTTCATGATAAACCTTCCAAACATATCATCTCTGAAGGAAGAGAGCTTTTTCAACTTTGAATCCTCACTACACAACATACAGCAGATTGCTAAAAGACCAAAAAATCAAGATTCAGAAAATAAGTGGATTCAATGCGTAGTTACTTTTGTATTTAATGTATCATGTAGGTGGGAGAAAAAGAGACTATGCATGAAATATTTTAAGCAGCACAATGCTTCCACATGGAATGAGATTATAAAACACAGAAGAAAAAACAGCCAACTCCTTGTTTCTGACATCATCACCTCTGGAATAACTGGTGGACATTTGATACTAGTGACTGAGGTCACAGACAGAGATGGAGAAATAATCATTCCATTCCATTCATTTCAAACTACTCACCACAGGAATTATTAAAAATGAAAAGAACTTCTTTGTTGGGAGTATGGTTCATTTTAATGTTGCCAGAGTAAAGTATAGATATCAAAACTCCTTTACTCCAGTTATTGTTTATCTCATTACTGTATTATACATTTAAGAACGATATCATATGAGGCATTACTTAAAAGGAGTTCTCCTCTTCCCTTTTGAAATGCTTTGTTTTTTGAAGTAGTAATAAGTAGTATTATAAATATGCTGATTCATTATGAAAAGGATCATTTAAAATCACACTTTTGCTTTTGATACACATATATTATCAACTGATGGATTCCATTAATTATGAAAATAAAACATACTTTTCTTTATTTGTTTTCAAAATGACCTTAACATTATTTTTAAAGGTAGCACATGTTCTATCTGTATATTTACGACTCTCTTTAAAAAAACAGAAACCAGCTTTGTGCTTTACAACAAATATAAATGGGGTGATTTGGATAATGAAAATAAATGAATAACAGCAGTACTAATAGAGCTGATCCTATTTGTGATGGCTCATTAACTTCATACAGGATGCAATTCACTGCCCTGGATCAGGAGTTGATAATGTTACAATCTGGAGCTATTAGCTAAAAATGATTGCAATAGGGAATTAATAGGTCTGTTCATTCATTGGGAAGTCAGTATCCCCTTTTATATGCATCCCCACATTAAACCACACACTCAAAAAGACCACATGGAGGAAAAAGACAAGGGCAAGACATAATTCGAGTACTATTAATATGAATAGCTAGTATTTATCAAGCTCATTGTAAGCACTTTCAATGCATTTGAATACTTAATTGTCATAGCAATCTATCAGATAGTTATGATTACTATCTTCATTGTGTAAGTGAGGGAACTGAGGCTTAGAAATTTGCTCCAGTACACCAATGAGTGATGGAGCTTGGATTCAAATTCAGGCAGCAAAGCTCCAATACCTCTGTCCTTCACTATTTACACTATGACAACTGCCTCCTGTTTCTACCTTCTCTCCAACTTCATCTAGTTTAAAATGATAAGCAAATAAAAATCCCAGTGTTTCTTAGACCAAGCTGTAAGATGAAAAGAGACACCAACACAATAAACCCATGGGGACGACTGTTATATTGTGGGTGGGAGGGAGGGAAAGGGCGGAATGTGGTTTGAAAAGGTGGTCACTAAACCTAGGGTTTTCAAGTTATTAGTGACAGAATTAAACCTGGACAAAATCTTAACCTGTAGGATATGCTGAAGGAAAGAAGTTGGGAGCATATTTTTAAAACGTTGATAAACATTGCCATTCCCTGACTTCTAGTCTGCCACTGGCTAGCCGTGAACTCCTGGGAAAATCACACAACTGAGTGCAGCCATATTTCTCGGGGCTGGGCTAGGGGCTCCCAAAGCCAGTGCTTTCCAAAACCTGTCTGTGAAGCACTGCTGGGGACAACATCCAAATCCTGGAGAAAAGGGAAGTACAGGTTAGTAACTTTCTCACAAAGCAAACTATACTCAATTAAAGAAGTATTCTTTAGTCTGAAATTAGGGTCTTATAATCTTCTTGTTATTAACATTTTAACATTTCATTTGTAAAATAATGACAGTGAAATGGTAGAAGATCTCTTTCCATTTGTGTGTGTGTGTGCAGAGAGGAGGGGGTTCTGGGGGTCAAGTCCAGGACTTTGTGCATGCTAGGCAAATGCCCTACCCCTGAACTATACTCCTGCTCCTTTTTGTTTTTCTTTTCAAATGACCTTACCTAACCAGTTAAAAAGTTGGTTATTTTATCTCAATTTTAAATGTTTAAACATTTTTTTGTTGTTGTTGTTGTTGTTTTCCAACTAGAAGAATTGGTTTATAAAAACTGCATCATTGCATCAGTATTACGATTCCTGACTGTTTTTAAATAGGTGAAAATAAGATTTTTTTCTTAATGTTTCTTACCAAAGACTGAAATACTAATCATAAATAAAGAGATGCAATGTAAATGAAAGATTATTCTATGAGTAGACTGGAATTTATACATTTAAACTCTTTTTGCAGGAGCTGCGAATGCTCTGATTTTTTAAAATTAACTTCACTCTTATAATTCTGAAGTACTACTGCATTTATATATTCCATCTTTACTATTCTGTCATCTTGTTCTCCTCTATCCTTCCACTCATTTTGGAAAATTCTGGTAGGATTTAATCAAGAAAACACAGGCTGTGGTGCTCAGAGTAGAAAGGATCCAAAATAATACCCCTTTAAATTCATATTAACTTATAGTTTTTGATGCTTTGAGTACCCTCTGCCTTAGTTAAAATCAAACTGAAAGCTTCAGTTTTAGACTCAGTTTCCTTTCTGTTCCTACTGTCTTGCCCTGGGCTGGGCTAGTGCTTCCCCTCACCTAGGCAGCTACAAGAATCTCCGTTTTAGTGGGTCTCCTTGCGTCCTGGGTTCATACAATTTTGGCTATAGTCATCTTCCTAAAGAGCCCTGATTCTATCTTTATACCACTAACACTCTTCCTTGGCCTCCCACTGCTTACCATAGTCCTTCTGCAACTCAACACTCCATGATTATCTCCCAAACTACCACTGTCTTCACTGTGAACCTGGGGGTTAGTGTGGTCTCCAGCAAAATTAAATTACCTGTTTGCATTCAAATGCAGCCTGAGTTTTTCCATCACCTTCTCATACTATTGCCTCTTACAAGAGAAATAAATGAAGAAAATAAATACTCAGACATAACTTCTATGTATAAGGCACAATTCTTTTCGAATATAGTATAATTTACATTTGCCTCCCAATTTAACCAGTCACTACCTTAAGAATCTAAGTTAAAGAGGCATCCTTGAACTTGGAATCCAAAGTCTAGCACTATCGCCTCATATTTACTATGTATAAAATTTATTTTTTAGTTGCTGAGAAAGGATTTTCTTTTAGTTGCCAGGCACATGAGGCCAGCTGGCAGGAATAGTCCAGGAAAAAAAACATGCCACGTTGAGTTCCCATGCAACAGAAACAAATGAAACCTAATTTGCTGACCTGTCTTGTTTATTTTGGTTCATTCGACAATGTAATATAATAGAAACAACATTGAACTGGGTATTAGAAGACCTGGAATTTAGTCCTATTCCTGCCATGACCAACCATATAACTTTCAGAAGATCATGCAAATTTCTTGTACTTGTTTTTTTTTTCACTTTACAAAATGAAAATCTTCCTTGCTTTACTCACAGAGTGCATACACATAGGAATTATTATTCTTTTAGTTTCCATTTCCTAAAACACAGCCCTTTTTCTATATCTATGTGTTTTATAATTCTATCCTATGGTGAAGCTTTTGCAGATGCCATTTTAATCTCACCAAGGATCCTAAAGGAGGATATTCATAAGTAATCACAGATAATTTTTTCAAATATTTGTAAAAGATCACAAATAGTATCATTCAAATATATTTTAAGGTGTTGATTAGATAATCTCTAAAGCCCTTGCTAGTTTTAAAGCAGTAAAATTCTATATTCAAATTTACACTTGAAATTCAAATATTTTATACATAAACCTTCAGATATATGTATATCATCTCTATTCTCATAGCATAGAAATCCTTAGACTTGCTAGCTTCCCTGTCTCCTGATTCTAACCCTTGCAAAGGCTTAGTATATCTGCTCCCCTCTTATATACATAACAACGTGCCTGACATCTCACATCTCTTGTAGTAATTTGTACTAGTTTTTCATTTTATATCAGAATGTGGGTTTAGTTTTAAATAAACATAGGAATTTAAAACAAATTACTGAAACATATTTTACATTTTTCTTATATTGCTAGTTGTGATATTATAGATTCTGAAGAGAAAATTTTAATCAATATAGTCTTGGGGAAGGCAAATATTCTTTAAAATATCTACATTGTGAAATATAAAAGTATTTGGTCAATAATAGCAAACAGAAAAATTGCTTGCTCCAAAAACTAGACATGTCATCACAATCTAAAGGGTAGACCTTAAAATAAAGAGGTAAGTACACGCAAATTTTCTAACCCTTTGCCACCTTACTCTCTACCCAGAGTAGACACCGATGAATTGATAACAGGAAACAGAACTCATTGACATCCTGTTTTAAAGAGTAACCTGGCTGAAACTCAACCTAGTTGACACTGCCATGCCTTTCGCTAGAATTTGTCTGACTTTTTAATACATTTGGAATCACAGTGAAGATGCTACAGGTTCTCTTACGTTTGACTTGGAGTTTTTAAAGTCACTCACCTGAGTTATTCTGAAGCTCTAAGTAAGTCAAAGGTGATGCTTCTGAATACACACACACACACACACACACACACACACAAAACTTTGGGGATAACCAATACAAGATAAAACACTTGAACTTTTCACTGAAATTAAACCTCCAGTTTCTAAAGAGAGATGTATAAACTCTAGAGGGTAAAATTAAATGATTCAGATAGTGGGACCATGCAAGATCAAAGGCACCAGAAGCCTTCACACAAATTAAATGGAAAGAATTCAGCACTTACCTGGCATAAACCACTGATGCACATATCCAAAGATTCAGTATAGCAGCGAGTTCCATCTAACACCTTTGGTGCTAGTTCAACAACCAGGGTTGTTCCTTTGGCTTGACACTTTAGTGAACAGGGGTTGTCAGGGTCATTAGACACAGGAAGCCATTCATAAAACTGGCCGTGGTGCTTGACATCATTATGAGCAGAGCATTGCTGAGCTCGGAAATCACCTGCTTCTGGTGGGCAGTCCTGGGGAAGAAGGGGAGGGGCAAACACAAGTTAAAGGGATGGCCCCAAACAGAAAACAAACAGCTATGTGGTTTGTTGAAGTTGTAGAAAACAAAGCAAATGCCCTTGTCATTTCACATGAACCCACTCATATCAGGTTATGATTATTTTGCCATCAAATTAAATAAACCTGAGAAAAAAAATCTCCTGAAAACATATTTTCTAATTAAATTTAAATGAGAAAGTAACCAGTTTGAAATAGATATTTTGGTTGATATTAATTGGGAATGTAAACATCTCGAAATGCATTTTTGACAAATGTCCATTGGTCCATGAATGCTTCCACATCAATAGCATTTTGATTTCCTTGTACCTTAAGTGGAACCTGCAATTAGCTGAAAGCATCTTTGTCACCTTTGGTCCAGATACTAGAAGCTAGGATGATTCTTTATTATAATAACTAGCAGCAAATAGTTATGATAATTTCATTCAAAAATGTTTTGGGTGTTGCTTGGCATTTTATTCTGGAATTGAAGCTACATAGTATCCAGAATGAATCTTGGGGAACACAATAGAGATGGTCATTTATACATGAATTGCTTTAGGTTCAGGCAGTATGTCAGAGGGGAAAGGACACAGACTTCCTCTTCAGATGGCAGCAATAAGGTGGGTCTCCCTGACTGGTTTTGCCCATGCCCAGAGCAGAGTCAATAGTACTACTCAGCTCTCGAGGTCACTGTGAGAAGCTCATGAGTTTATGCTGGCCTAGCAAGTCCTATGATTATTTAATGAAGCCACAGGAAAGAAAGAGTTGGAGAATTTAGAGAGTCTCTCAATTTAAATTTTAAATGATATTGGCAGGGATCAATGGAAAATAAGAATCTCTTAAATATATATTTCACAGATGGCAATTGAAAATGTGAAACCATGAGTAACAATGGCTATTATCTAATAAATGATAAATCTTAGTGAAAGCAGATAAGATTTTTGCCTCAAAAAGGCAAATTTTGTGTGTCCTTCAGAAATGTTTTTTGACAAGTATATTTTATTCTATATGTCTCCAGAATGATACTTATTACAACGACTTTAGACTATCCAGGCATAGAGAGGCTTCTTAAATAATTTTTTGTTCTGAAGGATTTGCTTGTGGCCTTTCATAGTTCCCAATCACTACATTATCATTTTTAAAAATATTTTTTAGATTATTTTATTCATTTATTTTTACGTGGTACCGAGAATCAAACCCACCGCCTCACACATGCTAGGCAAGCGCTCTACCACTGAGCCATAGTTCTCTTAACAAGGTCTCTTTCTCTGAAAATCTTTTTACATTCATATTAGCATTCAGAGAACAACATTGTTCTTTATTTTATAAAATGGAATTTCATAAAACTTATTAAGTAGCACATAAGGTTCTGATAGTCTGCGTAGCACAAATTCTTTCTAGGCAAGATTAGATAGGATATAAGCAATTAGATATTTACTTAGGATGAACATGAAATGGCTCAAAATACAATATAAAATCTCAAAAACAGGCCAGGCGTGGTGGCGCACGCCTGTAATCCAAGCGACTCGGGAAGCTGAGTCAGGAGGATTGCGAGTTCAAAGCCAGCCTCATCAACTTAGCGAGGCCCTAAGCAACTCAGTGAGACCCTGTCTCTAAATAAAATACAAAACAGGGCTGGGGATGTGGCTCAGTGGCCGAGTGTCCCTGAGTTCAATCCCTGGTTCCAAAAAAAAAAGAAAGAAAAAAAAATCTCAAAAACATTCTACTGTTAGTGTTGTATGTATTCTTAAGGTGAATAAAAAATAGTAGTAAAGAAAAAGAACAATTTGAACAACAAAGGTGTAGATGCATAGGTACTCAGTAAGGCTTAAGTGATTTTGAATATTAGCTGAAAAAGGTTAATTAGAATTCACCACTTATGAATTTCCTAAATGATACTTAAATTTTTTAAAGACCCAGGAACAAATAAACAGCACATGTACATGTATTATACAAGATATTTATTTATTTATTGTGAAAAAATCAAACAAAAACCAAAAATCTGCAAAATTAAGCTATGAATCACAAAACAGGGGAATCATACCAAACCATGACAGGCAGCACAAACTAAATTTCAGTGTTTTGATACCAGCTCCTTTCAGACCATCTGTGCCAACATAAGAGCCCAAATTTGAATTAACATGAACTCTTTGTGGATTCATGTTCCAAAAACAACAACAACAAAAAAGACTACAACTTGCTTAGTTTACAAATTCTACCAAAATCTGCCTAGACTTCACTTATTAACTTCTACCCTAAAACAGCCCTATTACTAACCACAGCCCCAAACTATGCACATGCACTTCCCTAAGTCCCATTTGAGACAATAACAGCGTCTAAGATGCTGTCTTCCCTTTGCTTAGCAGGATTAATAAACCTAGCTTTACCCGGTCCAGAAG
Source organism: Glaucomys volans (assembly GCA_020662805.1). NCBI lineage: Eukaryota > Metazoa > Chordata > Mammalia > Rodentia > Sciuridae > Glaucomys > Glaucomys volans. The sequence goes on along the minus strand of JAJEJO010000884.1, from coordinate 1,079,641 downwards.
TTTCCCTGGTGGTCACTACATTGGAACGTCCACTGTTAAACTGATAATTTTATTAATAATGTTTAAATCAAGCCTCTTCTTTTGCATAATACCTGTCATCCTAGGAGTCATTCAATTACAGTGTAAAAGAAATACTGAAGTGCACTCATAAGCATTGAAGAAATTTTTTGAAATAGTCCTGAATCCCTTTCATAATTATCTTTGCTTTTATTTTTTTCTATAAATACAAGTGAACCAGCTAGAAAGGAATTCCAGGGTCAGGCTGAATCACTTTTGCCTTAAAGTAAGAAGGGTAAGATATAATTAAGTGATATATTAGTATGAGCTTCAGGTAATTTTCTGCATTTTTACAATTCCAAGAAAAGTGTATGCATTGAATTTTTAATTGATGGTGCTATTTTATCTTAGTGCAGACACAATCTTACAATCTCCTTTGAGTCTCTCCTAATCAACAAAATGTGTTGATTCATTCCACCTTTCCTAAAACAAGACTTAAAGGCAGTCAAAGGTAAAACTGGTTTTTTAAAAGTGAAAATGTTAAGACCTTTGTTCTGTTCTGTGACCAAGTCAGTAAACATTTTGACATATAGAGAATCGACTTGCAGAGAAATGTTCCTATTTGCAATTCACTTGCTCATAATGTTAATAAAAACACCTATTATAGGTTTTATGATTTTTTTTTTTTGTAAATAGAACATCTCCCTGAGAATAATAATGCTGAAGAACACTATTACTTTTATCACTACTGTGTCTCCTTCTGCGCATATATTTAAGGCTGGGAAGATAGTTTGCTAAATTATGAATGCACTTAAAACCTGGAGTTCAGAGTTGAAACCTGAACTTGAACCTCTATAATGAGTTTATTTGTACTCTGCAAAATGCAACTTCCTGTGTTAAGCAAAGGACTTAAAAGAACTTATAAAACAGGTTCAGAAAGCTTCTTGGACTTCAAATTGCTCTTACAAAATAACATTTTGATGATTTAAGTGTAAATGAATCAGAAACATATGAATCAAATTTCCCTTGAAATACACGTGCTTACAAATTAAGGGAAGAAAGATTTGGCAAAACATTCTTTGTTTGAGCCCAAAACTTCTCAAGCATAGTTCAAGACATTTATTAATCTTCTAATAATGTGAGATCTTCCAGGTGTAGAAATGGAAACTCAAGAAGAGTCATTGTAGCCTCTTGTCCCACAAGTATCCTAATAAAAGAGCAACAACAACAATAGAACAATTTTATTTGTAGAGACCATCTACAAAGTTTTTAGTTTTTAATTATAATTTGGTCCATTAAACCAGCATAATCCTGGATTCTTCTAAAAGTCAGGTCTAGAAATGAATGCCCTAACTACTGTGAAAAATACTTGACACTTTTTTCCGTGTATCATCTTTGAAACATTAGCTTCTGGAGATGCTTTATAGCACGTCACAGTTCTGCCCAGGAAGGATGACTGTCCTTCATGTTTAGCCAATGCAGAGGATACCAAATAAATACAATGTGAGATTTCTGCTCTCATATAATGTTAATGGTGGGAATAATAAACTTTCAACGGATAGCTAAAATGAAGAAGAAAACAAATGAATTATGATTTATATATTCTTATGTCAAACTTGGTACATAGGAAGTAAAGACAAAGACAAAGCTACTGAGAACATCCTGCCCCTCACTTTGAACCTGGCAAAAACAGGGTGCAGGAAGGGGGAACTGAACTGAAGACCCCAACTTCCAGCCTATCACACATCTCCAGAAAGACTTGAAGGAGAAATGGAGCAAGAGAAAGCAATTGAAGGCATTTCCCCTCTGGACTCATACGCTGTCACACACCTGTGGCTTGACAGCCTCATCAGGTCACTGGGCTAGGACTTCCTTACCCTGTGGAGATGTATTTTCTTTGTAATAGATGATCCCATGAATTACCATTCAGCCATTTAATATAACAGCTTTTCTCTCCAATTTTTAAGCACTTAATCCTAACTGTGTCTGAGCTTTCTTCTTTAAAAACACAAAAATAAAACCTGACCTTTTATTTGCTCCCATTATAATTCATACAGTCAGTGGAGTTCTGCCATATATGAATCTAATTCAAAACATTTTTTGGTTAATCAGCTAGCTAGTGGGAAAGATAAGATGGATCCCAGATGTCCCCTGATGATGATAGGTAGATCAGATTACACCATGGGACAAAGGAGGGTCAGGCTTCTCAGAACTTACTCACTGGGCAAGATGTAAAAGATTATGTCTCAGCAGCTAAGGTGACAGCATATGAAAGGCCTTTAAATGGCTTTGAAAAAATATACAGAATGTGGATTCAGGGTCAGGAGAAACATTACTTTTTAAAAATTTTCATTGTTTTTTAAAGAAGGCATTTTCTTTAAGAGAAACATCCCTCTGCCTTACCTCTATCCTTAAATATTCTACAACTGGCATATTCTATTGATTGCTGCTTCATTTAACTTCTCATATGAGTGTCATGGTTTAAGTGTCACATTCTTATTCTATACTTTTATTTATAGAGTCCATATTAATACCTGATAGTATCAAGAAAACACTGGAAATTATATTCAGATGACCAAACATGCAATGTATTCACTGAAAAAAAATAATCTACCTTTTCACTGCATTCCCCCTGCTAGGATTGTTCTACTAAACCCAATACCACTTCGCACACTGTGCTAATCACTCACCCTCCATAAACGTTAGTGTGAAAGAAAACAAAATTAGAATTGCTTAGTAAGGTATATACACTATCCTGCAATAATACTGGATCATTGTTTTATGATAAAACATATTGACATTTATCAGGTATTTGGTGACACTGGGAAAATCTTATTGGTTCTAAATTTTAACCTAGAATATTAGGAATCCTTAAATTAATGATAGTAAAACAGGAAAAGTTTACCATAAAAAATTCTTTTACAGTAAGAGGATAGAGGCTATGGAACAGTGCTCTCTAAAACTCTTGGTCTCTTAGAATACTTAAATAGATGCTGGGCTGCCTCTTTCCTGTGTTTTCTTACTTGTCTATCTGTTTCTTACATTGAAAGTTAAAATGAAACCACTGAATACTAAATTACCATTGACACAACCCAATCCAGTATCATATTTTGTTCTTAGAAAAATAATCAAGATTTCCACTTCTACTTCCAACTCAGACCTCCTCTCCTGTATTCTAGACTCTTACCTACAACTGTTTATTTGCCATCTGTTTCTCTAAGGCCTCACATACTCACATAGACCCCAGATTCTACCCTGAGTCCTACCAAACCTGAACCTCCTGCAGCCTTCCCCATCCCAGTCAATGTCAACTCCGTTGTTTTCAGGCCCCAAACCTTAGAGTAGTGGTTCTCAAGCTTAAGTGTGTATCAAAATCACCTGGAAGGTTCCTTAAACACAAGCTGGTGTTCAATAGACCAGGGATGCTGTTCCCAGGCAAGTCCCCAGGCAATGCCAGCGCTGGATACCAATCAGCAGCGCTGATTGGTATCCACACATTGAGCATCTTCCAGAACTGTTGATTCTATTTCCTAAGGTACAGAATCTGACCATAACTGATCTCCCTTTTACCCTCACTCTTCTGTCTTCTGTCAACACAGCAACCAGAAAAATCTTATTAAAGCAGATCTTGTTACTTTTCTGCTATAACTCATGTGGGCAACTCCACACTTCACTCAGATTTAAAGCTCAACTCCTCCTGTGAGGGGTGAAGATATGGCTCCCATTTGCCTCTGGCCTACCACTTCCCACGGTCGTTACTTACTTGGCAGCCATCACACTGGATTCCCTGCCACCTCCTGAACATTCTTACTTTGGGGTACATGCATTATCTTTCTCCTCTAGAATTCTCTTTGCCCAAATTCTGAGTAGCTAATTACCTCACCTCAAGTCTTTGTTCAAATATCACCTTCTCAGTGAATCCTATCCTGACCTATGTAATATTGCAACCCACTCCCACTACCGATTCCTCTTTATCCTGCTCAGTCACCCACCCCATAACACTGAAACACTTTCAAGTATGCCATTTAATTGACTTATTTATTATGCTTTTTGTTGTTGTTGTTTATTTAGAGACAGGGTCTTACTGAGTTGCTTAGGGCCTTGCTAAGTTGCTGAGGCTGGCTTTGAACTTGCAATCCTTTTTTTTTTTTTTTAAATTGTCACTCTCATACTAAAATACAATCTCCAGGAGGGCAAGGGACTTCAACTTTACCTATTACATGTCAAGTACTCAAATATTTGTTGAAATTATGACTAACACACTGAATAAATGAAATAGAGGTCACACTTTTCATTGTGTAAACTCTAGTTCTATTTTCTTAAATCTTGCAGGAATTTAAATCTTGATAGTTTTCTAATTTATGGAATGTCTAATTCTTTCTTTAAAAAAAATAAAGCTACAAGAATACTTATACATTCAAGACACTAGGAAAATTTGGTAGGGAGTTTTGCCTACTTTCTGAATAGGCAGATTGATATTTCCTCACCCATGTAAACAAATTTAACTGGGCAATATTAAGAAACATAAAGTGTGCTGAAATCATTTATTACTCAAAAAATAGCCAGACATTTTTAAGTTTTATTAAACACTTAGAGTTACATGCATACACTATAAAGTGCTAATGTTAAGGTAACAAGCTTTATCCCCCAAATTTTGGCCACCTGCTTATGCTAACATCAACATCATCATCAAAAGCATTTATTTGTGCAAGACTGCTCACTGCTATGTAAAATGAAATTAAACAGACATAGTCCCTGCCCTGTCTAGACAGTCTGTATGGATACAATTCTATTATATTTCAAGAGCATAATATTTAAATCTCTAATACATCAGTATGAGTGCAAAGAACAGAAAATGTGGTGGAGTTTGGAGGGTGGTGCCATGCTAGGTAGAGACTCCTTTTTCCTTTTTGAAAAGAGCAACAGACTTTTTACAAAGCCAATATTAAATGTCTCAATGCACTATGCTTTCATGAATATTATAGTTTAAAATTCCTTTTTTTCCCCCCCTTGTACAAAAGGTTTACAGATTTTGTTTTCATCATCCAATTCCCCACTTCCCAACCCTCAATACTTTGGGGGAATAGCATATTCAAGGGAAATGAGCGCCTGGGAAAATAAATCATGAACCATCTTAATGCCTTACTATGAATCAAGTTCATGCTCAATAAAATATCTTTACAATTTTGTGATCCTGTAAAATAATATAGGACTCTAACTTATTCAAGTTTGGGTGTGCCCTACTGTGTGCCCACTTTAGTGAGCACTGGTTATGGGTATAACCAACAGCTTTAAACTGTTGCAATGTGTTCATTCAGGTCCAGACATTAGAGATACAAAATGTATGATATAATAAATCAGAAACCGCACCCTACGTGCTCCATTATAGCTTGTTATCTGAAAACAAATGCTTTGCCTGGCTAGTTTTTAATGTCTCCAGGCATTTAAGAGCTGATCTAAGTAAAAATATTGAAAACATTTAGTTTTAAAAGTTCACTTTTTTTCCTTTGGGTAGTTTTTATTTCAGAGCTTTTATTTTTTCTCCTTTGAACAATGCAGACTTTTGGAATCTAATTCCCTAGAGGTATTTGTAAGACTGGTTAGAGTTTGTCATGTTAGACTCTTAAATTCTCTCAATTTTGAAAATATTCATTCCTTGAGGCTTTTTATTATTTTTAGTTCCTTTCTTTGAATTTGCTCCAATTTAGCAATATCTTTCCCTAAATCAGCATTTCTGACTTTTTCCTATTTTTTGTTACAGTCTAAAGTGTTCTACCCTCCACATTAGCATATTTGAAGGGATAATTTGTACTCCTTTTGTCACATGGTATACCATTTCATTTTATAAGCACACAATTATATGGCATTGTGTTCTCAGAATGCATTTAACAAAATATTTGCAGTGGAGGATCAGGTCCCAGGAAGGGAAAGTGCAGTGAGACAAGTTAGCATATGAATACTGTCACTACTGCTCAGTTGTGTTACAAAGCAAATTCTTTATGTTTCTATGCACAAGTGGGAAAGGACAGGCTTGAGAGATTTACAAAAGAGTGCAAATATGGAAACTGAAGAACATGTAGTTCTTATGTCGGTCACTTCAAAGAGAAAACAGAAAAAGGCATGGTCTAGCCCAATCCAGATAAATACTGAAAAACCATTAGCTATATTAGCTAGTGTATATTTTTAATTTTTTTAAAGTGTAGGATTGTTGACTTCATAAGGATCAAATAAAAAGATTTCTTTGAAGTCAAAAACAAAAACAAAGATAAATGTCAAGTTGGACAATTTGGAAATGATTCCAGAATTCTCTCATCACATTCTCTCCTTCCCAATTTTTAAGGAGCCACCTGATGTGGTCCGCAGGCTTCTTTTTGGCTCTTCCTGAATCTTAACAATGCAGTCTCTTTTGCTGGCATTCTATATAGAATGCTTCTTTTTTGGAGACATGTAACAGCACCATGAATGACTTGTAATACCTCTGTGCACACCTTTGGTAACATTTTTGTAGCACATAATTTAATGTTAATCTGGGTCAATTTCTTTTTTTGTAATTTCTTTCAATTTTTTTTTTTTTGGTAACAGGGCGCTTAACCACTGAGCCACATACCCAGCCCTTTTTATTTTTTGTTTTTCAACAGGGTCTTACTAAGTTGCTGAGGCTGGCTTTGAATTCTCCTGCCTCAGTCTTCTGAGCTGCTGGGATTACAGGTGTGTGCCACCATGTCTGACTAACCTGGGTCAATTTCTGCAAAACTATTTGAATCACTATCATTTTTAAATCAGTGCACTGAAGAATGATACTAGGACTGGAGGCTCTTCACTAGGAGAAGGTTTTAATCTATGGAGAAGGACATCTATTCTTCAATCAGTGGAATGAAACAGGGTTTCCCTCTCACCCAAATTCCTCTCTAGGTAGTAGACTAAGCTTGATCCTTAACACAGGTCTTCCTAGCAAAAGTCATGTGCTCTTTTGTGTGATACTTTCTAAAGAGAGGAAGCAAGGTGTTCTTATACTGTTATAGGACACCAATGAAGATTAACTGGGTCTTTCCTTACTGTCTTTGGAAAGAAGAGGTAGGATTACTGTGAGCCAAATGACATAGAGTTTAATGATCTGCTCTGTCTTCCTTCTCTGGTCTCCTTCCAACTTCTAGGTCAGAATTCCTACTATAAACACCCAACCTTATGGTTAATACTATATAAAATCATTCTGCAAAAGAAGGATTTTTGAAAGCTTCATCATAGATATGATAACAACAACAACTTTCCAAACTAAATGTTAGAAATCATACCTTGCTACCTCTAGAACTACTTAATTTTGTGGTTTAAATATGTTTAATTAAAGTGACTTATATGCATGTCTTAACATGTGAGTCTAATCAAACAATATCATGTGCCAAATTTACTGGGTTATAAGTTTAATGGATGACAACATTCAACTTTGTTCATATGTGCTCATTCTTCTTAGTTTGTTGATCTTGGAGCATGGACATATTTTAAGAAACTAAAACGAATTAGAGAAATGTATTTTATGACCTCTAAAACCCAATGTTTTTAGGTTGTCCTTTGAAGCTTAAAGCATGGCCTCTTAGCACCACCAGCCTCATCTTGAAGAATATTACGCTGCAAAGTTAATTTTCCTTTCCTTTTCCTATAAAAGTTCCATTTCCTTGAGAAGTCTGCACTTAGGTAAAGCAAACTGATTAAACATATCTCGAGTAAGGTTTGTGTGATTAATCATGCTTTCCACTTAATCACTCTCAATAACTTAACATTTTGCATATGTTCAAAAACCTCAGAGACTCTTATCAAGTTCTAGGCTATAGTAAAAAGACAATGATCCTCCTTGCCTTCACATGATGCCTAAAATTTAAAGGATGAAGAAAAGACGCTGAGACCAATAAAAGCCAAGCTTCATTTTAATGACAGAATTATAGACAAAGTGGCAGACAACTCAAATTTGGAGGATTAGCTTTGAAAAGAGGCATTTTCCCTTCCTATTTTGTCTCCTTTTAAGGTGGAATCTGGACAAGGGAGCAAAGGAAAAGGAATGCAAAAGCTATTCTCATCCTGCAAGTCATCAGTACTATTACTTTCAGATCCTGAGCGTGAGCTGCCTCATTTTCTCCTTTCTATATTGTGTCCAGTGCAACAAATACCTCAGGGAGTTTCTGTGAGGAGCTGACCTCGTTTTGCCCATTTTCTAACCTCACTTGCCCACTTTTCTTTCTATCCAGCCCACACTTTACATGGGAATATTTGCCTTTCCCTCAATGCTTTCCTTTTCTGGCTGAATTATCCAATATGGCTTCTCTTATTCACCTGACTCCTTCAATGCTCTAGTGTCACTACTTGGTTTTCTCTGGAAATTCCCTATTTGCAGACCATATGAAGTAACTCCCTATGGGATACCATAACACCCTGAGCATATCTTCATGGATTTACTATATTTTGTGGTTTTCTTTCCCTTTCAAAACCATGAAAATATGAAAGACTGTGTCCTATCCTAAGCCTGACATGAAACGGATACTAAATAACATCTTTCCAAGAATGAATTAAGGGACTTGCATTTGTGACAATATTTGGGACTAGATACTCCGAGGAAACCTCCAACTACAGAAAACCAAAAAGCACTAGATTTCAGTAAAAATCAAAACCTTAAAAATTGTTAAGAACACAAATCTAGAGAGGAGGTGGATAGAAGTTGATTCTGCAGGCATCTGCTGGTTCCTAGAGGTTTAGAATGTTCCATTTTAATAGCAAGAGCAGGGAAAGAAGGGGTAAAGTCTATCTTCTTGTTATGGAAAGATCTTCTCATAATGTGAAGACTCTAAGGCAAAACCCTTAGGAAAAGAATAAGCAGGAAAAGAAAAAAGCATTCAACTCCTCAAAAAGTCCAAACTATGGAGACAGTAAAAGATTGGTGGTTGACGGGTTAAGGGAAAGATGGGGATGAACAGGTAGAGCACAGAGGATTTTCAGGGCAGTGGAACTCTTGTGTATGACACTATAATGGTGACTACATGTCATTATACATTTGTCCAAACCCACAGAATATAAAACACAAGAGTGAACCCTAATATAAACTCTGCACTTTGGGTAGCAATGATGTGTCAATGTATGTTAATTGATGATAACAATTACATCGCTCTGAAGGGGGATATTGCTCGTGAGGAAGGCTGTGCATGAGGTTGACAAAGGGTATTTGGAAACTTTTTGCCTTTTTTGTTCAATTTTGTTGCTCTTAAAATAGTTTCTTTTTTAAAAAAGGGAGAGCTGGGGTTAGAGCTCAGTGGTAGATCACCTACCCACCCAGTGCGCAGGAGACCCCAGCCTCAAGAGTAAAAGTCGGGGGGATGACACAAACAAGCAAACAAACAAACACAAACAAAACTGGATCCACATAGAGAAACAGTGAAGATGCTTCCCTTTCTCAGCTTAGCTCTGGATAAACGCCTTCAGAGTTTCCAATAACAGGAGTTGTGAGGGTCTGGGAACAATTCACTCCACGTGGACAGTGATGATAACTTTTAAACAGTCTTGGGTTAGCATTGAGACACTGCCCTATCCAACACTAGTTTTCTCAAAACCAAATGTAAATTGTCCCAGGAAGCACACATCTTAATCCAGATTACAGGGAACTCCCTCTTAAATTTCAACAATCATACAAGCACACAGGAAAGTCATAAAACATATGAGTAAACAAAGAAGCATGCCAAGGAGACACCAGAAACAAGAAAATCAGATCTACAAAGGATTTTGGTAGTGAAATTATCAGACACTATTTAAAATAAGAAAGTTTAATATATTTATGAATAGGTAACAAAGAAAGTTGAAATAATAAACCACAGATCAAATGTGATTATAAAGAGTTTTAACAAAAACCAAATAGAATTCAATTCATGTGTATGAACATATAAATGGTTTTAGAAACTCACAGACAGGTTAAAAAGCATATTAGATGGAGATGGGAGACAAATTAGCAAATGAAGGAAAGTGTCAAGCAAATTATACAAGTGCAGCACAGAGAAATAAAAACACAGAAAATATGAACAAAATTACATATGGATTATATAAAGGAAATAATTTGTAGAATTTTTTAGAAATAGTAAAAAGTATAAATCTTCAGAGTCAGAATACTAATGAAAATCAAATGGGATAAAAAAGTGACCTATCACTGCATAGATCACAGCTAGCTGCATGACATTAATGATAAATAAATCAGTGAGAAAAAAAAAAGGAAAAACAATTGGAATGACAGTAGTTTCTCAATGGCAACAGTGAAAGAAGACAGTGAAAAATTATCTGCAGTGTTGAGCAAGTTAATTTAGAATTAATTTCACAGTAAGAAAAAGAGCTTTTTAAAGAAAAAACACTAAATACAGATACTAGTGTATACAAAATAAAAAAACATATAAAAAGCCAAGAGCAATTACTTCCAATGAACCCTAATTAAAAGAGAAAATGATCCTTGAAGATCTATGATCTAAAAAAAAAATGGTGTCAAACAAAATAGAGTATTTTCAAGAAAGAAAATGGAGTATTTTTGAGTATATCTAAATAAACATTGACTACAAAAAGTGTTTCCTCTATGGGGTTAATACAGATGAACTGCTGACTACATACAATGTTTACTGTAATAAAATATCTAAAACATCTAACCAATGGGTTTAATAAAAATAGAGCTAAAACACTTGGGAACTATAGCACATAAAGGCAGTAATCAGAGTTAAAATGTCTTAAGAGAAGTGAATTATTTGATAGGCAGGTATAGAAACTACCTAAAGTTAGTCTTTAAGATACAAATTAGAATTCAGAGTAACCACTAATAGAACAGAAATAGATACATAACTTTTCAACCAAAAGAGAAAAAGTTGTAGTAAGAACAAAATAGATTGTCACTAGTTCAAAGAAGGCAAAAAACTTAAAAAAAATGGAAAAAAGATTAGAGAACACAAAATAAGATGATAGAAATAAACCCTACTTTATCAGTAATCATCCTAAGTGCAAATAGACTGAAGAAAGCAAAGAACATCAGATTACAATATGCTTATGCTAGATAATCATTAGCTTAAAGCTAGAGAAAGATCAAAAGTGAAATAGAAAAAGAGTAAGAGGCAAACCTAATCAAATGAAAGGTGTATTCGTTATATCAGACAAAATAGACATTAAGGCAAAAATTTTTAATATTGAGAAAGACAGTCACTAAATTATGAAAAAAGGGTTAATTTTCCCAGGAGGATAGAATGAGATTTAATGTTTATCTAAGACTAGTCCAAAACAGTTCAAACAGACCACAAGGAGAAATTAGCCAATTAATAAAAGAGATTTGAAAAATCATCCTTCCAAGTAAGTTAAAAAAAATTCAGTGAACAAGACAAACATCTAAAAACCACATTTGAAATGCACAATGTACACATGTACAGAAGCCTATAGCTCCAGATCATAGAATACATGTTCTCTAAGAATACCTGGATGTGAGACCATAAAACCAAAGTCTTTGTGAACTTCAAATAGAATTAAAAGACCACTTCTAAAAATTACAGAGCAAAATGGGCACAGTAGCACATGCCTATAATCCTAGCAGTTTTGGAGGCTGAGGGAGGAGGATTGGGAGTTCAAAACCAACCTCAGCAAGGCTCTAAGAAACGCAGCAAGACCCTGTCTGTAAATAAAATACAAAAGGGCTGGGGATGTAGCTCAGTGGTTAAATCCTCTTGAGTTTAATCCTTGATACAAAAATATATATATATATATATATATAATGCAATTGTTAGAGATTAAAAGAGGCCATTTTGCAGCTTCCCTACCAGAGGGCAACCATCTGCGGCTGCCTGAGTCCTCAGAGCTGAGCTCCAGTCTTCCCCGCCACTGCGAGGTGTCTCCTGGGGAGGTCTGGCCTGGAGCCGAAGGAGTCGCCGGCTCCAGCGGGGAGTTTGGGCCCTTCGGCGCGATTTTATAGCTTCCCTGACAGAGACTGACCACCTGCCACCGACTGAGCCCCCAGTGAGGAGCTCAGGCCTGCCTGGGCTCTCAAGCCTAGTGTCTCCAGCACTGAGCACAGTTTTGTGCCCCCACCCTAACTTGGTCTAGTGCCCAGGTCCACACCCTGGCCCAGGGTCTACCACCCTGCTGTATCTGATTGTCTATCAACACCAGGCTGCCTCTGCCCAGAGCATTGATCATTCCCAACCTGGAGGTAGTGGGACAGCAGCTTTCTTGGGTCACCGCTTGATCAAGCACCTCTCAAACATCGGGTGAGTTACTGGAAATCTGCAGGGACACTTTAAGTCTTTACAGGGAAATCGCAATCCCTCTGATTTGCACTACTAGAGGGGAAGATACACGAGCAACATGAGAAAACACGGGAAGAAAGTGTCCCAAACAAACCTAGATGATATATCAAGAGAACCCAAAGACAGCATGGTAGAAGGAATGACAGAAAGGGAGTTCAGAATGTTCATAATTAAAATAATCCGCGAAGAGAATGATGTGACGAGAGAGCAGATTCAGGCTATGAATAATCAGCTAATAGAGCAATTGCAGGAAGCAAAAAATCATTTCAATAAAGAGATAGAAGTTCTGAGAAAAAAAACCCAGAAATCCTTGAACGAAACAAGGAAATGAAGGAAACAATAAACCAAGTTAAAAACTCAATAGAAAGCATAATTAACAGAATAGATCACTTGGAAGACAGAACCTCAGACAATGAAGACAAAATATTTAATCTTGAAAACAAAGTCAAACAAACAGAGAAGATGGTTAGGAATCATGAACGAAACCTCCAAGAAATATGGGACATCATGAAAAGACCAAATTTAAGAGTTATTGGGATTGAGGAAGGCACAGAGATACAAACCAAGGGTATGAATAATCTGTTCAATGAAATAATATCAGAAAATTTCCCAAATATGATGAATGAGATGGAAAATCAATTACAAGAGGCTTACAGGACACCAAAGGCACAGAATTACAACAGATCCACACAAAGGCACATTATAATGAAAATACCTAACATACAAAACAAAGATAGAAGTTTAAAGGCTGTGAGAGAAAAGCAGCAGATTACCTACAGGGAGAAACCAATACGGATATCAGCAGATTTCTCAGCCCAGATCCTCAAAGCAAGAAGGGCCTGGAACAACATATTTCAAGCTCTGAAAGAAAACGGATGCCAACCAAGAATCTTATACCCAGCAAAACTTACCTTCAGATTTGATGACAAAATAAAATCCTTCCATGATGAACAAAAGCTTAAAGAATTCACAAAGAGAAAGCCTGCCCTACAGAACATTCTCAACAAAATATTCGAAGAGGAAGAAACAAAAAACAACAATCTCAGTCAACATGGGGAGGAATTACCCTAAAGAAAGAGTCAATCAAAGGAGAAACAAAGTTAAGCTAAAAATCCCAAAAAAGCTAAAATGGCAGGAAATACAAGTCATATCTCAATAATAACCCTGAATGTAAATGGCCTAAACTCATCAATCAAAAGACATAGACTGGCAGATTGGATTAAAAAGAAAGACCCAACAATATGCTGCCTTCAAGAGACTCATCTCATAGAAAAACATGCCCATAGACTAAAGGTGAAAGGTTGGGAAAAAACATACCATGCACATTGACTGAGTAAAAAAGCAGGAGTTTCCATCCTCATTTCAGATAAAGCAGACTTCAAGCCAAAGTTAGTCAGAAGGAATAAAGAAGGACACTTCATACTGCTTAAAGGAAGCATAAATCAGCAAGACAATAACAATCATAAATATTTATGCACCAAACAATGGTGCATCCATGTATGTCAATCAGATCCTTCTCAATTTCAGGAATCAAATAGACCAAAACACAATAATACTCGGAGACTTTAACACTCCTCTCTCACCGTTGGACAGATCTTCCAAGCAAAAATTGAACAAAGAAACCATAGGATTCAATGACACAGCGCTAATTTGGACTTAACAGACATATATAGAATATTCCATCCATCAAAAAGCGAATACACTTTCTTCTCAGCAGCTCCTGGTACCTTCTCTAAAACAGACCATATGTTACGCCACAAAGCTACTCTTAGCAAATACAAAAACATAGATATACTACCTTGTATACTATCAGATCATAATGAAATGAAATTAGATATCAATGGTAAAGTTAAAAACAGAAACTACTCCAAGACCTGGAGATTAAATAATATGCTATTGAATGATGCATGGATAACAGAAGACATTAAGGGGGAAATTAAAAGATTCTTAGAGGTCAACGAGAACAAAGATATATCAAAATCTCTGGGACACTATGAAAGCAGTGCTAAGAGGAAAATTCATTGCATGGAGTGCATGCAATAAAAGAATGAAAAGTCAGAATAATAACAGTATGTGTGACAGACATCATTGCCCTGTGTCCATGTATGAATGCACAGATGGGGTGACTTTACTTTGTGTACAATCAGAAAAACAATTGCTATACTCCATTTGTGTTCAATGAATCAAAAAATTAAATAAAAAAAAAATGAAAAGTCAATGAATCAATGACCTCACATTACAGCTCTAAGCCCTAGAAAAAGAGGAACAGATCATTACCAAAAGTAGCAGAAGACAGGAAATAATCAAAATCAGAGCTGAAATCAATGAAATTGAAACAAAAGAAACAATTTAAAAAATTGACAAAACAAAAAGTTGGTTCTTTGAAAAAATAAACAAAATTGATCAACCCTTAGCCACGCTAACGAAGAGAAGGAAAGAGAAACTCCAAATTACTAAAATTCGTGATGGAAATGGAAATATTACAACAGACATAATTGAAATACAAAACATAAGAAGAAGCTACTTTGAAAATTTATACTCCAACAAAATAGAAAACCTATTTTGAAGACATCAACAGGTTCCTAGAGGCATATGAGCCACCCAAACTGAGTCTGAAGGACATGCACCACTTAAATAGATCAATTTCAAGCAATGAAATAGAAGAAGTCAACAAAAGCTTACCAACAAAGAAAAGTCCAGGACCGGATGGATTCACAGCCGAGTTCTTCAAGGCCTTCAAAGAAGAGCTCATTCCAATACTCCTCAAAGTATTTCATGAAATAGAGGAGGAGGGAACCCTTCCAAACTCATTCTATGAAGCTAATATCACCCTGATACCAAAACCATAGAAGGACACATCGAGGAAAGAAAATTTCAGACCCATATATCTAATGAACATAGATGCAAAAATTCTTAACAAAATTTTAGTGAATTGCATACAAAAGCATATTAAAAAGAGTGCACCATGATCAAGTGGGTTTCATCCTGGGGATGCAAGGTTGGTTCAATATCCACAAATCACTAAATGTAATTCACCACATCAACAGACTTAAAGTCAAGAACCACATGATTATTTCAATAGATGCCGAGAAAGCATTTGATAAAATACAGCACCCCTTCATGCTCAAAACACTAGAAAAAATAGGGATAGTGGGGACATTCCTTAATATTGTTAAGGCTATCTATGCTAAACCCACAGCTAACATCATTCTAAATGGAGAAAAATTGAAAGCATTCCCCCTGAGAACTGGAACAAGGCAGGGATGCCCTCTTTTGCCACTACTATTCAACATTGTTCTTGAAACTCTAGCCAGAGCAATTAGACAGACCAAAGAAATTAGAGGATTACAAATAGGAAAAGAAGAACTCAAAGTACCCCTATTTGCTGATGACATGATTCTCTATTTAGAAGACCCTAAGAATTCCACCAGAAAACTTCTGGAACTCATAAATGAATTTAGTAAAGTAGCAGGATATAAAATTAATGCTCATAAATCTAATGCATTTTTATTCGTAAGTGATGCATCCTCTGAGAGAGAAATTAGGAAAACTACCACATTCAGAATAACCTCAAATAAAATAAAATACTTGGGAATCAATCTAACAAAAGAAGTGAAAGACTTCTACAATGAGAACTACAGAACACTAAAGGAAGAAATTAAAGAGAATCTGAGAAGATGGAAAGATCTCCCATGTTCTTGGATAGGCAGAATTAATATTGTCAAAATATTCCAAAATTTGCATAGCACTTCCAAAAGTGCTATACAAATTCAATGCAATTCCAATTAAAATCCCAATGATGGACCTCATAGAAATAGAGCAACCAATCATGAAATTCATTTGGAGGAATAAGAGACCCAGAATAGCTAAAGCAATCCTTAGCAAGAGGAGCGAAGCAGGGGGTTTCACAATACCAGACCTTCAACTATACTACAGAGCAATAGTGACAAAAACAGCATGGTTTTGGCACCAAAATAGACAGGTAGATCAATGGTACAGAATAGAGGACATAGAGACAAACCCACAGAAATACAGGTATCTCATACTTGACAAAGGAGCCAAAAACATACAATGGAGAAAAGACAGCCTCTTCAACAAATGGTGCTGGGAAAACTGGAAATCCATATGCAGCAAAATGAAACTAAACCCTTATCTCTCACCCTGTACAAAACTCAACTCAAAGTGGATCAAGGACTAGAAATTAGACCAGAGACTCTGCACCTAATAGAAGAGAAAATAGGTCCAAATCTTTATCATGTTGGCCTAGGACCAGACTTCCTTAACATGACTCCCAAAGTGCAAGAAATAAAAGCAGGAATCAATGATTGGGATAGAGTCAAACTAAAAAGCTTTTTCTCAGCAAAGGAAACAATCAGCAATGTGAAGAGAGAGCCTTCAGAGTGGGAGAAAATCTTTGCTACACACACTTCAGATAGACCACTAATCTCCAGAATCTACAAAGTACTCAAAAATCTTTACACCCAAGAACACTAATAACCCAGTCAATAAATGGGCCAAGGAAATGAACAGACACTTTACAGAGGAAGATCTACAAGCAATCAACAGATTTATGAAAAAATGTTCAACATCCCTCGTTATAAGAGAAATGCAAATCAAAACCACCTTAAGATTTTATCTTACCCCAATTAGAATGTCTTTTATTAAGAACACAGGCAACAACAGGTGTTGGCAAGGATGTGGGGAAAAGGGCACACTCATACATTGCTGGTGGGAGTGCAAGTTGGTGCAGCCACTCTGGAAAGCAGTGTGGAGATTCCTTAGAAAACTTGGAATGGATCCACCATTTGACCCTGCTATCCCACTTCTTGGCCTGTACCCAAAGGACTTAAAATCAGATAACTACAGTGATGCAGCCACATCAATGTTCATAGCTGCTGAATTCACAATAGTTAGATTGTGGAAACAACCTAGATGCCCTTCAATAGATGAATGGATAAAGAAACTGTGGTATATATACACAATGGCATATTATTCAGCCATAAAGAAGAATAAAATTATGGCATTTGTAGGTAAATGGATGATGTTGGAGACTGTTAAGCTAAGTGAGATTAGCCAATCCCAAAAATCCAAAGGCTGAATGGTCTCTCTGATAAATGAATGATGATGCATAATGTGGGAGGGTGGGGAAGGGTGGCAAGAATGGAGGAAGGATAGATAGCATAGAGGGAAGGGAGAGGTGGGGTCGGGGTGGGGGGTAAGAATAATAACAGAATGTGTGACAGATACCATTGCCCTGTGTACATGTATGAATGCACAGATGGTGTGATTCTACTTTGTGTTCAACCAGAGAAACAATAGCTGTACTCCATTTGTGTTCAATGAATTAATTAGCAAATAAAAAAATGCATTGATGATATAAAAAAGAGATTAAAAGAGATATTATTAAACCCCTATATATTTAGAATTTAGCGAACAGACTTGTAAATAACTTATGACTTGAAGAAAACAAAGAAATTTTAAAATATCTAGGCCTGAATGATAATACAAATTCTCATTATCACAAAACAGAATGCAACCAAAACAATATTTAGTTAAACATTAAAACACTAAGCATGAAACCTGAGAAACTGGAAAAAGTAGAATGGGGGTGTAGCTCATTTGGTAGAGCTCTTGCCAAGCATGCACGAAGCCCTGGGTTTGATACCCAGCACAGCAAAACAAACAAAAAAGAAAAGAAAAAGAACAAGATCAAGAAATTGCAAAAAGTAAAATAAGTTTAAAGAGAACGGATAAAAGAAAATAATATATATATATCAAGTATATATATATATTAAATATTTATATATATCAAAGAAACCAAAACCATAGAACTTACAGCTTCAACAAGGGCAGGGGTTGTTACTTGAAAGTACTAACAAAATAATCAAACTTGTGACAAACTTCATTAAATGATAATGCTACCAAAAAAGAAATCTCAAACACTATTGGGGATGAAAATGGGGAGAGATGCAAACGTGGTCAGTCAAAGAGATAGTATTTTAAAACGATACCCTGTTTTAAGCCAATTGATTTGAAAGTAATCTTAGACATGAGAAAAAATAAAACTATTAAAGAAAGAAATAACAAAAGTCAATGCTTATATAGAATTTATTATGGAGACAGTGTTCTATATGCCCATACATGTCAATTCACATCATCCTTACAACCCAAGAAGCCCCTTTACAGAGGAGTAAACTGAGGCATAGTGAGGTCAGATAAATGTACACAGTAAATGGGAACTGAAATTGCAACCTAGAAGTTTTCCTAAGTTCATTCTCCTGCCCACTACACTATGCTTCTCATATCTTTCAAAGAAATTCAACCAGTCATTAAAAATCTCCCCATAAAGAAAATACCTTGCTGTTGAATTTACAAGCAAGGTCTACTAAATGTGAAAGGAACAGACAATTCTAACCTAAAACAAAAGTTTCCAGAGGCCAGAAAAAGAGGGAACACGTCCCAATTCATTCTATCAAAACCAGATTAGGTCTGTATAAGAAAGAAAATAACTCATAAATGTAGATGAAATGTTCTAAACAAAATATTAGAAAACAAAATCACAAGTATGTAAGCAATAAAATGTATTATGAGCAAGTTGGGTAAATTCCAGTAATGTAGAAGATTGGACGAAAATTAAAAAGTCTCATACTATCAAGCATTGGCAAGGATATGGAGCAAAGAGGACATGCAGAATTCTGGCGGGGGGGTGAGCTGAAGCACTCCCTTCAGAAAACTTCTGTACTATTGTGTTAGGCTTGAACCTGCACTGTCGTGTTTTGTATTTTTGTTGTTGTTGTTGCTCACTATCATTTTCTTTGGTTCTTTTTTCTCCTTTCCTAGCTTCTATTAAATTGCTAAGATTTTCTTTATTTTCTAGTATTTTTTCAGCTAGTTTAGAAGCAAGAGATTGTATTTCTATTCTTTTAATGGATTCTTTAAAATTTTAAATATTCATCACTACTAAAATTCTTTCAAAATCCAAATTTATTTTATTTTTCTTTCCTCCTCCCAATACAGCAATATTTAATACACAAATATTATAAAAAACAAAATTCTGGTTAACAGGTGATTTATTATTAGTTTTCTACTGCTGAAATAACAAATGATAAACTTAGGCACTCAACACACATTTATCATCTCACAATTCTGTTGGATGCAAGTCTAGGTAGGACACAGCTCAATGGGTTGTCTGAGTTTCACAAGGCTCACATGTAAGTGTTGGAAGGGCCAAGTTACATTTTGAAGGTTCTGGGTCCTTCAAATCTACTTCCAAATTCATTTAGCATTTTGACTAAATTAGTTCTCTGGGATTGTAGGACAGACATACCTTTATTACTGCTGGCATTTGGAAGGGCCACCATAGCTCCCAGAAGCCACTCTGTGATTCTTTCCTTTGTCCCCTCAATCTCAGAGCCAGAGGTAGTGCATGAATGCCTTCTGGTGCTTGGAATTTCTGGTTTGTTTTGTTCACAATTTTTCTGCCTCCAGTTGAAGGGATGTTCTCTATTTTTAAAGGTTTCATGTGCTTAGATTAAACCCATCTGGATGATTTAGAACATTCTCCCTGTCTTAAGATCTGTAACCTTAATTATATCAGTAAATTCCTCTTTACTTATGTAACATAATATACATCCCCAAGTTCCAGAAATTTGGAGTACCATTCTGCCTACCACCCGCGACCATAAGCTATCAGGACAGGTTAGGTGTTTCTCAAAATGCAAACAATCTCCAAAATCTCTTTGGTTAACACAGCAAAGATTTTAGTTTTCACTCATGTGATGTCTGACTTTCCACAGTAGCTGTCATCTATGGGGTAACTTGGTGATCCAGGCAGGAAGAGGATAGAAGAGTACTTCTCAAACCTCAATGTATATATGAGTCACCTGGAGATCCTGTTAAACTCCAGATTCCAATTCTGCAGGCCTGGAATGGAACCTGAGATTCTCCATTCCTCACAGGAATCAAGCTGATGTGTAGCTGCTGCTGGACCTCAAACGCCCCTTGAGAAGCAAGGTTTTAGGACACATAGGCCTCTTGGTCAGTAGGACAAGAAAAAAGAGCTGGGAGATAGTCACACTGGCCCTGGATGTAACATACATCACTTCAACTCAGATTTCTGTGGCCAGGGCAGCTTATGTGGTCATGCCTACCTTCACAGGGCTGGAGAAATTTAGTACCCCAGACACTCAGTAGGACAAGAGGATCAGAAATGTTAGTGAGGAGCAGCAATGTACATACATGCACACTCTCACACCCCTTTTGGGCTTATCACCATTTTCTTCTGTATCTACCTTTCCTGTGGTCCTCCTCTTCTTTCCTCAAGCATCCTGGAGCACAATCATTTTAGCAAAGGCCTCTGGGTACTAAACTCTCATCTTTGTATATTAGGATGTGTTCTGGGCCTATATACTCTGCTTTATTAGTGAGTGTACAAAATTCTATACTGACAGTAATGTTCTCAGTGCTTTGAAGATATTAATTCATTATCTTTAGACTATTATAACTCAGAAGCTTCACCTTTAGTCTCATTTGCATTCTTTTGTGACTAATTAGTCTTTTCTTGGATTATCTTTTAATTTCCCTCTTATTCTTAATACTGGACTGTCTTAATATAGGTCTGGGAATCTATTTTTATTTTTCCTGTTCAGCATGTGATGAGATTAGGCAATTTTAGTCTGAGAAATCTTGTCTTCCTTCTTTTCTAGAATATTCTAAATGTCATTCCCTCCATCCTCTTGCAATAGTTCTATTAGATGTGGAACTTTTCCTTCACTCTTTTTACCTCTTAAGGGTTCTTTCATATTATATAGTCATGAATTTTGCATAAAGTTTCTAATTGCTATTTTCAAATTTTCCCTAATTCTCTCCTTGTTTCTGGTCTGGAATTGATTGTATCTATGGAGATTTTTACTTTCAGTTACTACATTCTTTTATGACAAATTTATAGTACTTTCTTTTCTTTATTCATCTACTTATTGTTTATATTCTGCCTCCCCCGATTATTCCTTATATTTCATATTTGTTACTTAGTCAGTTCCCAATATTAGTGTTATTTATATTCTATATAGTTGCCATGAACACTAAATCCTAAACCATTACTCCCAGAAGAATTCCAGGACCTTAAAATTGATAAGTTGACCTTTAGTTGACTAAAGGTCAACTTATCAATTGATAACCTGTTTGATGTGTGCTTGTATTTAAAGATACCTTATTTAATAGATAGTGTTGATTTACTGACATTGAATTCAGGTCCAATAGCACTGTAATTCACTCCTGAAAGAAAATTGTCTAACACATATTTTTTTCTCTGTAAGGCATGTAAAAGCTTAGAAACTCTAGACAACACTTCAACACTATGCTTGGGTACCATTTTAAACTTGTCCATGAATGACCACAAATGTGCCACAAGTATTGATTTGGGGGTTACAAATTTGTTAGTGAATAAGCAAATTCATAATTACCAGAATTCATGAATAAATCAGTTTTAATGTCTTTTCAAAATGTTTCACACAATTTTATCTGGAGTGAATATGAATTTTGTTGACTTTCTTGGCATTATATTTCTTTAATGAGTTTTGGAAATTTTATTTGCATGCTCACTCTTACTGGACAGGTTTTTTTTGTTCTTTTCTTCCTTCTCTGCCCTTACCTATTCTAATGGTTTTATGATTATGTCCATGTGGTTCACATAGCCCCAAATCCAGAATCAGATACTATTCTGGAACTGTGGGTTTTAATCCATAATGAGGAAACATCAAGTACAGACCTAGAGTTGAAGTGTGGCTTGGTGGAGTGTCAGTTCATGGTGTGATATTTACATCCAACAAGCAGCCTTTTTTAGACCCACAATTGCAGATAATGATTTCACTCTAAGCAACAGGTTACTTCCCCACAAACCCCCACTGCCCCAATTCTTCCATTTTTCCTTCTCAACAAAGAGCCCTGTCTAAGCTTCTTATACTGAGCTTTCTACCTGGCTCACGTCCTGCTTCTGGTTATCCTACAGGGTAGAGCTACTGCCAATCTTTGCACGCTTCCAATCTTAGAGCCCCAAAGCTGTGATATCAGCACTGTGCATCTTGCATTCATGCTCCATTTTTGGTCCATGAGCATTTTTATCTTGCTTTTGAACTGGGCTGTGCCATTGATTTTATCATTTTATATTTTATCTGAGATTTCTGGTTGTTTAGAAAAGGGAGGATTAATAGTCTGAAAGTTCTCTGAGTTTTCCCCTTCTGTTTTCTTTTATGCCTTATCTTATTCTGCATTGGACTATAACTTTATTTTTGTTTTTCTTCTCTTCCTTATTCCAATTTCAAAACATTTGAGAGTAGAAGGTCCTACATAAACTTTAAATTTTCATTTATTCCTAGGGCAATGCCTAGTCAATTCAATTCAATTCAGTCAAATTGGAATATTAAAGTACACATCAGTTTATTGTAAGAAACACTTTCCTGGCTATTAGAATTGTATAAAAACACATAAGATAGATAGTTTCTTCCCTAGAAAAAATCATGCAGAAACTAGAAGATTTCTTAGTTGTTGCAGAACTATCCCCCTCACCCCCGAAATCTTATACAGGATGCTAATAAGCAAAGCAGGAAAAATCAGAGCTTTTTGGATGAAGCAAGGTGGTGCACTAGAAACCTGGATGCTTGGTCTTCATCACCCAGGTAGGATATCATGGTAGATGCCCAGAAAGCAGTTTAAACATGTTTTTCAAACTACAGTTCTATAAGAATTCAGAAGTTTATCTAAATTATTTTCACTATCTTTAACAATTCAAAGTAAATAATTCCTAGCAACATCGTAAAGAAGAAAATGAAAAATTAAAAAGCAATACATTAACTTTATGAAATATACTGATATATCATTAAAAAACTGCTATTAGGGATAGGAAGGAGTTTTTTTTCTTTTTTTAATTTTGATTCATTATACACAAATGGGGTACAACTATTGTTTCTCTGATTATGCACGAAGTAGAGTCACACCATTTGCATAATCATACATGCACATAAGGGTAATGATGTTTGTCTCATTTTTTTATAATAAATATACTACTGAGGGAAAGGAGGCTGATACATTATAGGATACGAATGTTCAAGAGTTGTAAAGCTTATTTACTCAGTGAGAATTCAAAGAAACAGGAAGTGAGAAAATGCTTCTTTACCCTCTGTGATGACCACCTTTTATTGAAAACCCTAAATTGCGTTGGGAATTTGAATTCAACACTCCCCAAGAGCCATGATGGCTACTGCTCATAGAAGACCATGAGAAAAAATACAGCCAAACCTCAAAGATACCCTCTTAAAATTTTGCAAATCCTCTGGAAAGGAAAAATATTTAAGCACAAAGCAAAATACAGGAAGGACATGATTCCTAGAATCACAATACAGTACAAAAGCTAGTTAACTAACTCAGTGGCCCTGGCTCAGAGTCATCAGCACAGAGGTCTGTGAGTGACCTCTCAGAAGGAAAATCCCAAGTGTTTCCATCCTTTGAGTTTCAACACAATGTGGTATAATCAGAAGATTTGATGCTGCTTCTCATTTCCAGGCTCATGGAAGCCAGGCTGAGCAGAGGCAGGTATTTGCCTGCTAGCAACCTGTGCATGCATGGCAGCTCGTCTGGTTTCATTCCATAGGGCTCTCTGCCAAGGGATGAACTACACTAGTAATTTCTTTCTAAATCACTGTTAAACCCCTGCTTCAAGCATCTATCTGGTTCACTAGAGGCCAGCATATGTCTTATGAAATTCAGAAACTAGAACTTGGTAAAGTAGATTCTAAGGAGTAGAGACTTAAATTTATATCCTCTTAACAGACAGACAGACTCAAAGGGGAGGGAATCTGGGGTGTTTTCAACAAAGACTCTTGGATTGCTTTTTCTGCAGTATTTAATTTGCACATTGGTAATTCTTAGCAGTTCACATACTTCTACTCTTGTAGAATTAGAATTGCTACTGTAAACTTGTTTGAATACCTCTTTTTGTTAAAAAAGCATTCGCTGTAAAAATGCTTGTGCCTTCACCTTTTTCTGTCTCAGGTTTGTTATTTGCTGAATGGAAGTCTAGACCAACCCTATGCCCTCTTGTGTTACAGTGAATGAGCATGGGCTTCGACATTTACAAATTTGGCAGGACCACCTCACCACCTCTTCTTCTTTTTTTTTTAGTTCTGTTGCTTTTTTTTAGTTTTCTCTTAAAATGTACCAATTTCTTTATCTGTAAAATTGGGGTACTTGTTTTTCAAGAAGATCACGAGAATTCAATAATTTAGGAGGTTAAAGTCATTAGGCACCATGGCTGGCCCAAGGCAAACACTCAAAGTGTACTAACTCCTCTCCTGTTCTAATATCCCATGAGTCTATGACTTTGCCAAGTGACCTTTCTTGGACATGCTTGGTCTTCATCTGTCACTTTCAGAAAGGAGGACTGTGGTGCAGAGAGGCTGTTTGCACAGGGTCAGGAAGCTAACTGGGAGATGGGATGCATATCAGCTTTTCTCAATTTAACTATTTCATCTCCCTAGAAAGTGATGGACTTGACCTTCAATTCTCTTCATCAGTTGAAAATTTAACAGATAAATGAGTATTTTCCTTCAAAAATTCATCAAGTCAACTTGATATTATTAATAATAAGAGATATGTTCATTAAGGGTCTAGCTTAATGTTCACTTTAGAGTGTCTCAATGTGGCAATTGCTCACGGCAATATTGAAGGAAATACATTCTGGGTGGGCCACATAGACCTTCCTGTTCATACCAAGAGCCTTAGGAAAGAAGATGCTTGACATTAGCCATCAATCCACATGAAAACAACATAGTTGTTATGTGAGGCTCTGTGATTTCTTGTCATTCAGCTTCACCTGAGTGAGCCGGAAGACATGACTCTTCTGTCTAGGAAAGCCAGCTTATGTCACTCAAAAGCCATTTTCAACTATTGCCAATACTCCCTCTGAAGGTCTCTATGGGATGACGCTGGATTAGAACAAAGCATCATCAATTTAGTGGTAAATATATAGGAAGGTTGCAATCAAGCAGAAGACAGTCACGTCAATATATTTTCTTTTTATCTTTCCCAATAATTTGGAGCTTCATATTATGTTATGACAATGTCACAGAGAAGAGCAAAATTATCCTTGGCTAGTGAATTTAGCTCTTCTGGAAGAATATGTTTAATATGAACTAATGCTAATGCTGATGGGATACTCTGGACTTTGCTTCACTGTTTCCTGTTTCTATAAGGTTGCCACTTACTTATCTTTGTCAAGGTAATGTGGAAGAAAGAACCCATTATTGCCATTTCTGTAAAGTAGTAGTGTAAAGTGAGCATTTCTATGATTTCCACTTTATGATTGAGGAAACTGAGGCTACAAGAAGTTAAAGAGCTGGCCTCAAACCACAAAGTTAGTACGTAACAGAGCTCCTGAGCCTGTGTTCTTTCCACTAAATTGTGCTCATACCAGACCCCTCTTGGGAGACTGAAGGGTTGAGGCAAAGGATAAGAAATTGAGAACACATTAAGGAGAAAGGAAAAGTAGGGGAAATTAGGAAGAGTTCAATAAAGACATGTCAGGAAAAGCATTAAGAAAGGAAAGAAACATGGACAGCAGTCAGGAGAAGGCTGAGGGGAGAAGAAAAGCAGAAGGCTGGCCTACTGGGGTGGTTGGGGGGGCACCCACTAAACTTGGCTAGCTGCCTGACCAAGCACTGCAGAGAGATCTACAGCCACCAGGTCCACCAAATGGAGGGATCTGTGAATCATTAAACACTGTTTATTTCTTTATGCCACAAATGATAAAACAGTTAGTCATAAAATACAAGGGGTTTTTTTTCCCCCAAAGTAATTGCTGTGAATATTTTCAACCATTATTCTAAATGCTCAGTGTTTAACTAGTGAAAAAGAAATGATGTGTTTTGAACCACATCAGCCTCCATTTGTCCACACAGCATGCTGTGTGTATGCATTCGGAGATTAATGTATTTGCAAGATACTCAAAGCTTACTTGGTATCGATGCTACCCTAGGTTCTACGGGGACTCTGTCCTCAGAAATAAAAATTGTTCATTGTTTCTTTATTGAAAAATTGTTCTTGTTTGTTACCTAATTTCTTCATAAATAGTAATTTAAAAAAAAAAAAAGAAAGAAAAACAACAAAACAACCTGTGGGTCAAATACAGAAAATTAGCATGTTTTGAAAAATGTTTTCCCTAAGGAAGATTTTTTTCTTCCAATTACAGAAATTCTTCTCAATACCGAAATGGAGAAATGCACAAGGACAATCTTACTATAGCTAGTTTAGTTTCCATTCTCTGTCTGTCCTAGGTTTGTGATAAATTAGACTTCTTGTGGTAGGTATTGATTGGCCCCCTGGGATATGATTCTGAGACTGTACAATAATTCCAAACAAGTGTTTATGTGGCCAAGAAGAGTTAGGTATAGGTCAAAGATGCAATGCCAGCCCAAGAACTGCGCCTAGTATAGAAAGTCTGTTTTTCTACAGTTTCTTCCAAGGAAGGGACACTAGAAGTCTGTAGGTCAGCCAGAGATGAGGCTCCATGTTCTTGTTCTAGAATACCTGGAACTTGTCATTTGGCAAAGCACACCTAAGCTCCTCATGATGTCATGGAGTAAGGGTGATCTTCAGAATTTCAAAGCAATCGAATTTTCACTTTTGTAAACAATATAGTCTCCCAGAAAGAATACTTTGTCACAAGAGGAAGAATTTTGAAGAAAGGTAGTATTGTAGTTTGCTAGGGCTTCTTTTGCACAGTAGCATAGATTGGGGGGTTAAATAAAAGAAATACATTTATATATGGTTCTGGAGGCTATAAGTCAAAGAGTAAGGTGTCGGCAGGGTTGGTATCTTCAGAGGCCTCTCTCCTTGGCTGGGGGATGGATGCCCCCCACCCCCACCTTCAGGTGGTCTCCTCTGAGTGCATGAGTCTCCATCCCAATCTCCTTTTCTGATGACACCATTAGGCTTGCTGTATTAGAATCCAAACTAATGACCTTTTGAACTGAATTACCTCCATAAAGCTAAACACAGTCACATTTTGAGCTGCTGAGGGTTAAGACTTCACCACATAACTGGGAGGACATCATTCAAACCATAAAGGTAGTAAGGAAGAGTAACACCAAGATCACCAAGCTCCACACCATGCTGAGTAGATGTTTCTGAAATTTTCTCTTGTACTCCTCACAAAAATCTATGAGGTATGATTTTTTTCAGTGTATTAAAAATAAATACAAAAATCACTGGATAACTTTTAAGATGGTTTCTCCCAATCTAGTTATCTTTTTTACACTTATTTTTAAAATTATACTACTAATACAGGAATATGCACTCATCATAAAAAACTGAAAAGGTTACAATGGTATATAGAATTAAAAAAATGAAAGTGAAAGTCCTCTCACTCATTCAGTCCCTCCCAGCTTGGTATTAGGTATTCACTGTGACCAACATGATGTGTGTCCTTCAAGACCTTGTAACCAAGTCTCACACTTCAGGGATTTCTAAAAGCTGAGATCATTATAGACATTAATGTACAACTTGCTTTTTTACATTTAACAAGATAAATTGGAAGACTTACAGAGAGACTTCATTCTTTTAAATGGTTGTAGAGTATTCCATTTTATTAGCATATCACAATTTCTTTAACTAGCGCACTTCCATTTGTTTCTAAGTTTTGTTATGTTAAACTAACATAAGTACTGCATTCATATTCTTTGTGTGTGTGTGTGTGTGTATATATATATATATATATATATATATATATATATATATATGAAAGTATTTTTATAGGTATGAAAGTTAACAAACTTAGTCCAAAGTACATAACCAGTAAGTGGCAGCTCCTGCACTCAGGAAAGGCTAAGATTTTTCTGTTATACGTGCTGCTTTCAACCCTCAGTGTTCATGGAATTAAAAAGTGAGGAATATGTCCTTTAAATCACTCTCCCTCTTCTCCCACCCATATATCTTGGTGGCCTCTCAGAGACTGCACAAATGCACAAATGCATATGGAATGTAAAGGCTAAGAGATTCTGATCCTAATTTTGTTCTATCTGAGTACAAATGAGGCATAATAAAGCTGCTTGCAGAAAACATGGGCTAGGTGACTTTAAAATGAGTACAGTCTTTGGATTTTTGAGGGCGGCAAGAATGAAGGAAGGATAGATAGCATAGAGGGAAGGGAGGGGTGGGGTCGGGGGTGGGGGGTAAGAATATTAACAGAATGTGTGACAGACGTCATTGCCCTGTGTACATGTATGAATGCACAGATGGCGTGACTCTACTTTGCGTACAACCAGAGAAACCATAGCTGTACTACATTTGTGCTCAATAAATCAATAAGAAAAAAAAAAAAAAGAATTAGCTATGGTTCTTGGCCCGGGTGCTCTTTTTTTTTTTTTTTTTTTTTTTTTGCTTAAATTCACATGAGAGTGATATGAGATTTATCTTGTCAGTGTCAATTTTTTACCTTAGACTTGCTTTGGATCTGGCTTTGAGGGCTTAAGAAATAGTAGTTTTATTGTAGCTATAGCAGAACTGCCATGTTTTACCTCTTTCTAGTTTTAAAATAAAAACTAGCCTTTGGGAGCAGGGAAAAAATAAAAAAATAAAAAATAAAATGAGTACAGTCCCTTTCTAGGTTAAAACTACAGTCTAAAGTCAATTCCTGTTTTTCAGCTGGACAGGACAATAGGACATAAAGCGGGATTCTCACATTTCTCTGGTGCAGAGCTGAGGAGAGCACGTCAGCGGCGGGGGGTGCCAGGATGCCAGGGTGCCCTTGGAAGCCCCCTCTACTAGGCAGAGAAAGCTGAACATTTATTGGGAAGAAAACAACATTCTTTCTCTCAGAATTTCTTTGCTACTTAGGAGACTCCCAACTTGAGGTTAAGAAATCCCTCATTGCCTTTTATGTATTTTGTCTGAGATTGGCTGCCTTCGGGTGTGGGAGAGGAGAAGTGCACAGAAGGGGTAGTTAGAACCACCTAGTTTTCTATCAGCCCTCTGTTTTCCCAAACAAGCCCATCACCCTGCGGGAGGGGCTGGGAATGCCCCTATGAAATAGCATTCAGGCTGCGTGAGCTCAGACTCTTCAGCTCAGATAAAGGTCTTACCTCTTTCCCCATAACAGACCTTGTGCTGTGCCTCACAAAAGGACATGTCAGGTCCTAAAACAAGCCGGGCTCCTTTGTGCCTTACCCTTCATACATGCTAGCGGGGCTTGATGCCACCTCAGAATCTCCTCACCTCCTCATGCCTAGCAACCTCCCCTCTGCCATTCTCCAGACGGAGTCCTGCTTTACTGCTAAGTGAATTCCATTGCCCACTTCTCAAAACAGTCTTTCTTTCATGGTCTTAAAAAAAAATCCATCTCATCTCTGAAACCTCAGTTCAAATGTCACCTTATGCAGGCTGTCACTCAATCATTATTCGTGTTGAATGCCTGTGACACATCAGATCAGAGTCTCCAGTTCCCAAACTTGGTTCATGGCACCATAAATATCTTGTTTATCTTTTTTGAGGGGGAGGGGAGTTGTTGTTGTTGTTTTTTTTCTTTCTTTTTTTTTTAAAATGGAACCCTTATGCCAAAAAGAATACCTACCAGTTCCATTATTAGGTAGGTAGGTCCACTACGGAGCCAATTTAGGTGCCCTTCAACAGATGAATGGATAAAGAAAATGTGGTATAGATACACAATGGAGTATTACTTGGTCATAAAGAAGAATGACTTTATGGCATTTGCTGATAAATGGATGGAACTGAAGACTACCATGGTAAGTGAAATAAGCCAGGCCCCAAAAGTCAAAGTTCAAGTGTTTTCTCTGACAAACAGAAGCTGATCTAAGATGGCGGGGGTGGTGGTTAAAAAAAGAAAAGAAGAAAGATCAGTGGACCAGACAAAGGAGAATGAAGGGAAGGGAGAAGAGATGGGATAGGGAAAGACAGTGGAATGAATCTGAACTAACATTCTTATGTACATATATGAATCATACCACAGTGAATCTCACGATCATGTACATCCATAGGACACTAATTTTAAAAAACTCTAAGTTAATAGCAGAAATATCAGTAGAATAGAGGGAAGAGAAAAGGGAAGGGAAGGAGGAAAAGTGAGGGAAGGAGGAGGGGAGGGAAATGGGAAGTAATGGGCTGAATTAGAACAAATTATATTCCATGCTTTTATAATCATGTCAAAATGAATTCTATTGTCATGTAAAATTAAAAAGAACCAATAAAAAGGGAAAAAAGGATCTAAAAAGAAAAAAAAAAGAATAAAAACAAGTAGGTAGGTCTTCACAACTTAAGTATTTATGTCCTAACAACTTAATATCCTTTTGAAGAAACGACACACATAACTTAGAAGAAAAACCTAATCTTCTTCCTAAATAGCCAGCTTTGCTTACTAATGGGTTATGTGTGCTGCAGGGCACTGCACAACTTCCCAAAGCCTAACATCAGACTGGACAATGCCATGGTTTCCCATCCCACACTGCTTAGCTCACAGTTATTGCTCTTTATCAAACTCAACTTTGCCAAGATGAAATGTGGCAAAAAGGAATACAGCATGGTTCAGAGATTCCTGCAGTGTTCACAAGGTGTCAAGCATTGCTGCATTTTCCTTGAGTATTTAAACAGTCCCGATGCAGCCCTGCAAGTTTACTGTGTTGCCCGGGTGGTGGTCTCACAGTTGCAGAAGCAGTGTCACTCTCTGAATGCTAGGCACTGGGTGTACGGTGGGCACAGACCAGATGTGGTCCTGCTGTGACTTCCCAACACCTGGGCTTACATCAGTGCTGATGTTGTGCATCACACTTCATTGTCTGTGTATTTGCCTTTTCCACTAGACAGGGACTATTTCCACAACAACAGGGAGCCTGTCTTTTTATTGATAGCGGCAACTCCTAACATCTCTCCTGCAGAAGAGCTGGACACTCAATTGATGTTAGCTAAATAAATGATTAAATAAGAGAATGAATAACTGAGCAAGCAACAAACGGCCTGAAAAGTAACATCCGGTCTCATTTTCAGCCACTAGACAAAGACTAGATTATGAGAAAACTAACCCCTTCCCATCTTTGAGCACCTCTTGGCTCTAGAAAGGGCCCAGTGTGCAGGCTCCCTACTGAACACCGCAGTTGTTATTATTGAATACAGCTTCTGTCTAGACTGCAGGGCTCTGTCACTGTTCTGGATGTTGTTCCACCATATTCAAGTTATGACCAAGGGAAACCTGTAGCAGAGTATCATTCCTTCCATATGTTACTATCTGACACCCGACAGAAACCAGCAAATGTGGCCTGACTTCGTGTTGTCTGAAGGCCCTATGAGGAAAACAGACATATGGGCCAACGGGGAATTTGCCTTATGTCTCCCATTAATAACCACGTGAACAACTCTGTGAACGCCATGGATGTGCACAGCCTCCAAGACAAGAATTACTGGTCAGGGTGTGTTGCAAGGATGAGAACTCTGCTGCTGCTGTCCACGCTGGCTCTCCTCTCTCTCCTCCAGATTTTAGCTGGTCACTCACTAATATGGATATCTTAACTGATCTGTATCCGGGATAGCCCACATAGGCTTTTCAAAAACTATACCATTTTAGGCTGGAAGGGAACTTTAAGGTTATTCAGTTGAACCCTCCCATTGTTTGGATGTAAACTGAAGCCCAAAGACAGATACAAACTTGCCGGGACCCTTCTGGTCTCTGTGACCCTAGTAGCTGCTGCCTCTGTTTCCTGTTAGGTACACATAAGTTGTTCCATAGCAGTGATGTTGGAGACCATCAGACTGAATTATACCAAGTTGAGGATGAGGCAAAGTGGCTCAGGAAAAGACGATCCATGTCTAAAATAGATCCCAAATCTTCCCATCAGTGCCATTCTTGTCCAAGCCACCATTAGCTCACCTGAACTAATGCAATAGTCTTCTCACCTGCATTTGTTTCCACCCTGTTTCCATTCACTCTCCAGAGTGAGTTGCAGCTAAACCTATCTCTTTAGACTGTAAGTCTAATTTTATTCTCCCCTGCTCAAAATTCCCCAGTAGCTTCACTTTGTACTTAAAATATAACCTAAACACTCTGTAATATTCTGCACGATCTAGCTCCTGTCCACCTTTGGTTTTATTTTTTTCTTAGCTTTCAATACTCTCCCCCTTACTCAGTAGATTCTAGATACACTGGTTTTCTTCTCTGAACACACCACACATGCTCTTTCAGACCTCAGAGTCTGTGCTTCTATCTAGATTGCTCTCCTGTAGATCTCTATGTAGCTAGTTTCTTCCCATCAATCAAATGTCACTGCTCAAGGGGACTTCCCCTGTCAATTCTAAAGTGGTCACCAATTCCTTAATATTTTGCATAGCCCTGATCACCACTCAATATTTTTTCCTTTAAATAATTAGTTCGCATGTTTGTAATCTCTTTTCTTTCCTTAGAACAAAAGACTCAGAAATGTTACCAAAGTATTTGAGGCAGAAAGCAATTCTCTTGCTCTATAACTATGTTTGTTTTAAGAACAGTAAAATGTTGCAGTGGGACAATTTTTTTTTTTTTTTTTTTTTGGCACTAGGGTCTGAACCCAAGGGTGTCTTACCACTGAGAAACATCCCCACCCCTTTTTCAATTTTAATTTTTTATTTTGAGACAGGGTCTTGCTAAATTGCTTAGGGCCTCTCTAAGTTGTTGAAGATGGTCTTGAACCTGTGATCTTCCTGCCTCAGCCTCCAGAGTCACTATGGGACTCCAGGAGCATACCACCCTGCCTGGCCAATACAATCTTAATAAAGAATCTAAGAACACCAACAGCTATCATAAGTCCCTTGGCCCATGATGTTGCTAATTATGGTCAGTGGGTCTCCTAAATACCAACTCACATGAAAGCTTATGGATAGTGAAGAAAAAAGTACGTAGGTAATAAAAACAGTTCTCTAGATACTTTTGAAGTCAATTTAGAATGTAAATTAAGCTCCAAGAGTTCAGATTTGAGGTTGAGTTTGAGTAAACGTGAAGATGTGACCTATGGGAACCTTTTTGAGGGCCTCCTGGAATCTTCAGTTGCATGAAATCTGAGACCTAGACGAGCTGCCTGATTGGTTTGCTAATTACATTTGTTGTTTCTCCCAGTAGTGCCCTTCCTTCCAAAATGGTCTTTCTTTACAAAGGCAGAGGACCTTGCTGCTTCCTCAGAAAAGAACAGGGAACTATAAAATGGAAACGATTTGATGAACTATGTCTTTAGGAATGAAAATAGCCTTCTTGATTCAGTTAGAAATAGAGGAAGAACCAAGACTATAGGAACTATGCAAACATTCTGGGAAGTCTGACTTTCTTGTATTGATACATTCTATCTGCAGAGGATTGGCAACAAATGCTTAAAAGGTCTGTGGGCTGATTTTCCAAGAAAGCAAAAGAAAGAAAGAAAGAAAGAAAAGAAAAGAAAAATAAGATTTTCTATACTTCAGTTTGTCTTGGGGAATAAGAACCCAAAGAAATGTACTACAAAGCAGCTCTACAAAATATAGGAAAAGAGATTGAATCTTTGGAGGCAAAGTGGTTCAGAAGTATCCCAGGAAGCTGTCCAGGGATTAGGGAGTGACCCTAGGGGCTTAGCTAGAAGACTTTCAAGTTTTTTCCGAATCAAGCATCTGAGGGGGAATATTTAACTGAACTGTTCTGAACTTCTTGGTTTGAAAAATTGGAATGCGATTATGAAAAGATCCTTTCTTAGGAGATTTTTTGTTTATTTTTTTGGCACTCTTCCTTCTGTCAGGGCCAAAAAAACCAGGGGGAGAAAAATCTCCAAACTAAGTGAAAACTCTAGATTCTCATTAAAAAAAAAAAAAAAAAAAAAAAAATGTGTTGGGTCCATTCTACAAGCTCTAAAGGTTTGGCTTGGATAATGCTGGAGGTCGTAAGTAATATTAGGTCAGAATCTTAGTCTGTATCTGTCCTTGGGAATGCTCATAACAACAGCGAGGAAGTTCTGGGCAGTTTCTGAAGAATTCCGAGGACGGGGCAGCCAACTGTTCCTCATGATGCCTGAGGTATTCATTTAATATAGGATGGTTCAGATTTTTTATCTAAAAGCTGCAAAGAAAAGGAATGGAAGTTCGGCAGTGTCTGTAAGGTCGCAGACAGCCTGGTTTCTTTTTAAAACGTTGATAGCTAAGATATCATTATTAAAAGGATAGTAAGGAAAACCAATGAGCTAAAGTATATTTATTTTCATAGCATTTCCAAGATAGCCTCTGTCAATATCAATTTAAATTTCTTTTTTAAATATAGCTATTTCATTTTTAAATGAGTCAATAGTAGAATGAGATGTGTTTGGGAGGGAGGGTGGAGAATACCATGACACAAGTTGTATTATCCTAACTAGAAATAGAGGAATAAAGTAGGCAGAATGTTCCATTGAACATTTACACTTACTCCCAATGACTGTACCTTCTGGTCCCTTACACTCTCCCAAGTCAGGCGTTCAAAAGTGCACATAGGACTTCGTGTTAATTGTAGTCTCTCTCGTCTCATCTGTATTCTGGCCTTTGGGCCCTTCCAATGTGCTTCTGCTCTATTCCTATTTCAAGGTTTCTCAGTATTTCTGCCAGGTTGTAAAACCCTGCCATCCATGCTCTCTGTGAGATCAGTCTTCCTAACCTCAGCCCAGGCACTTGACTGCCCAATGGTTCTTCCATTGTGTTTGTCCTAGCCTCTACCCAGTTTCCCCAGTGGTCATTCCAGGCATTTGAGCTCACTTCCTGATGTTCAGATTTTCTGTAAACTTTGCCTTTGTAAGATTACTCCTCTTATCACCTCCCAGGTACTGTGGCATGGTATTGAGGGCACCCTTACTTCTTCACATCATCAGATCAACTCTCTCCATTGACTCATCTCACAGGAGTCTCATGTTTCCAACAAACGATTCAATCCAGCAACCCTTCTATGAGTCTGCAAATGAATTATCTCTGTTAAACACTTTCTATAAATAGTGCTATGGTCTGAATGTCCTCTCCCAAACTCATGCTGAAATTTAAGTGCCATTTTTGCAGTACTAAGGTGGGACCTCTAAGAGATGACGGGTTCTGAAGGCTGTGCTCTCAAGAATGAATTAATGCAGTTTATGGGAGTGGGTGAGTGATTGCAGGAGTGGAGTCCTGACAAAATAGATGGGTTCGACCCGATTTTTGTGTCTCAGCCATACTCTACCCTCTGCCATTTGATGCTGTAGCACAGAGATCTCCTGATGCTGGCACTAAGACAAAGAGCTTATAGTCATCCACCCCATTCCTCATTAACACACCTCCTTACTCTCTCTGATCTTGCTTTGGTTTCTGACACACTATAGAAATCACTGACCCATTGGTCTTTATGTTTCAGTCTTCAACCTCAAGGCAACACTTTTCCTACTATCTTTTAGGAATTCTCAATTTTGTTTTCTACCTTTCTTATGACGTGTTTTGTGGCTTAACTGATTCCACATTCTTCTTCCATTTGAATGCAGATAATCAAGAAATGCCCAAAGTTCCTTTCTCTGATCATTCTATACACTCTGCCTAACAAGCTGCTTCCAAATCTTCAAACTTTATGCTTCTAATTTTGTGTTTTTATGGCTTCAGCCCTGTCCTCTTTCCCTGACCAAAAATCCTTAGTGTCTAGTTAAATATATTGTTTACAACTGAAGCCTACAATTCAAACTCAGTAGTGTCCCTAAATCAAGTTTATTATTTTTCTCTCCAAAAACTCCTCCCAATTGTATTATTTCTGATATGTCATTCATCACTCTTCTAGAAGCCTGAATCCTCATTTTACATCCAGCAAATATCCACTGTGTGCTTAATAAATGTTAGTCTACAGTGCCAGGCCCTGAGCATAAAGAAGCAAACAAGATGAATGGGGCTCTTGCCCTTCTGGAGTTTAGATTCTAGAGTGGGGAGTCAGTAAAATAATCAAATAGGATACCTTTTGGTAGAGAGAAGTGCTGTTAAGAGAGTAAAGAGTGAATGGTCCTTATTCAACATAAAGAAGAAGAAAATTATGGCATTTGCAGGTAAATGGATGGAGTTGGAGAACATCATGCTCAGTGAAATAAGCCAATCCCCAAAAACTAAAGGCCAAATGTTTTCTCTGAATAATGGATGATGATATATAAATGGGGGGGGAGGTAAGAGAAGAAGGGAGGAACGTTGGATTTTGTGGAGGAAAATGGGACGGGAGTGGGTGGAGGTAGGAAAGATAGTAGATTGAGACAAACATTATTACCCTATGTACATGTATGATTACAAAATGGTATGCATCTACATCATGTACAACCATAGAAATGAAAAGTTGTACCCCATTTGTATACAGTGAATCAAAATGCAGTCCATAAAAATAAAATAAAATAAAATAAAATAAAATAAAATAAAAAGAGTGAATGGCTAATCTGAGGAATGGGGTTGGGCAGCAGGACAACATTAGACAAGGAGGTCAAGGACGACACTCAAGAGGGCACATTGAGCTGGGACTGGAATAACAAAAATGCCAGCCTGAAAGTACAGAGGAAAAAACTTTAGAACAAAGGAATTAAGGAGTACAGGAGCACCAGATATGTGTATGCCTGTTTCCTTGATTTCCACTCTAATTTCAAATGCTTTTCAAGCCATGCACCGTGATCTTCATTTTGATCCCTCTTGAACACATTTCCTCTTGGTTGAAGCCCTTGTTACTTCTTGCTCCCCATCCATTCCCTGTTCCAGTGCAACTCTTGTCTCACTACAGAATTAACCTTTGAAAACTAAAACTCTGCATCATACTCTAACTCCAAAACCTCTAGTGACTCCCACTATGCACTGAGCTACAATGAACTTGGAAGCCTGACATTCAATTCTTTTCATGATGTAACCTTAAAATAACTTTCAGTTCTTTCCTTGCACAGTGCTGTGCACAATCTGCTGAAACTAGTGTGCAGAACACACCTTACACATTCCTGTCTCAAAGGCGGCCCATGTGTCTGTCCCTTCCCTTTGGTCTCTTATGCCCTCACATCCAAGTTGGCCAGCCGTAGCCCTGCAAGCCCTACCTACCTTAGATCACCTTCCCATATAAGACCCCTCAGAATTCTTTTCAGAATGAAGTTGATATAAAATAAAATTTTGTATCAACTTTATTCCTTTCTCCCAGCATTTTTCATGTTTTGCCCTGGATCGTGGTCATGTGCACATCTATTTTTCCTCTACACCCCTTACTATATTACAGATGTTCTAAGACAATGACCACATGTTACTTATCCTTGTTCTAGTGCATTGCCTCACACACAGTTGGCATTGAATAATATTTGTTGAACAAATGAATGAGTTTGTCAAATCTGAATTTGATTAACCAATATTTATTTCGTGATGTTTCCCTTTTATCATTGCTCTTGCTGGTTTCTCATGAGACCTTTTGTGAAAAGGCAGAAAGCAGAGAGGAAATGCAGAGTCCTTGTTTTGAAACAGTCTAGTTAGTTTCAATCTGGTCAAATGATTAAGTTTATATTGAGAAACACTAAACATGACTGAGTAATCTGTAGAGTATGAGATAAATAATTCTTAGTGAAATACTAATTGATTTTCTGCTCAGGATACATAAAACTTTTTATTTTTTAGTACTGGGGACTGAACTCAGAGGCTTAACCACTTAGCAACACCACCACCCCTTCTTATCTTTTATTTTGAGATAGTTAAGTTGCTTAGGGCTCACTAAGTTGCTGAGGCTGGCTTTGAACTTGTGGTCCTCCTGCCTCAGCCTCCTGAGTTGCTGGGATTACAGGTATGCACCACAGTGCTTAGCAATAAAACTTCTTAATGCTATTCAGTGCTTAAAAAATATAATATTGCAATCAAAGAGCCTCAGACTCACCACATTACTGCATGTCCTATATCGGATATTTCTTCCTTCACAGCTCCTAGTCATAAAAAGAAAAGAGAAATCTCATTACTAACTACAAAAGGATAAAAGTTTGAACTATTTAATAAAATCAATTTTCTCTTAATATAAATGGGAGGGTCTTTTCTTCTAAGTAGATTCATGGAGATGTTGTCATTAAATATTAAATGGAGCAGATCTAAGGAAGTTATATATATGAATCTATTTCTCTACAAGGGCTGAAATTAAGCAATCATCTTGCTTTAAAATTTTTCAAAGTAAGTATTTAGTATGAATTTAACCAAATAAATATTAGGGAAAGGTTTTTCTGAAAAATATTTATATTACATTACTCTTGTCATCTTAATTATTTCTGATAGAAAACTGAAGAGACATTTCGGTGAAAAACTTAAGAACTTGAATATGATAAAAAGTGAACTTGATATTCAACATGTCTTCTAAGGATATGAAAAACCATAATTCTTAAACAATTGTCTTTATTTCTAAAATATATCCTGATTGTAGTGATTTTGGAATAGATTACCAAAATTAAAAAAAAAAAAGTTCCTTGTAATGGTCTCCTCTAAAGAAAATCATGATTTTGATATATTTATCTCTTTCCAGTGCAGAGGAAATATTATCAATTATATAATTTTGCAACTTGCTTTTTTCTCACTTAAACATTTTTGGAAGTATTTTCCACACTATATTGAGAGCTACATAATATTCCATCAAATAGTATAACATAATTTGTATAATCATTTTTCTATTAATTGTCCTTTAATTAATTTTCACAGAGTTTGATAAATGAGAGTGTCATAAACCACCCCTAAGCATATGTCTTTATCCAAGTTTCTGACTATGTCTTTAAAATTGATAAATTTCTAGAAGGGGAATTACTGAACTAGAGGGAATGAATTTTTGCAAGGCTCTGGAAAACTGTTGCCAAATTGCATTCCATAAAGGTTGTACCATTACATACTCCCACAAGCAATACATGGGAGTTTCCATTTTACTGAATTCTTGTGAACAAAAACAATTGATATTTGATAAAACATCCAATAATTACAGTTTATGAACAGCAGTATTCTGCTCTTTTCAAACTAAGTCACACTTTACAAAGAAAAAGTAAAAATATACTGTGGAACTCTGAACATGAATAGCTAATAGTTAAGGAAGTCCAGGTGTAATTTTAATTTTGTTATATGCATTATTTTATTTAATATCAGAAATCTTGAGAGGGAGGACACTATCATTACATACATTTTATAGATGAAAAAACTGAAGCCTAGAGAGGTTATGTATCTTGCCCAAATCACACAACTGTAAGTTGCACAGCTGAGATTTGAATCAAGGCCATCTGGCCTCTGAGCTTACACTCATAATCACAATGCTTTAATGCCTCCTAATTTATTTTTTGTTCAGCAAACATCCACAGAGCTGCTGTTACATGCTGGGTAATAAACTTACATATGGGAATACAAAGAATAATGAATATCCTTTGGTCTCTGCTATTAAGAAAATCAATCATATAATTATAATTCAGTATAAAAATGCTATCTACTAATTGTGTTAGGTCTTGAGAATGTTAACAAAAGGAAAATGTTATCTGAAAATACAGTTACATGAAGGCTATCTTAGGTCTAAAGACTTTAATTAGATTGATGGTATTAATTTCCACTAAAGTTGGAAAAGAAAGGGCTAGTAACCCATTGGAATCACAGAAAAAAGAACTGACAGAAATGCATAAGTTGTCAGTGCCCAGGCCCAAGATGCCCTAGACACAGGGCCAATGAACTTCAAGTCTTTCATGATCCATTGGAAAGATTGTTGTTATGTTGATAATAGATGGTTCATGGAAACCTGATGCCAACAAATGCTCAGCTCATATGAGGAACGTCCCCATGATGATGCCATATCGACCCAAGCTACTAGCCAAGAATGACCTGATTCTCATTACTACTGGGAAGTAGAGAGCACTGGTCATGTTGGCAAGAATACTGTGGTCCAGGCGACAGATAATTCTATTTCTTGTTGTGCTTAAGGAAACTGGCACCTCAGTTTGAAACATTAATCTCATGGGTCAAGTCATTGTGAATCCATCCCTAAAAGAAAGATCTATTCTTGGTGTTATTACTGAAAAATATCAAGCTCCTGAGTCTGAAAACATGAGACTTAGGCTAGGCATGGTGGTTAATTGTCAAAATAATGAATTTACAACTGGGGAGCCTTTGGTAGCTTGCCATATAGACATCGGTATTCCTTGCATATGGTAGGCTTTTCAATTCTGAAATTGCTGGTGCATATGTAACACCATGCAGTAGGTAAGAAACAGACTTTTCTTTCTGGACTCATGACTCTATACCTCAAATTCTATATCTCAGTTTTTCATCTGCAAAATGGGATAATATTACTTAAATCCTGGAATTAATATGAGGATAAGTCAATAACTGTAAATCATTTTATACAATGTCTAAGTCATAGTAAGCATTATAAAAGCATGTGATATATTAATTATGTACATAGTAAATAAAAATACGATAGATATCGAAAAGAGGTTATATATATATATGCAAGAAAGACAAAGCAGCATGAAAAGATTGGGTATGTTTGCAAATTTCCAAATAGATCTGTTTTTGGAATCTAGAGTTCATGTGGGGAATTGCAGTAAGAGAAATACCTTTCAATTTTGAATTTCTTAACAGGCAAAGAGGACCCACTCACTGAAAGTTTTAAAACTGAAAAATTATAACTATGACTTCTTCCTTTTAAAAAATGAACTCTGATATTTATTACTGAAAATGATACTCTATTTTTTTCTATCCTTTTGGATAGAAATTGAAATAACAAAGCACTGATACCACAGGATTGAAGTTGATGCCTTCTCCCCATGCAAACTTCTTTTCCTAAACTCAGATCTATGAAATGAATAATGGAATTAATTCTGAATTAGAAGTTTGAAGACCAGGGCTATAGATTTTGCTCCTGCACTTGCATAACCTGCTTGCCATCCCAGGGTTTTAACTTCGTCATTTCTCAAATAGATATGGGAACATCATTAGATGAAGTTGTGAACACCAACTGACATAACATACAGAAGCTCTGTTCAAATGCCAAGGGATCATTATAGAGATATTACTTACAAAACAGAACAAAAGAAAACAGAAAAATTCCTTTTCAATAATTTAAATGAGCTTTTTCCCAAGATATTTTAAATCATAAACACCTACATGGATTTTACAAGCATCCTTGGAAACAGGAGATACAGCATACAATGTAAAAGATTGACTTTAATACTTCCTATTTAGTAAAAACTAACAAGCAAAAAAAGAAAACAAAGAAAAAATGCTTGCTATATTTTCCAAAGACTATTCTATAATTGTCTAGCACCTAATACTGACTTGCAAATAATTTCTTTATATCTCTAAACTGTCTTCCCTTCACTATATCATACTAATTATTAATTGAGAGCTTATTTAATTTGACTGAAATGTAATATTAAGTGTTAGTGCTTAAATTTGGCTAGCACTCATTATTGAAAAACATTATCCAATTGTGAATACTAACAGAATATTAGCTTCTACCGGCTATTGGTGTCTGGCCCAGTGTTATTACATTAACTCTAATTAAATCTAATGAAAAGATTTCCAATAATTCTGCACAAAATTAACAATCCTATCTAACAAATAAGAAAACAGAGGCTCAGAAAACTGAGGCTTAAAGCTCCATGAACAGAAAACACCAGGGATTTTGAATCCTGGTTTGACCAACTTGAAAGTAGATAAAACAATAAAGGAATAAGATATGCTCAAGATGTGTAATAAGTTAACTGGAGGCTAGAAATCTGGGAAGCTGATCAGGGAGGTGCCTGGGGCTTAACTGCTTCTTATTGATTCTATATCAATTTATCAGCTGCTTCTTAATTCTGGTAAATCCACTTCCAGTAAAGCAAACCTAGACACGCACTGGAATATCTCCAAGACAAACACTCATCAGCAAGTTGCAATGTGGAAGAATTTCAGTGTCGAGCTGCTCATTTTAAAAATCAAATTTATTAAACTTGAATATAAATTTTATATAAGTAGCAAAGTGACTATTCCACTGCAAGGATTTTAGTTCCTGCCAACTGTGAATTTCTTTATTCAAGATATTTATCTGGGCACGAAAGCCTTATCTGAGAATCAAGTAGTATGAAATCTCTATTTTTTTTAAGTTTGCTAATATAAAACAGCTGAGTGGGTTCCTGCACATTTAAACAAATTTTAAAAATTCACCTCTGGAGATGAAAACAAACATCAGAAACTTTAATTCAAAGTGGTTTCTGAGAAAAATAACAAAGCACCGATAACACAGGATTGAAGTTGATGCCTTCTCCCAGTGCAAACTACACGACAGGCACAGGGCGGTGTTTAGTGAGTCAAGTACTGCACCAGTTATGGACTGCCCCAACGTGAAAGAGCACAACATAAATATTAGAACATATTCCAATCCAAATCTGTCTAGAAATTTCCTTGTTTATTTCAGTACTTCACTCTTAGCCAGTCACTGATTAATTTGAACTTAATTTCTTCTCTCAAAGAATGATGATCTCAATCATGATCATTATTTGTGAATTATTCAGACTTTG
Organism: Glaucomys volans; assembly: GCA_020662805.1. Lineage (NCBI taxonomy): Eukaryota > Metazoa > Chordata > Mammalia > Rodentia > Sciuridae > Glaucomys > Glaucomys volans. The sequence continues at coordinate 1,036,827 of JAJEJO010000884.1, read as the reverse complement.
ATTCCACTAAAATGAGATTAGTGCAAACTTGAGGTATACTTTGTCTCTCATTAACAAATAACAAAGCCATCCAGACTCTTTTCAACTCTTAAAGTCCTCATGCTATCTTATTTTTGATTATCATAATTTAGCAACCTTAAGAGATGAATTGCCATAGAAAATGAAAACTTTCTTTTGCTAATTGCTTTAGTAATTTGTTGGTCTCTTCTTTCTTTCTTTCTTTCTTTCTTTCTTTCTTTCTTTCTTCCTTGCTCATATATTTCTTTATTGAAAGAGAGCTATAATTGATTTCTCGCTTTTTTTTTTTCTTTTTAGTCTTAAAATTCTTCTCATTTCCTCTCTGAGCAAACAGATCCTTCTGGTGACATTATCAGACTTGTACCTGGTGTCATTGGACAGTTTCAAGAAAATCTGTAACTGTGCATTTAAAACTTCAGAGTCCTTAAGTACAGCTGAACTTGTTTCAGCCTCATGAAACCCAGATTTTATGTCTGACTTTCCAAACCCAAGAAAGCTATTGAAGAGTAGATGACATTATTTTGCTGAACATCACCTGCCTGTCAATTGTGGCCCATAGGCAAAGAATTTCAAAATAGGACAGCCCATCTGCTCACATCTCTCTCTTCTTCCAGTCATCCAAAAGAAAACTATGAGCTCTTTTAAGGAGAACAAACAAAGCCAGAGGGACTGTGGGGCACTAAGACTGTGGGACCTTGGGTGACCAGGGATTAGACGAGATCAACAGATTCACAACCACAGCAGGGATGGTTTCACAGGATACTGAGGCACTGTTGTTCTTCACTTGGAATGAGCATTTCAGTACTCACTAGAGGTATACAGCACAAGGGTTCCCCCCACCCCCCGCCCCTCCAGCCAGTCCAAACACTTCTACATTTGGGCCTTTTTCCAAAGACTTCAAGAGGAATTGCAAATTCTCAGAACACCTGAGAGTGCCAAGGGCAAGGCCATCCCTGACTTCTTTTTTTTGCTGTTGAGACATTGTTGCAAGAGGTTCTTTCAGGAAACAACACTTGATACCAGTCAATTTAACTGCTCCAAAGGAAGCCACGTGAACCTTGGACCCCAAGTATAAAGTTATCCCCAGATGCTCACTGTCCTCATCTAAGGCTCAAACTGGATGCTGGACACCTGAGGATACACCTGGAGTCTGCTTGACAGATGGGTAGCTGTGGTCTTACCTGGAGTGAGGAGAAAGGGAGTTCGATGACATGCCATCTTTGGGGCTTCTACAAGTCTACCTTCAATCTTTCCCTTTGCTCTGGTTCATTCTCATGCTTAAAAAGTCATTCCTTATGCTTTATATTGCACCCCATGTTTAAAATAGTCAGTAGTTAATTCTGATTTATCATGTCTTAAAACAAAACAAAGCTTGTTCAATGGAAACATTATTTGGGGGAAGCTTGATCCTAACAACAGGAATACATTCTGCACTGTTTCTTCAAAAAAATATCTACAGACAAATTATGTTTATATTGTATCTTTCTTATATAGCATGTTTCTAAATAAATGGAAATGTCCTAGTATGTGCCTCTAGTGAGCACTACTAAGATTAGTAGATTTTAATTTTTTTTTAACAGCCATTAAGTGAATGTATATTTACTCTGGACAATGACTTTAAGCCCACCTCTCTCCACTCTACCATTTACTTTCAGACAACCACCTACCTCAAATAATAGCAGATTTGCTTACGAAATTCTCTATAACAATATACAATGTGGTAATACCTATCTATGAAAGGCTTATCTTAAATAGTTAAAAAGTATCTTTGAACAACTTTGTAGGTACACTTAATTCTTCTTTTTCTCACTTGAGTTTAAAGCTCCTTCATCAGACAAAGTCACTAACATTCTGGGAAAATAATGCATCTCTAAAATATACCTGACATTGGAAAAGTAGCTTTAAAACAGGAGATAGAGGTCCATGGTGCTCTGGGACTTTCAAAAGCACACAGAAAAAAAACACCTCTTTCTATGTGATACATATACACAATAAAATATTACTCAGCCATACAGAAGAATGAAATTTTGTCATTTGCCAATAAATGGATGGAACTGTAGACTACTATGCTAAGTGAAATAAACCAATCTCAAAAAACCAAAGGCCGAATGTTCTCTCTGATATGTGGATGCTGACTCACAATAGGCTCAGGAGTGGAGATTCACCAGAGTGGACAAGGGAGAATGGGGGAAGGGACGGGGATGGGAATGGGAAAGACAGTAGAATGAATTGGACATAACTTTCCTATGTTCATATATAAATATATGACCAGTGTAACTCCACACCATGTATAACCACAAGAATGGGAAGTTATACTCCATGTATGTATGATATGTCAAAATACAGTCTACTGTCATGTATAACTAAAAAGAATAAAAATAAATTTTTTAAAAAAATACCTTATGCACTTAGTTGAAAGGTCCCTGAATCCCATGCACGATGTCTCTTTGTTTCCCACTGCTTCTTTGGCATGTGATACATCACAAGGCTCAAACAGATTAGGGATAAGGGAAAGATTTATTTTTTTTTCTGTACAGAGAGATACAAGCCAAACTATTATGACAACCTGATAAATGTAGCTTTTGCGAACGCTTTCTGCCGTAATAATACAACCAACAACAAGGAGGCGTGCTGCCAGGCTTCATCTGCCAGGAGTTGGCTGGGAACAGACTCAGCCAGGGGCCACACTGCCAGAGGCTCCAATGTAGCCTAATGAGCCAAAAGAAGAGTAAGCCTTAAAGTCAACTCAGGAATAGTGAGGCCCAGGTTGAAAAACAGTGCCATAAATTGTGGAGTAGACTTGAAAGTGATTTTTCGGCATAGATAACATTTTTGTGACCTCAGTTTTATATTTCAACACTTCTGCTCCATAATAATCTCTCATTATAAAATGTACCGAATGCACTGCCAACTTGGAGACCCTGGCTTTTGTATAGAGAGTTACTAAAACTGAATGTGGAAACTAAATTTGATATCAATGGAAATTATGTAGATTTGGGGAAAATATTCTAAGACAACATCCCCTCAAGTTGTTTGATCTATTTCAACCAGAGGGAATTAAGAAAGGTTCTTTGGACTTTTCACAGGTTTTTTTTCCTTCAGTACTAGAGATTGAACGCAGGGCCTTGCACATGCAAGACAAATGCTCTACCATTGAATGACATCTCTAGCTCTTTTTATTTTGAGACAGGGTCTCACTGCCCAGACTGGTCTCTAACTTGCAATTCTCCTGCCTCCACCTCCGGAGTAGCTGGGATTATAAACGTGTATAATTACACTTGTCTTGAACTTTCACAGATTGCTGAGCAATAGTTAGAGGTTTTAGAGCTGTTAAATTAAATTTTAGATCATACAGGAATTTCATACAATGAATTTTGGAGTTTGTCCCGTGAGTTTCAAGCTGGTTTATTTGCTCTTATGAGTGTTTGGTATGTTCTAAAGTACAACTAGAAAAATCGTGGCCAATTTTTTTTCCCAAATAAGTATGATTTTACATATCTCTGCCTCTTCTTCAAAGACAGACATGTTACAACAAAGCATCAAGTATTCACGAATATGGGTTATGAAAACGGGAAGTATACTCATATAACCAAAAAAAGAAAAAATCATGAAGCATGACATTGTAAACCATAATGATCAGGCTCTGCTTCTAACAAAGCCAGAAACTGCTCTGAGAACATGGCCTTGACTCTCCAATGAAACAATGTACAATAAGCACTCCCACAGTGAGAAGGAGCCCCTGGGCAGCACTTCCTGGTTAACGAGCTATTGTATAATGCTTTCTGATTTACAGTCACTTAAAACATTTATTGAGCATCCAGTCTAAACCAGTATGAAGCAAGGCATTGTGAAAGATACAGAAATGATGGCATCTCTTGATTCTTATCAAAGCTGTAATTCATTTGGAACCAATCTACATTAATCAGAGAACACACAAGAGTATAATAGCTAGTCAGCAACTGATAGGTATGGTATGGACACTGAATACAGAAGGGATTTGAAAGAGAGAGAGGTAGAGGAGAAGGAAATAACTTACAAAGGAGATTCTTAGGTAGGATGTTCTATAGGGGCTGCAGGGGTCCCAAGAATATGAATGGGAAAAAATTGGAGAATCAGCCCTCCTTCTCTACTCCTGCTACCCAAACTATTATACTATATACATTTATATGTATAATATATATAGTATATAATATATATTTTACATATTATATGTAATTCATATATATTATACATTATATAATATATAATAGTTTGTATATATTTTCATAAATATTTAACATATATAAATATATATTATATTTATGTATAAAATAGCTTTTATATAAATATATGTGTATATATATATATATATATATATATATATATTTTTTTTACCCCCATATACTGTTCAGTAAATTCACCCAACATACACTGAGTGTGTGCAAAGTGGGAAGGTACAAAGAAAAGCAAGATAGCACCTGTCACCACAACACTGATAGCCCAGTGAGGACAGTATCAGCACAGCCAGATCATGCAAAGATGACTCAAGCTGTGTGAACAAAATACCTTACAAAGGTAGCCCAGTGAGCCTGAGGGTGGCTTTAATTAACACTGAGGAATTTGGTGAACATGTGCAGGGAGGGGCATTGTAGGTGGGGCTCATCAGGGCAAGCCCAGCATGTCCAAGGACTAGGACAGAGTTCTGCACTCACCCAGGTCTCCTCTCATTTTTAGAAAGCCTTATTATTTTGTCTGTTGATCTGCTTTTCTCCCCTGTAGTCTGTGTTGGATCTCTGAGCCACAGTGCCCAGCAAGGAGCCAGGCACACTGTAAGCTCCTGACCAGAGCTTTCGTGAGATCGGGAAGGGAGGGAAGGAGACACTGAGGGAAGGATCAAGGAAGTAACGGCCAAAGGAAGAGGGATGGGATACAGCAGAAGGAAACACTGTCAAGGTAATTTCAGGCCATGAAGAACTTTCAGCCTCGTAATTGTTCCAATTTTTGGACCCCGAAACCTGATTAAAATCTTCCTATAATAAACTAAACAGGAAAAGCTTAAAATGAAACTAAATAGCTACCAAAGCGAAGAAACTCTTGGCTTTTTGCTAGGGGTGTGTTTATTTTCATCTATTTACTCTAGTTGTGTTTGTCACTGAAATGCATTTGCTGCCTTTGAAAGATGGCTGGGGTAAGGGGCTGGGCGACTGCTGCCTCTGGCTTGAGATCCACAAGCAGGAAGGACGTGCACTCTATAATACATACACACATGCCATAAGGTTTGCAAATGATCTTATATTTGCTCAGTAGCCAAAAGAGGGAAAGAACGAGAATAAAAACAAATGTGTTTTAGCAACATCAAGTCCAACTTTTCCATCTTCCCCAGGAGGAAAATGTACATTATGAAACACTAGGACACTAACAACCTCACCCGATACAAACCTTGAGTGGGAAATGTATGAGTTATCTTGGCTAGAGACAAAAGTTCTTTCATCCTTCCATGTCACCCAGATGTCTGTTGCAAAATGAGGATCTGGAGAATCACAGCATTTTTTTAAAAAAACCCATTTATATTAAGAGCAATTTCTGCTCCTTTTCCTATCTAGCAGCAAAATGGGCTTTGATTATATATCTGGATGAGAAAGTGCCTCTTTTTCAGGGTCACACATTTCACTTTTAGAATTGAAGAGTATTTGGGGTGTTCATTCAACAAATATTTATTAAATTCTTACTCTGTTCCAGGCACTGCCCCCTGGACTTCATAGATGAGCAAAATAATCCCAGAGAAATTAAAATCCAGTTCAATGTCATACAACTGGAAAACGGTGTGACCAAAATTCAAAATTAGTAGTCCCATAAACAATTAAAGAGATAATCTACAAAGTAAGATAAAGATTTTCTCAGAGGCAATGAAACTCACTGTTAATTCTGCTCCCCACAACATGACTTTCTCACCAGTACAGGATTCTTCCCTAACCTGAAGCCCTATCCCTGGCCAGACACCTCTGCAGTTATTTGAGGTTGGTAGTTATGTAGTTATGGTTTTTGGTAATGATGGTGCATGAATCTGATGTCACCTAGTATTCTACAGCTATTCTTCTCTCCCCCAGATGAAGATTCATCCCCAAAGGCAGACAGTTCTGATATCCCTCTTTTTGCTCTTAATATTCAGTGTCTGTCTTGGTCTCTGCCTGTGCTTCTCTCTCTCTCTCTCTCTCTCTCTATCATCTCTCTCTCTGATTAAAACTAAGAAAAACAATTAGATCTTTTTCCTACAAATAAGACCCTAACAAAGGAAATGACAGAATTTAGTAGCATTAGGAAGGCTTTCTTTTTTTGGCTGTCAGAGGAGAGAAGATCCATTGGAATGGATGCTGAATGGAAGGTGGAAAGTTAAACTCAGCTCTATGGATAGGAAGTTTTAAGGATTTTGAGACATTAATTTGGTCAATCACTACCAACTTGGAAACTGGGATCATTTTTATAGGTTTAGTTGATAATGGAATGAAAGGAAATCCAGGAAAGTGCTTAGTACATTTCCTACGCTGGGCAAGGCTGAGGGTGAATAATACTGGTTAGCTGTATAACTGCTCAGAAAAGCCATCCCTGTGGCTCACAGCAGAACCTGATGCAATCACCACTTTTTTATCTTGATGCTGGCACCCAGGCTGTCCCTGACAGCAGACAGGGTCATTTCGTAGAAAGCTGAATGAAGAGTTTTGACACATGTAGGTCTCTTTGTCAGAAAAATCCCTTCTTTTCTACATTATCCAACTCCAAATTCACAGGGAACTAGAGACAAACCTCATCTTCTCACAATGATCCCCATCAATAGAATAGCACTTCTAACCCTGGATACAAATTAAAAATCAGTTAAAGAGTTTTTATAACATTTCTGATTGCAGGGTTCCACTCCCACATTTATGTATATGCATGTTTTTCTTTTATATTTAAATTTACCAGGTGATCCTAAAGTGCAGCTACAGTTAAGAACTACCTCCTTAACAGAAGGAGGAATAAAATCACATGATCATGTCAATAGATAAAGAAAAAGCATTTGGCTAAATTCAATACCTTTCATGATTAAAAAAAAAAAAAACTCTCAAAAAACTAGGAATAGAAGGAAATTTCCTTAGGAAAATAAAGACCATATGTGAAAAGCCCACAGAAAACATCTAACTAATTTTTTTTTTTTTCTCTAAGATCAGGAATAACGTAAGGACGCCCATTCTTGCCACTTCTGTTCAATATAGCAATAAAGCTGCTAGAAGGACAATTATGCAAGAAAGAAAAAAGGCAAAATTAACTCTTTTTGAAGATGGTATGATATTACATTGTAGAAATCTCTGAAAGCACAACAAAAATTCTGTTAGAATAAAAACTTTAATCAAATTATAGGAAACAAAATCAACATAAAATGAATTGTGTTCCTATATGTTAACAATGAATTAAACAGAAGGGTATTCAGGAGAACAGTTCCATTTACAATAGCATCAATAAAAAAATACATACATAAACTGAAATAATTAGGTGAAAGACTTTACACTGGAAATGACAAAACATTGATGAAAGAAATGAAACAAATAAGTGAAAAAAAATTCTATGTTTGTAGAGTGGAAGACTTAATATTGTTAAAATGTCCATACTTGCCCAAATGATCTATGGATCCAATGCATTGCCTCCCAAAATCCCAATGGCAGTGTTTTGCAGAAATAGAAAAACTAATTCTAAAATCCATATGGAACCACCGAGTTCCCTGGACAGTCAAAGCAATCTTGAGAAGGAAGAACAAAGCTAGAGGCATCGTATTTCCTGATTTCAAAATATTTCACAAAGCTATAGTAATTATAACACAATGGTAGTGGCATAAAGACATCTGTCTTTAGACTAGTGGAACAGAATAGAACCTCCAGAAGTAAACTCACACATTTTGTCAACTGATCTTTGACAAGGGTGCCAAGGATACACAGTGGGGAAAGAATAGTCTCTTCAAGAAATGCTGTTGGTGAAACTGGACATTCACATGGAAAAGAATAAAACTGCACTATTATTTTTCACATATACAAAAATCCATTCAAACCTACTACAGATATGAATATAAGACCTGGAACTGTAAAAGAAAATAAAGGAGAAACATAGGAGAAAAGCTCCATGACATTGGTTTTGGTCATGATCTCTCAAATATGACACTAAAAACCAAAGGCTACAAGAACAAAAATAGACAAGTTGTATTACATCAAGCTAAAAAGATCCTGCACCACAAAGGAAATAACAAAGGGAGTGAAAAGACAATCCATGGAATGGGAGAGAATGTTTGCAAACTGTATACCTAACAAGGGGTTAATATCCAAACTATGCAAGGAACTCCTTCATCTCAGTAGCAAAAACCCAACCCAATTTAAATATAGATATGGTTTCTGATTAGACTTTTATTAAAAGAAGACATACAAATGAACAACAGGTCTATGCAAAGATACTCAACATCACTAGTCATCAGGGAAATTCAATCAAACCACTGTGAGATATCCCCTCAGACACATTAGGAAGCCTGTTATCGAAAAGAGAAAAGATCAGTGTTGGTGATGTGGAGAAGAGGGAACCCTTGAACACCTTGGTGGGAATATAAAACAGTGCAGCCAATGTGGAGAACAGTATGGAGGTCCCTCAAAGTATTAAAGATAGAAATATTATATGATCTGACAATCCTACATCTGGGTTCTTATCCATAAGAATTGAAATCAGAATCTAAAAATAAAACTGAATAACATGAATCTCATGTTCATTGCAGTATTATCCACAAGAGCTAAAATATGGAGACCACCTAAAAATGTCCATTGATGGGTGAATGGATTAAGAAAATGTGGTAAATTCATACAACAGAATAGTATTCGACTTTAAAAAACAAAGAAATCCTACTGTATGCAACAATACAGAGGAAAATTACGGGCATCATGTTATGAAATAAGGCAGTCAAAAGCACAAAAACTGCATGATTCCACTTATATAAGGTATCTAGAATAATCAAACTCATAGAAACAGACAGTGGGAAAAGGTTGCCAGGAAATGGGGAGTTGCTATTCAGTGAATATAGTCTTAGATATGTAACATGAATAAGTTCTAGATATCTGCTGTACAACATTGACAGTATACTTAACAATACTTAAAAATCTGTTGAGTGTAGATCTCGTTAAATTATTCATACAATTTAAAAAAAAAAGAGGAGGTATTATACCACAGAGGTAAGCCCAGTCTAGGTCCAAATATGGAATATTTTCTCAATTCTGCAAATGCACAGCTACTTTCCCCAACCTTGGTTCTGTGGCATAAAGATAGGTTCCTGATATTTTAATAGACATGTTCAATATTTGACATTTTTCTTCATCTCCTTGAAGTACAGATTAAAGAAATGCATATACCTTTCAAAACTGCATGTGCAGTTTAAAGGCAAATTATCAAGCAAGCATTTGAGTGTTTGCTGTGTACTGAATACTGAAAATGCAAAAAGAAAAAGGAGGAATTTCATGGTATAATTAGGATAATAAGGATTCCTTTAATTGATGTATAAAATGATGCTACCAGAATAAAAGTATATATTAGAATATAAATAAATAACCCCAATTCTACAGATACATTATTTTCAAAACTTGGGGGAAATTCGCTTATTTCTCAAAGTACCTTGCATCCACGATCAGTAGAAACTCAGTGGTAAATTCATAATTTGGTAAATTCCAAATTACTCCACACTTCTGCCCCTGGACATTTATATTCTTAGTTATACCTACCAACTTGCCTAATTAAAATCAAAAAGAAATAAAAACTTTAGAAGGGGTATTGAACAAACCAAATAAGGAATTTTTAAGTGCACAGAAAAAAATTAAGGGTTACAAATTCTCAATGTGGCAAGTAAAGGTTATGAACACCAAACTCATTTCCAACTGTGTTTATTCCCACAAACTGGTTTATCAGATAAACCAGACTACAAATTGGTCCTAAACATTCCATCATTGGCCTTAGTGCATTGTCCTTCTGAAAGGAGATTGGACCTTGAAACAATAACACCCCACTAAGATATATGGCCTGGAATATTAGAAGTCCTGGTAATACATTTACACTAGGCTTTGACCCAAAAAGTAAAAGGAAGACAACCTCAAACTCTTAAACAAAATGAGCACTCTCTCTAATACAATGAAAAGATCACCTCATATAAATGAGTAGTCAGACCTATGCCAAACTTGTATATCCTTCTTTTAAATAAAAACTCAAACATTTGCAAAAAAAAAAAGCTGATAATATACAACAGTAGATGGAGAAGAACAGATAAATCTTTTAAATGAATCCTGCGAACCTTAATTTGCTGTTATGAGAGACATGAGATGCCTTACAAAGAAGAAAAATATGTGCTTAAGAAGCCAAACTCACCATTGACAATTTTCTTTTGGCATTTATTATTATATGACACAGAGAGCAGTTGCTAACTTCTATATGACTGTTAAGTATCAATATCTATATAGGAGAAAAATCTGTGTTCTAATTGAAAATCAGAGAAGTTAGCATACTTTCCCTCACACAATTATGAAATGAGGAGTTTAGGATGATCTTCCCCATTCCTGTGGAATAAGACTTCTTGCAGCTATTTATTTTATTTTTTCTGTGCTCATGCTAATACCATTCTGGCAGTCACATCTCTTGGGAATAATTCCATAATCTTACTGTTTTTAGGCACTCCCCACAGTGCAATGATTTCTTATTCATCTGATAATTTTATTCATCTCAAATTTTCAATTCAAAATTTATTAACTTTTCAAAAATGCTGTCATTCTTTGTAAGTGGCCTTTTTTTCTCCTATTTGGAAACATATGAAGCAGCCAAACCCACTAATAAAATAGTCATATACTTAATTAATTAATCTATAGTATTAAGTGTTCTTAGATTAACTAGGTTAATTTGGCATTTGAGAAAGTAAAAAGACACTTAAATCTTTCTCAGTCACCAGTGCAAAGGTTAACACTGTACTTAAGAGCATTCAGCTATCAGACTCATTGCCATCTCAAATGAGCTGCAGTTGCCCTCCTGACCTTGGTCTTGGCATCCACCTACTTCAGTGGTACAGACCATGTTACTCACAGTGTGAAGTGCTTGTGCATCTGGAACTCCTTATGGGCAAACCTAAATTAACCAGCTGAAGACAAACCTAGAGTTCTCACAGATAGCTCTTGGACATCAAATTTAAACAAAAAGGCTAGACAAATGAGTTTTCTCTAAGTATTATTTCAGAATAGTTAGTGGGAATGGTGAAAAATTGGAAAGAGAAGCAGTAGCTTGTCAAGGTAGTTGGTTCATTGTTTAATTCTCTTGGAATAAAATAAAGGACCATCATTAAGTGCAAGTAGGTGTAGTCTCGTTTGTAATTAACATAAAACAAAAATATGATCTTTTACTTGATGATGCAAGATTAGCAACAGCTGCATTATCTGAGTTACAGAATGAAACTGAATATACTCTTACAGAAATCAGTAAAGTTGACAGAAGGGGTTTATAAAGTGTCTTACTTTGTTGCTTTAACCAGATTTGCAGACAAAGGCAATTATCAATGCTCTCATGATAAACGGTGGGGAAATCACACATTGCCTACATTTTGCAAGCCTCCAAAAAAGGATTGGGGAGAAGAATCCATCTGAGAACACAATTAACTGCAGAAGCGGAGAAGCTGTCATCTGTTCTGTAACATCAGGGTGATCCAGCTCTCTTTACAGTACTAGCATATTGGGAATAGAATAATTATTATTGATAGACTTAAAAAATCAGACTGGAAAGTGACCTAAGAGATCATATGACCAAGACTGGAAAATTGACCTGGCAGGTTAATTCACCAGGTGGATGGGATTTATTTGGACTGAATTTGAATGCTTACCATTAGACTACTATGCACATTCTAGTTAACTGCGGGGCCTCTAGGGATATATACATTCATAACCTCTGATCATTCCCAAAGGTGTAAGATTTTGTAAATGAATTGAATTCAGATGCCTAAATCTGGAATGGAGAGATAAGAGAGAATCCATTATTTTCACTAAGCCCATTAAAAAATGAATAAGAAAACAATAGAAAATCATCCCAGCTAAATTGCAGCAATCATTTCAATTCTTTACTTTCCCCATGTCTTATACTTTTTCATGTAACAAGTTTGCTTTCCCACTCTCTCTGATAGGCAGGTGGCTTAGTTTAGCCAATAGAATAGCCGCAAACAAGTTTGGAATGGGCATTGGGACTTGCTCTCTCTTGTACCTCTGCTATCACCAGCAGAACTGGCCTAGGCTAGCTTGCTGGAGGATGACAAACAAATGGAGCAGAACCCAGCTGCCCAAGTTGTCTTAGATGAAGTCAGCCCAGATCAGCTGCAGCCAGTGATATGTGATTGAACCCATCCAAGATCATAGAACCACCCAGCCAAGCAATGTGGGGCTGTTATGCAACTGTCTTGTGCTACTGCATAAATAATACAGCAATTAGTACTAAGGATCTAGGGAGAATAAAAGAAGACTTTACCTGGAACTAAAATTAATGGTACTGGTTGCTGAGAAAAAAATTAGAAAACTTTTATATCAAATTGGTTTTAAGTCTTGAAGCTGAACACAGACCTCAGAACAAAACTAAATTACAAGAGTAAAATATATTCTACCCAGTAGAGGGATAGATCTAGGTCCATATTTAAGCAACAATTTAATTACAGTTAAGTATTAACAAGAAAACATTAGAATTTTTTTTGGTTTTGTTTTATAAGTATACTTATTTCATCTTTCTCACTGCTTAGAATTATATATTTTAAGGAAAATTAAATTTTGTAATAAAATAATGTAACTGAAAAGTTTGATGCTAACTCCACAAACTAATTGCTGAAAGCTTAACTTTTTGGAACATGAGGTTGGAATCCCAGGAGTTGCTGTTATAGTGAAAGAACGTTATGACTGCCAGGAAAATACCAAGAAAACAAACAGCTTCTTAGGTGCTTGACAACTTGGAATATGATGAAGATTATTACACTTCTTCCTAAGATCCTGAGTAAATGCATTTAAACCAAATAGACAGAAGACTAGAATTCATGCCAAATGAATATTTGATTATCTTTAGGTACCAAAGGAGACTTGTTCCATGTGTTCATTCCACATAAAAAAGAAAATACAGAGTGAAAATCCTATTTATAAAACCTGTGAAGTGATAAGGAATGTCAGAGAGAGAAAGCCAAGGAAACACACAAACATTTGGGAATCTCTGATTTCAAGTATAATAATCCCACAGCAAAGAAAACTGTCTTTTTGATTGGGAGGGCTGCTTCTGGGTGAGTGGGCCTGACCAGCATCCACAGAGGGTCCCTACCAGAGTAAGTTCTCTGCAACGGCAGCTTTCAGATTTTAAAAAATGATATGTATTTTCTATCATGGCCCAGCACACACACACACACACACACGCGCGCGCGCGCGCACATGCACACACACATATATATATATTTGTATGTGTATATGCATGACTCCTTTTGAAAACACAACACACACAAGCTTCTTGAATTATAGCAGAAACTATCCAAGTTGTCTAAGGATAGCCTATTTTGTGGCTAAATGATCAAGTGCTTTCTAAAAATAAGTTGTTCAATGTAAAGTGTAAAGCATACACTTTACATAAGAGCCAAGTTATTCTAAAAGTCAGCATTGCAACATCTCTGAACATTTAATGGCAGAACATACTTACATAGTATTATCACAAGGGCATTTATGTAATCACTGGGAATCTTTTAATTGTCTTGGAGATGCAGATTTTCTAGAATTGCTACACCTACAAAGGCAATAACTCAGTCTTGGTTTTGCTTATTTTAAAACCTGTAGCTATAAGATTTGTCATTAGAGGACAATGAGCTAATGAAGTCCTGTCTTGGAATGCTCTTCCCAGAAAGCCCACTATAATCATGAACTGAATGACTTGAGTCAACTTATATGTCATTTATCTAAAGAAGATCTGAATCAGCACAACTCACCCTAAACCTAACAACATAAACCCTACTGAGCAATGGTGTTGAAATATGTAATAAAGCACATATAAACAGTCCTTTTATGATTAAAAAAATGTACATTTCATTCTTCTCTGGAGATTGCTCCAGAGTGTAATGATGGTAACAAGCTGTAATTTGCTAAAGAACAACTAGAATTCTTTTAAGAGTATGAAAGTATCCCTGTATGTAATGTATTGGTCCACGTAAGTACTAGCTGTCTGGAAATAAAGACATGCATTAATAGTTCTTTATATTCTTCCCCACACTTTTTCTTTTTTTTACTTCTTGTGCAGTTTAGCATGAGTTTACTGAATAAATTTTCTCATATTTAAAAATGAAATAGAGATATATCTTCTATGTGTGTATAATTTAAGAACTTATGTTCTACTTATTCAATACATTATAATGTATTTGGAATACATTATGAACACAAGACAACTGATATCTTCTATGGTATTTTAATAAAATCCTAACAACTAGAGCCTTAATTTACTAGGTGGCAAAATTGGTATTTCTGATTCTCACATAGCATTCAATATTTTATTATTTGCAGAATGACAGAATTTTGTGATTTTAGCTTAATTCTTAAACCGATTTTTGATGTCTCACTCAGTAAGAGTCTAACATAATGTAATATCCATATCACTGAGACAATATGCAACTCTCTGTACATTTCTTACTAATTTGGGAGACATGTTTGGATTCATTCCTACAGAATATTCAAGGATGCTAATTTGAGAAAACTAGACAACAGAAACATTCCAAATTTGAACATTTGGCTTTATCATCAATAAAGCCAAATGATTTTTATCAGTTACATTATAATCATGTAGCATCACATATTGCAGATTTAGGAAGTTTTAATGCCCAGGATTAAGAAAATAAGTGAATTTTAAGGAAGAACCTTCTAACCTCTCTTAATCAACTCAAGAGCCTGGTTGATATGAAGAAGCTGGTGTCAAATGAAGACAAACTTGCCAGTGGTGACAATCCAACAGACCTATCTTCAATGCAGACCCAAATACCAGAACTGATCTGGTATCTTCAGGATAAGTCTTTTGGCCTTGTTTCTCAAGGTACATTTACAATGAGACCTCTTTGGAACCAAGATTATCTCTAGATCTCGACAGGTTCAGTGAAGAACCATCTATTAAGCTCCTAATATCTGCTAGATTCTGCAGACCTTGGGCAGAGAAACAGAAAAGAGGCAGACTCCGACCCTGATTTGAAGAAATTCCTATTATTATTAAAGTAAGTTGACACCTTCCTGAACCTGCATCCCACTACTTTCTGCTGTTTGTGTATAGAGTCTAGGAGAATCAGAAGATGCTTTTGTTCTTCTGTTTCAAGTTTTATAACACAAAGTGATTTTGATCAAGCCTCCTTCTTGCTGCTTTAACACTTTTCACTGTCAAATAATGTATTTCATTAAAATATATTACCATGGTGCTTTGTATTTTATAGTTCCTAGACAAACCTAATCACAGACCACACAGCTCAAGAA
Organism: Glaucomys volans; assembly: GCA_020662805.1. Classification (NCBI taxonomy): domain Eukaryota; kingdom Metazoa; phylum Chordata; class Mammalia; order Rodentia; family Sciuridae; genus Glaucomys; species Glaucomys volans. The sequence continues at coordinate 1,021,288 of JAJEJO010000884.1, read as the reverse complement.
GAAATTTTGAATTATTATTACTCTTAGCAAAAACTTTCCATTCTAAGGCCTCAGGTCTTTTCCTTTCAGCTTAGAGGTCAGTAGCATGTCCACTGGTCCTCTTCATGCCTCAGTCTTCAATGCTACAATTTCTACTGACATTTCTGTTCTCCATTTGTTGAACTGATTGACTTCTAGTTATTAGAGCATTTATAAAACTAAACCAATATAGCATTCATTTGCACAGTATCAGGTAAATTGGAAACTGAATAATGCCAATATTAATGCTATCATCACTGTAATTATTAAAATGATATAAAAATACAGTATATTATGGAGCTAATGATTCTAAAACCATTTCAAATAAGTTTTCCTTCCAATTCTAACAGGAAAACCATAAAATTTACTTGGCAAATGAGACAAATTGCATATTGCTCATCACATGAGTATATATAGATGCTTAGCTAGAGAGGAACATAAGAACCTCAAACTTAATTCTTTTGCACCTTCCTTCACATTCATCCGGACTTGTGAGCAACAAAATTCTCTGTATCACCCCGACCATAAAAATGTGCCTTCAGTGGGCTACCACGGGCTTTCACGAAGCCAGCGGTGGGTAAAGGACTTACTTGCTGCTGAGGCAGCGTCTCAGGGAGTAGGAGGCCCCTCCGCCGCAGGTGCGTGAGCACTCGCTCCACGGGCCCCAGGCGTCCCATAGGCCTTCCCGGTCCTCCTCGGAGCGTGCTGCCCTGGAACTCTGCCAGAAATGAGAGGATGGTCAGCATCTTGTTCGCATCAAACCCCGAAAACGCACCCTGAAATGTGGGTGGCTGCATGTCTGTAAATGGTGACCTTACTGGAAATGAAAACCAGTATCTTTTTGTTGTTGTTGTTTTTTCATTTTGGTACCAAGGATTGAATACTCAGGGGCACTTAACCACTAAGCCACATTCCCAGCCTGTTTTTGTATTTTATTTAGAGATGGGGTCTCGCTGAGCTGCTTTGGGCCTCGCTGAGTTGCTGAGGCTGGCTTTGAACTTGTGATCCATCTGCCTCAGCATCCCAAGACGTGCGCCACTGTGCCTGGTTCTGCATCCAATTCTTAAAAGATTCTTAAATCTTAAATTAAAGATTTAAGAATTAAATAAATTCTTAATTTTATAATGTGTCTGTTTGGGGAGCGGAATATTTAAAAATCCTGGGTCATGACAGAAGGGGACAAGAGATTGTGCTAATGAAGCAAATGGAAAAGAAAGCTATAAATAGGAATCCAGGCTAAAGGAAGATTGATTGCACGAGAAAGTCACAGATCTGTCCTGGGTTCATGCATTTACTCTTCCTATCTTTGTGAAAAGCATCTGCTCTCAAGGTATTCCTGCTTTGAGAAGCTTGACATGTGCATACCTGCACTGCTTTCCAAAATCTAACCATATGTTCCAATTGACTTTTTTTTGTGAAGCAGTTTATTCTTTTCAGATTGTTAAATGGAATGATTGTTTGAGATAATTTTAGAAATGAAGGGACTGCTTATTATTTACAGGCTTCCTAGAAAAATCTGCGTCTACAGTAAGGATAATTATTGTTATACACAGGTCTCAATGTTGCACTTAATATTTCTCCTAGAGATGAGAAAATAATAGCGTTTGTGCTACAGCTAATTAGAACAAGCTCTGGAGTTAGAAACTGAGTTTGAGTATGGATTCTGATTTTTACTATGTGTCCTTGAACAAGTAACTAACCAACCCTGTGTGCCTCATTTTTACTTTCTATAAAATGGGAGTAATATTATAAGCATGCTAGTGCATGCACCCAGACCCTACATAGGAGGATTAGCTGAATGAACTTAGCCTCAAACTAGTGCCAGAGCAAGGCACTGATTTTTTATTTTGCAGTAATGTAATGCTTTATAACATAGTTGCTATGGGACTCAGTTGTTCAATTGACTTCTTGGATATTTTAAGACCTATACAAATGAAATCAGAAACCTGGCCTCCAAGTTTTATATAAATGGTTTTCTAACTGATACATGTTTTAGTTAGATTCATAAATCATTTGAAAGGAGAGATGGGAATATGAACTGAGGATCAACTCAGCCCAAGGTGGGTCAGGTGTTATACTGGCTCCAGAGCTTCCTAGTTGCCTAAACTTGGGCATCCACATAACCTATTTATTCTTGTTTTCTTATAAAATAGGGATGATAAAGGCAACTATAATGCTGAATCCTTGTGAAGATTGAAAGAGTTAAAAAGTTATAAGGTGAAAATGACCCAGATATTCATGGATAGATGAATACATAAACAAAATGTAGTAAATAACATTCAATGAAATATTACTCAGCCTTAAAAAAGGAAGGAGATGTTGTATGTAGTGGCACACATCTGGAGTCCCAGTGGCTCAGAAAGCTGAGGTAGGAGGATTGCAAGTTCATGGTCAGCTTCAGCTTCAGCTTGAAGCCCTAAGCAACATAGTGTCACCCTGTCTCAAAATAAAAAGTAAAAATGGGTTGGGGATATGGCTCAGTGGTAAAGCACTCCTGGGTTTACTCCCATGTACCAAAAAACAAACAAACAAGAGAGAAAGAGTGAGTGAGAGAGAGAGAGAGAGAGAGAGAGAGAGAGATTGGTCCATGCTACAATAGGAATGGACCTTGAAGACACTATGCTAAGTGAAGTAAGCCAGAAAGCCAGACACAAACAGACACATTAGACACATACTATGTGATTCCCCTCATATGAGGTGGCTAGAGTGGCATATTCATAGACTAAAAAAACAGAATGGTGGTTACCAGGGGGCTGGGGAAGGGGGCATGATGAATTGGTGTTTCATGGGTCCAGAGTTTCAATCTGGGAAGATGGAAAGTTCTGGAGATGGATGTGAGCGGTGATGGTTGTAGAACAATGTGAATGTTCTTAATGCCACTACACTGTGTACTCAAAAATGGGTAAAAGAGTAAATATTGCTATATATATTTTATTTATTATGTTTATGTATATTTTACTACAATAAAAATACATTTTGAAAAGCACTGCATATACATGTGTTGCTATGATTATTCAACATTATTTATGATGTGTTATTAACAGTATTTGTAAACAAGCATGCGCTCTGGAAGGTTACAGGAAGTACACTGGTAAGGCACTTGGATTTCTTCTGTTGAACGTATCTGAGTGACTACACTCCTAAGGGGTCATCTTGCTGAAATTCCTGACTTTCCAACCATGGTACCTTGCAGCCCCCTTCAGTGTTACATCTCCAGGGTCCTGTGAGCTGCCAGCAGTATTGGGTTACTATGAAAAGTCTATCCTTTCTATAGGAATTATATATTGAGCTCCAAAACCTGAATGTTAGGATTAATAAAACCAATCTGTAATCTGTAATCACTATAATGTAAGGCACCCTGGTTAAAAGTTTAACTAGTGAGAGAAAAGTCCTTATGCCCTTGAAATACATGTACTCAAGTATCTTCTTCTGAAGTTCATTAAATTCTCTCCTCAAATTTGCAAAATTTATTGTATGTCTTCTGACACCCTTTGTGTTTTCTCTGTGTGACTGGAAGGTGGAACTGTTGACAGAGGTTCAGTATTTTCCTGATGAAGTTACTATTTGTGACAAACATATATTTGTATGATACAGTTCTCCTTATTTATCCAAATTCTGTATAACTGAAATGAAACCAGTATCTCAAAAGTTAGGGTTTGTGCAGTAATTGAAATGAGATGAGTGAATACAAACTTTGATGCTATACAATTATAACCATATAAAAAAATCTTACATGGAGAATTTACATATGAACTGAATTTCCCTGTGAAATAGGAATACCAGGATGCCAAAAACCTTGGGGAAGTTTCTCCTGGCTGTTCTCTGGGTAAGATCTTTGGGAAATGATGAATGGTTGTGATTTTGTTTTTCTGCAAAAATGAATTGTTTCAAACTCTTGGCTAAAGTTGTTTGGTATTATTCATGTGTCTTGTCTAAAGAGCACTAAAAGGCTCTAAGGTGACATTTTTCTAACTAAATATCTCACCTCATCACAAGTTACAAATTCAGCACAATTAGTAAGTACCCCCATTTCTTTGAAAGCAATCTCACATTATCCTAGAAACAAAGCATAGGCCTTCTTCTCAAAGTGGAACAAATTCCAAGTTTTCTTTTAGCAAGTGGAATAAACATAATTCATTTCAACTGAAACCATGTTTAATGTTAGAGAAAGTGATTTTCCTCTTCTTTAACTGTGCCAGACTTTTACATCTAAAACCAGAAACAACATTTTAACAATGTCTTTCAGTTCATTTCAAAACTAGAAGTATTTGCTTATTTCAGTCTATAAGATGATCTTCAATACAAACAACTTTTGTGTCTGGCCTGGGTAGAACTTTTGAATGTGCAGTCTTTTTGACTTTATAAAAGCATTTTTTAAAAATATAAACTTTGAATGGTATCATTTTTGGGAAACTGAGGCTTGAAGAAAAAAAAGGAATAGGTAAAGGGCTACCTAAAAGCAATATTGATTGCTTCTGAAACCCAAATTCTAAGCTTTTCTATATAACCAAGACAATATTTATTAATCTTATCTTCACCACATGAGTGGGATATTTTAATTTAAATGCCTCAAAAAGAAAATTATGGGTGCTGTTAAACGCAGCAATCAAGAGATCGTCCCTACAGACAGACATTTCAGCAGCAATGTTGTGTGAGATGATGGTCTTGAATTCTTTGTGTGAGCCAGTGTTTCACCAGTAGATCTATCATTAAAAGTCAAAAGCACATCTGATATTGAATTTGATGGAGAAGACCTTTCTTAGTGTAGCATTTATTTTACTTTATAGTTATTGGATGGGTAAGAATGGACAATGGGCATTTCTGAGCTAGCATTTAAGAAACTAGGAAACACTGAGAGAAGAAAGGCCTGGGTCTTGGTTCTCTAAAAATTGTCTCTCTTGAGTTATCCAACTTAGAAACATTATAGTCATTTCTAGATCTTTGATGCCACATATTGATCTTTACATGAAGACTCTAAGTCTTCATCAAATGCCACAAGGCCATTGCTCCAGGCCAGTCAAAAGCCACTAAACTTCCATAAATGCCAATTGCATGGAGTACAGATTGTGGTTACAGATTTTTATATATCACCTACATATATTAGAAAAGCTTCCCAACCTCCACTGGCCTCCACTTAAACTTGGAATGACCTCTTATGTACCATTCTATCCAGAAACCTCTTTCACTGGAACCTAAACAGGTTATCAAAGACTTCCAGGACTGGAGGATGAAGCACAAATTAGCAATAAAAGTCTCTAGAGTTATATTTGCTCAGAGGTACACATACACAGAGTACTTGGAAAATTTTTTTTGCAAATGTTATAACAAGAGGTCAAGCTATGCAGAACTAAGTGAAAATAGAAGTAGGTGCTGAGGAAAATGTTGATAGGTATTTGTAAAATTGAAGTCATATAACAGATGAAGTTATATTATAAGTGTTTTTCAGCAATCAACAGATCCTCAAAAACAACAAAATAGGTTACAGGATAAAGCAAGGAGCAGTGCTCACAATTGTAAGATCAGCAAGAAGGTACCTGAGCCTCTGGTTTTCCTCTCCTCCAAGACAGCATTTAGCTGTCTGTCATCTGGGGCTATGCATGTGGCTGTACAAAATGGATATCACACACCTCTAAATTAAAAAGAGGCAGCAATCCATCCACTGATGAGAGAACCATTTTTCCTGTGGTGTGCCCATGCAAAGTAGAGAGATCTATACACAAAAACATCCTGCCCATGTGCATACAAAGCTCTGGAGAGAAATCTGCAGATTCCATTTTTAGCTCTCCTACATACATCAGGTCTCTATAAATCTTATCTAATCCTTGGCTTCTTTAACAACTTGGAATACTGGTTCTGCTGCCAACTGTGCGTGGTAGGAATGGTGATTCCCTGCTCCTGAAAGCTTATAGACATTAAGCAGTAACTGGGCTCTTGTAAAAGTCCATTAGCTTTTTGATGTACTTTCTTAAAGGGCATGGTGTATGGATACTGAGGCATGCGCCTTCCCAGATGATATTTGCTGCTAGTTGTGCTTAGGAAATTCGGATCATCTGGTTCTTATCACAGCTGTACTGTAGGGGGATATGATGAACTGCCAGTGACACAGTGCATGGTCTTTCAGAGGCCACTGCATGAAGCTTGTCCCTTGCTACTGAAGAAAGAAGTTGATTCTGTAACAGGGTGTAAAAGCTATTCAGGCCAAGGGGACTTTTGGTACCCATGTTCCGTTTTCTTTCACTCTGCTCTGCACACCCAAGCACTCCTTTGGCATATTTCTGCAAGGGCACCTAGGCCTGCAGGGTTAGTAGAGGTGAGGGGAAAAGCTGGAATTTATTAAGTCCCCATGTACTAGGCAGTATGCCAGGATTCACACAAATTAATGCACTTAATCCTCATGATAAGACAGTCAGGTGGGAATTCCGTCCCCCTCACTTTACAAGTAAGAAAACTGAGGCTGAGAGAGAGAGAGAGCAATTTGCATCATGATGCAGGAGAAAAGAGTGCAGGCTCTGGAGTCAGATTTGACTAATCACATACAAGTAAACTTGACTTAGGCTTGTGGCCAAATCTCTCTGAGACAGAGTTTCTTCTTTTGCAAAATGGGAACACTGATACTTCTCTTGCTAGGGAGACTGTGAAGATAAATGGAGAGAACGAATGTAAAGTACCTAGTGTGATTCTGGCATATTCTAATCACTTTATCTCCACTTCATGCCGCAAATACACAAACCTCCCCCAACCTGAAGTCATATAGTTAATACATGGCAGAGCCAGGTTTTATATCCATACCTAATCATCTTTTATGCTGTTCTCATTTGAAGTTTTGACTTTCTTTTCCCATTCAAATAGCATTTATCAGTGCATATATTCATTATTAAATAACAAAAACTAATGCTGTTGTTTTATAAAAATTTCAAAAATTATTTTGTCCTCAGTATTCTTCCTGAACCCTTGAAAAACAACTTGGAGACAGAATTAAGACAGTTCTGTTACTTTTTAGGAAACAAAAACCTGACTCCGCTCAATGTCAAGTGCTTCAGTAAGATTTTCATTTCAGAACTATGGTAACTTGATTTTTTTTGTATTCTATCCAAGGACAAGGCTAGATTACAGCTCTCTAGCTGAGAAACCTTTGGGCATTTTGGAAAGCTCCACCAGAACACAATTTCACAGCCAGTTGAATTAAAATCCATAATTGCTGATATGAACAAAGATTAGCATTCAGGAAATCTGTGACCTGCCACAGAATATTCTGGATCAGCTTAGCTCAAGGGAAGTCATAGATTAAAATATCACTGTTTCTTTCAATGCATGAACATGATAAATAGAAACACTTTGCTTTGCCATGACACTGATAGAATATTAATAGAAGTTGTATTAGGCATTTGTTGTGATAGAAATTTCAAATCCTAGTTTTGGCTTTATATTCACACACATATATTTTTATATATGTATGGATATATATGGTCTGGAGGACTTGAAGGAGACTTTTACTAGACATGGTCAGTCTGGTTTTCTTTCTCCACTGTAACATTTGCTTATAATAACAACAATCCTGCCTAACTGCTGAATCTAGACACTGCTCGATTATAAACAGAAAGCTAAGGTTAGTAATTTCATTTCTTTTACAAAGAACAGAAGACAATAAGAGAACTGTACCCTATGGTCATTTCAAAAACTCATTACTCTCATGCTAGCAATGACAGTCATCACCTTCATGGCTCTTGCCCTGTGGGGCTGTTTTGACATTTTTGTGCTGGTTGGCCTCAGGTGTGCAATGTTAGCTATTTTACGTGGACTTCTGAAACTGAAGCTTTTCTCCCTGGCCACTGCTGCCGCTGCTGCTGTTTTTTCTTCCCTATACTTAAAAATGAAAAGAAATCTCCAATGGAAAGTAATATGTAGGCCCAACACAAAGAAAAACAGTGAAGAGTCACCTCCCAGGGTTTCCACACCCCTCCACTCCCCAAAAGAGGCATGTTTGAAACTCCCCCTCCAACAAAATTCCTTCTCTGCTTTTTGTGAATTCCTGACTTCCTGGTGAGCCAGTGAGAAGTTTCAGTTTCCATTTCCATCTAATCTAACTCGAGCTCTGTCCAAACTGTGAGTCCAATCAGCCACAGATCTTTTCTGCAGCATTGGCAAATTTTGCTGAAATGAATTTACAAAACATCTGTAGAACGGAGGAAACATCTGAGGCTCTGGAAAGCACATGTTGGGGTTTGGAATCATGGAGAAAGAATTTCTGGTGAAGAAAAAAAAAATCTCATTTTGTGATTCGGTGAGGAACTGCAAAGTTAATAAATTAATATGGCTTAGGTTTTGATGGCTTAAAAGTCCAAATTATAATTGATGATAAAAAAAAAAACGCTGGAAGAAATGACTCACTAGCTTTGTGTCACTATCAGGCAAGTCAGCTCTGGGTTTTAGCAGAACTTTCCCAACTCTACTTTGGTTGACCATTGTGCCATCAGAGTCAAGAAAAAAAATAAGTGAAATGGTTCTGAATAAAGGTCCATGGGACTCTGAATGTAATTTAGGTTCTAGTCTTGTACTCAATTACTTTCTCAAGTACCTCTAAGCTATGGTGGGATGAATGTTTGGAACTAAAATCTAAAACATTCTCAGTGACTCAATGTTATTTTTCTTTTCTACATTTTTGCTTCTACTTTTGCTCACATTAGCTTCTCTTTACTCAGAAAACAGAATGGTAAAATCTTATTACTGCAACAACTCTGCTTAACCTGCAATTCTGCAATTCCTTGATGTTCTCTTCATGGATTTTCAATTTGCAACTAATTAGTAGAAAAAACATTAAAACAAGACTTTGTGGCTCCTTGGGATTATCATCCTGCCTTTCTTTTTCATAGCTGGGGATTGAGCTCCAAGCTTTGCACATACTAAGCAAGTGCTGTACCACTGAGCTACACCCCAAGCCCTGGAATATCATTCGGCATAACAATTTTCTTTCATATTAGACCTTAAACCCTTTGTCAGCAGGTGTTATGCTTTTTATTTTGGAGTTACGTACATTTATAATTGAAATAATATTATGAATGCCACTTTAAAGAAAATATAGATTTTGACAAATATTCAGTAGATAAGGAAATGTTTTGTAAGTACGCTTTGTTTTAAATCTTTGATTATTTGCTATGTAGAAAAAATGTACATAGAAAAAAAATGTATGTAGCCCAGGGGAAGGCAAAGGCAAAAGTGTATGAGAAATATCTAATTACTTAAAATTTGCAACTAGTTTTTTGTTCTCCAGCTCAATTAAAACCTCTCTCATTCACACCACAAGATGAATCCCATCAAAATTTCTGTACCTGTAACTCAGATGAGTTCGTTTTAGAAAGCAGAAGTTGTCTCAATTGCCATATTTTTGTACTTTTAATAGATAGTATTTTCATCTAGTTCTAACCTGAAGCTGTTACTTAGTAGCAACTTGGACACTTGAACCATTTTGCCAGTTTAGGCAATGAATCATTCTGGGGGTCTACTTATGTTCTTGGCAATACTTTCTCATCATCATGAATATAAAGCAAACCAATCCAGGGGCCCAGAGATCCAGAAGATGGTCTGGGCCCAGGAAGCCCAGAAATGGCAATCACCAAGTTGCTTGCTGCCTTGAAATGATTACTTCCCACTCAGGCTGGCCATTTGCAACAGCTCCTGATTAGCTTCTGTGTCTACCAGCAAACATACATCAGCCACTCATTAATCCATAGTCCTCTGTAGCTTGGCTTTCAGAGACACCTGATTCTTTTGCATGAATATGAAGTTCTAATCCTACATACTTGTTATCATTTTTGCTCACTTCTTGGAGTCCAGACTAGTGCATCAATATGTTTTAGAGGATTTATAATTTAGTGAGAAGATAAAAAACAACAAAATACTTGTTCAACACCAAGTCTCATCAATTACATTTTAGAAATTCCTCTTTCTTCCATTCCCACCCCCTCCAAACTCACTTTCGCAGCCTGAATTCTTGTTCTCCTATTAATGCCCAGTATTTTGCAATAGACTCCCTATCTGATTTTTCCACAACCAGACTCTCCTCCCACCAGCCTGTCCTCTGCAGTGCTGCCCCTTATCTTTCTAAACACAGTTGAACTGTTCACTCCTTGTTAAGAAACAGTGTTTGGATCCACTGCCTACAGCTGGTGGGTTCTAGTAATGGATTTCAGGTGGGCTGCAAAGGCTCAGAAACTTTATGTAACATTTTGGGCATGTGTGCATTATTATTATACCTCTGGAAAGAGAATTCATAGCTTTCATCATGATTTTCAAGAAAGGCAAAGAACCATTGGTTATAGGATAAAGTCCAAATTAGTTAGAGTGGCAGACAAGACCCTTTCTAACCTGAGTCCTAAATCAATGTTCTAGATTCATTCCTGCTGCTTCTGATCATACTTGCCCTCTGCACTGCAGGAATAGGCCAGGGCTTCTTAGTCACATGAGATCCTGTGAGGATCTCTGGTATTTTGTTTGTGATCTTGCTATTGCCTAGATTCACCTCCTCCTCATCTTCTGCACATCCTTTTATTGTCTTCAACTTGTATGCTCCTGCTCCGCTTTAAGATGCAGCTGACATGCTATCTTCTAGTGAAACTGTCTCTAATTTCCAGGTAGAATCAGTCACCAACTCCACTGTGTTTTGAACACATTCCTAGGATTTGACACATATGGCTAGCTTCGCATTTGTTAGTCACTGCACTGTAGTTACTTATTTACACACCTAGCTCCAGAAATGTACTGTGTGTTTCCTAAGGGCACAACAAAGATAAATGTGCCTTTGTTACTCCTGGTGCCTTGTAGATCAACAATATGTAATCAGAGTCAGTGAATATTCATTGAATGAATAATGAATGCAAGGCACGATAGGACAAGTTGCGTTGAGTACCTAATTCATGATGGCTGTCAGCTTTTGCTCTTGTTCATGTACACTTAGATTCTTCAAGACAGAGGGGGAAACTACATGCAGAAGCTTCAGATAAGCAAAGGAACAGGACAAAAATAAATCTGACCCATCAGGGGGAGGTGATCACATTTCTGCTTATTCACATTTCTTTTTATGCCAACTCTAAATTTATCCAAAATGTTTAAAGTTGAAAGATGCTTAACCTGCCACATCTTGCCTTAATCTAGTCTAATCCAAGTCCTAGATGCTTGTCTGCCAAAGCACCCTGAGTAAACAACCATCAGTCCTTAGGCAGCACTTGGGCAGCCTGCTTTTTGGAGTTGAGTGTACTGGGATTAGGAGGGGCAGCTCAGAATGGGAATGACTGTGGGTGGGTGAGAGTCCTGACTTAATTAAAGGCACAGTCCACTACCAAGAAAAGAATGAAGAATACTCATTAAATTGTATTTTAATGAATACAAAAATGAGAGCAGAATTAATTAGGAAAAATAGAAGTAAAATTTGATGAGTTTTCAAGTAATAGTTCTGGACTGGGAATAATTTTCATGAAAAAAATTTAAAAATTCAAATAGTAGAGCTTTGATGTTAAAGGAAATTCAGAGAGGCAAAACATTAATATGAAGCCCTAGAAGATAGGAAACTAAGTCAGCTTTATACCCAGGCACAGGACCTGACACAGACGTTAATGTTCAGTGGATGCTTTGTACTTAACTAATGTTTATTTTTTTGTGTGAGCATTTTTCATTTAAAAATATTTCAGAGAGCACATGAATAATGATCATGGCAAAAACTTTTAAACAAGGACACAGACTGGGAAACCAAATTTGGTTTTGTGGTATTTTTGCTTTACCCTGGCTTTGCTGTTGCTGTATTTTAAGTAACTTAATTATCTATGCCTCAGTTTACTCACCTCCATAAGAAGGAATTTTGGCCTGACAATTTCTATAAAACTGCTAACCTTAATATCATTTCAAATTGTAAATTAAAATATTGAAGCACATTTCCAAATCCGAATTGTGTGTGTGTGTCTGTGTGTCTCTGTGTGTGTGCGCGCGCGGTGGTGGTGGTACCAAGGACACTCTACACTGAGTTATGTCCCCAGTCCTTTATTTATTTAATTAAATTAATTGGTTTATGTTTGAGATAGGGTCTCAGAATTACTCAGGCTGGCCTTCTGCCTCAGCCTCCCAGGTCACTGGGATTTCATGCAAGCACCCTGCACCTGGTTTCCAAACCAGTTTTCCGATCTTGAAAACTGGTATATGAACATTTGTTTGGTTTAACTCACAAAATTGCTATAAAGATTTTTTTTTTTTAACGAAAATGTTAACATTTGAAAGAGTATTGAGCAGTACAATGGCTAAAAGAAGTTCAAGTAGAGGTGGTCCTATGATTTCAGCCCTAGAAACAAAAGTTAAAAAGTAAATCTTGAAACAGAGAATCTCTCCTGGGGACTCCCTTCCTTTACTTATGGGATCATCTGCACCCAGAACCTACTGCAAAACCTAAAGTAACTTTTGAATAATAAAATAAATGCTAATTATACTCTGTACTTTTTATTAATGTGTACTATTTCTATGAAAACAGATAAGTACTTGTAAGCAAAAGTTTAACAACGATGAACTAAAAGTGAGATTGTTTGAAGGTTTTCAGTTTCTGTATTGACTTAATTCCTATTCTAGTTTTAGCAATGTCTTCATAGAATGTTTCTCTGTAATGGCTCTCTCAAAAATTTTCATGACATACTTTCTTTTGTATCAGAACAGAAACTCTGTTATTGTGGTTCTCTATAACAAATTATAGTGATTTTATGTATATATGTATATACATAAAATACACACATATACATAATATACACACATATGTGTGTGTGTGTGTGTGTGTGTGGAGAGAGAGAGAGAGAGAGAGAGAGAGAGTTTTATAGATATATTTCCCCACATATTTCACATATTGTCCTATGTCAATAGCAATTGAGAGTCAGGTACTACCGCCTGAGTATAGCTTTTATTGTGACTACAACAATCAGGCTATGCATTTTCTAGCTGTAAGAGCATTTATTTCACAAACATAACAGTCTACAATTTTTTCTTTAATCTTATGCACAGTAAATTGTAGTGTAAGTCCCTACATTTAGATCATTGCAAGAAAGATTTGGGCCCTTAAGAGGACGTGTCTCTCTTATCCCATTATGATTTGTCCTCATTCTCTGTAAATAGTATGTAGCTACTTATACTAAGATAGGAAAAATAATAATGATTAAGGACAAATATACCAGTCATCTCTTCCTGTTTTTCCCGTGACATTCAACAGAAGTACTCTTGTTTTTGAGCTGGCTTTATTCCATGCACTGTTAGCATTTTAAAAATCATAACTGAAAAATATCATTAAGTATTGTATATATGGAAAGTAACATAATATTCTATCATCTGTAAATTAAATGACAATGTCAAGGAGTTCTTAGTCAAACCATTTATTAAATGCTTTTTAGCATTTGAAACATAATACGATATTTGTAATTCTGTGTGCCCTGCCTGACTCTGTTCAAAAAGTAGAAGTAAATACTTTGAGAATTTATAAAGCTTAATTTTTGCTTTCAACATGTGAGAATTCTATATCTGATATAGACCAACAGAACAGAAGACACAGAAACAAATCCACACAGCTATAGCCCCCCAACTCTTGAAAGTGTCAAAAACATACATTGGAGAAAAGATAGCCTCTTTCAACAAATGGTGTTGAGAAAACTAGATATCCATGGAAGAATGAATCTTGATTCTTACCTTTCATCCTATACAAAAGTCAACTTGAAATGGATCAAAGACCTAAATGGATCAGAAACTTTGAAACTGTTACAAGAAAAAAATAGGTGAAACACTTCAATATATAGGCACAGGCAAAGATTCCATGAATAGGATCTCTATAGCTCAGGAAATAAGAGCAAGAATCAATAAATGGGGTGGCATCAAATTAAAAAGCTTCTGTTTTTCCTGCGAAGGAAACAGTTAACAGTGTGAAGAAACAACCTACCAATAGGAGAGAATCTTTGCTAGCTACTCTTCCTGTAGAGGATTAATATCCAGAATATATAAAGAACTCCAAAAAAGAAAAACTCAATAAACGGGCAAATGAACTGGACCCTTCTCAAGAGAAGTAAAAATAACCAACAATTTATGAAAAAATGTTCTACATCTCTAGTCATCAAAAAAATGAAAACTGAAACTACACTGAGATCTCATCTCACTCAGATATAATGGCAGTCATCAAGAATACAAATAACAATAAATGTTTGGCCAGGATGCAGAGAAAAAGGAACTCTTGGTGGGAATGTAAATTGGTACAGCCACTATGGAAATCAGTGTGGAGGTTCCTCAAGAAGCTAGAAATAACCATGATCCAGCAATAACACTCCTTGGTATTTATCCAAAAGAATCAAAGTCTGCCTAGAAATATATGCATTCCCATGTTTATCTCAGTATAATTCACAAGAGCCAAGTTGTGAAATCAGCCTAGGTATCTGTCAACAGATGATTGGATAAAGACAATGTGGCATATATACACAATGGAGTTTTATTCAGACTTAAAGAGCAAAATTATGCCATTTGCAGGAAAATGGATGGAACTGGAGACCATAATTCTGAGTGAAATAAGTCAGACTCAGAGAGAAAAGTATCATGTTTTCTCTCATATGTGGAAGCTAGAGAGAAATACAGGGGAAAAAACAGGGGGTGGGGAATAGGGTGGGGAATACCATGAGACCATTAGAGTAGAGGAAGGGGACCAGGGGAGTGAGGAGGAGAGGAAGGAGTAATGAAATTGATCAAATCATGTTTTTATGTATTTATGAATATTCTACAGTGAAACCCATAATTCTGTATGTATAATATGTACAAATTTTAAAAAATATTTTTATATTTTTATATACTTCTGTATATAATAAGTAAAAAATGAATTTTGAGTCTGTCTTCTTTCTGTTTTCAGCCAGAAGAATTCCTTTTCCTTCAGCATCATTCAATATTACTTAATGGAGGAATATTTATGTGCATTGCATTAACCGTGCTTAGCAATATGGAACGTTAATAGATTCATGTCTAAAGCAGCGTTAGAGTCCCTAAAATGCCTCAGGAATATATTAAAATGGATCTTGGCCACAGACAATACCAAGATTGCAGAGGCGCACCCCAGGCATCTTTTTTAAAGCCTGTTTTGTAATAAGCAGAGTAAGCGAAGGTGCTAAATCATGGTTTACTACCCCATTTGCCTCACAGCCTCCCTGTCTCTGGTGCTGGGCCTCAGAAATCAATTTCACACATGGCTGCTATCAGCGTTCTTTGAGCTATTAAGACGAAAGCACTTTCTCCTCTTTTTATTAAAACCAAGCTCACTTTTATCTCCTAGCTCCTGCTCTGCTTTCCTGCCTCGCCTTTCCACCCTGTGGGGGGTGAGCAGTCAGCTGTCTTCCTTTCACTTCAGAGCTTCTTGAAAGGCTAATCCACATCCCCTGAACCCACTTCCTTGACACCCCCAAATTCCTGAATGCTTTGCAACCTGGCTTCTGCCCACTATTTGACTGACGTGGCTCCTCTGAAATTCATCCAGATCCTGAACCTCACCACATCCTATGACCTCCCCTCACATCTTGCTGCAGAATATGCTCCCCTGGCTTCTCTGGCAGTGAGAACTTGCCAGTCCCACCCCTGCCCTTTCTTACTCATCCTGACTAGTAAATGCTGGGATCCCTTGGGGTTCTTTCCCGGAGCCCCTGCTCTCTTCTCTCTACAATCCTCTTGACCTTTTCCACTTTCTCTCAATTGCACTCTCTTCTCTTTAGCTCTTCCCATCTTCAGGAGACTATTTCCACTCACCTGAATGCCTTGTTAGAACTTCAAACTCAACATTTCTAAAACCAAACTCAATGTTTGGGGCTTAACCCCTTAGCAGTCCTTCTGCCTACCACAGTTAAAAACATAACAACATTACTATAAATCATTTCCCTTCACTCAAGTCTCCTTCTTCCTCTACCCTGTCCCACCCCATACATCCACCTGCCCAGCCTCAGGTGTGCACAGGGACAATTTCCTGTACTGTGTTATCCTGCTTCTGTAATGTACCACCTTTCTGCTGCCTCTTTTCCGTTTCTTCTGCTAGAAGAAGAAACGTAATGCAGAGTCTTCCTGTTGTCATGGACAAAATACAGTTGGTCTTCCAGCCCTGGCCAGGTCAGTTCTTCTGCAGCGTGGCTCTCCGTGTGCCCAAACTCAGCAAAACGACTGCAGATAAGATTGGAATGGTGCGCTGGGGTAGTGCCTTGAATCTGGGCTGAGGGATTGGTCCTTGAGTAGACTGACAGCTGGAGCCAATGAAGGGTTTTGAGCTGGGCGTGATATGATGGAGGTTTTACAGTTTTCAAAGTACTTCCACATATTCATTTGATCCTCATAATGCTCCTATGAGGCATGGCAGGTTTATGGGCATTTTAGAAAAAGAAAGGGAATGGAGAGTTGCTGTAAAAAGGATAAGGGAGAAATCCATCTTACAACCATTTTCCTGACAGATAAAACAAAACTTAGAATCTCTCCATGTTCTAATTAAATAAGTGGGATATGGAAGGGTAAAGGTAAGTCATCCAAACAGGAATTAAATTTAGCTGTCTGAGGAGAGTAGTAGGAAGTGAGATCAAAAAGGAAATCTAGAAAAAGAAATATAAAGGTTAGAATACTAGTAAATGAAGAAGCCTGGATGCCCCCAGTATCTGTTTTATTTTGTTCCTTCAAATCAGTCACAGAAAGGTTCTAATTTCTCTCTTGTACAAGACGATTTGATATGCCCATGGTTCCCATTTTCAAAAAAAAGTTTACACATTCAAATGGACTATAGTATAATCTACTGTAGATTATACTGTAGATTACATTACATTCTACTAACTGGAAGAATTTTGGAGCTCTTTGTGCACACTGTCACATGACAGAACAATCACCTTCACATTATGCATCTTATTTTTCCCTCTCACATCTACATATTTGCAATTTACAAAGTGCATTCTATCAACTAGATGAGTTACTGGAACTAGAACATTAACCTTATTCTAGGGGAAAGGGCCCCTAAGCTTGGGAATATTTTAGGAAGGGGTTTTCAAGCATCTTCAAAGATGAGACAAATCCCCTAACAGGTGAAAGGATTTTAGAACTAGAGCAGTGGTTATCAACTCTGTGCACATTCAAATGACCTGGGAACTTCAGAAAAATTGCCAATGTCTGTTTCTATAATATGAAGCTGCATTATTTACCACCCAGCCCTCTTGCTGCAGCCACCCTCCTCTTCCCATCTTACCAGCCTAGCTTGTCTGCCTGCAAACACCCTCGGCAGGCATTGGCTTAATTCACTTGTCCACCTGCAAGCATCCTCAGCAGCTACTGGCTTGACTATTGTCAGCCCACGAAAACTACACCATTCAAAAGAGGCTCCCTGCCATCTTTCTCCCCCTTTTTTCCTACCAGTCCCAATAGTGAACACTCCCTTGGTCTGCCTAATAAATCTCTAGCCAGAGCTCCCATGTCGGGAGAGTGGTTTTCTGGGTGCATTCACCAAGCTGCGACTCAGACCGGGCACCCCTTAGTGCCTGCTCCCCTGGATTCAAGGGTCTGAGCTGCCTTGGGACCCGAACTGAGCTGCATTTTTCTTACAGTTTCCCTACTCAGACCAATTGTACCTGAACCTCTTGGGGAGGGTGGGGGCTGGTAGCTACCTAACATTTTTAGTACTGAGTTCTCATGGTGATTTTGATGCAGAGGAGGGTTGAGAACCCTGAATGAGCGAATTCATAGAATGGATGACCCTTTTGAGCTGACCATCTTTATTCTGCTTATACTTCCTGGTTTCAGTGGGCTCAAGAGACCCTTTCCCAAATTGAAAAGGAATCCCAGCTTTTCTTCTCAGTTCTTTCTTTGAGATTTTGTGAAGGATGTAGTTGCTAGGCAAAGCTATCAGCTCTCCTAAATCCAGGAAAAGATGAGAGACTGGTTTCTGGGAATGAGGTGGAGAAATTTCAGCCTTATAGGGAGGGAGTAACAGTAATTGCTGATGTTAATAGGCACTTGCTACTGTACTAAGTAGGTTGCACAAATCATTTTAACAAACTTCACAACAATCCCTGGAGATACACACTATGGTTGACACCTCTTTAACACCTCTATAACAGAAAATTATAGAAATGTTGTGCTGATAGAGCCAAAATATGAAACCAGGCAGTCTAGATTAAGAGACATTGCTCTGAACCACTACTCTAGAGGTTCTCAGGTGTTGGTGTAGATCAGAATCACCTGGAGTGCTAATATAATAGGTCTAGGCTTCCTGAAGTAGGAGTGACCTGGGTTTTTAAATTTTAACAACTACCCGGTTGATTCTGACACTTGGAAAATATCAGGAATGATTGCATTACCCTACACTACACTTGCTTAGAGATAAGGAAACTGAGGCACACATAGACTTAGAAAGGAGATCCAAAGCAAAGGGCTTTGACCTTGACAGGGGACAGAAGAGAACTAAGACAAACTCAATGAACAAACTCTCTCCAGTGCTTCAGATCAGGAGAGGCTGACAAAGGCAGGAACCATTTGCATCAAAGGGTGGTGAATGGGAGGGAGGGAGGGTTCCACAATCACATTTCCGCATGGAAATCTTAAGCCTAGCTTTGCTCGCATCTGTTAGATATTGTAAATACCCTGATACAGTATTCCATCAAATCTAAGATGCCATAGTTTGAATCACATTATTATTTTGTGTGCCATTGTGAGGTTTTTAGAAATGCCACCCACTAAATCATGACCTGCTATCAATTACAAGATGCATCTAAGTTTTAAAGTCGGGGGGAAAAAAAACTATGTATCTTAGGATCGATGAAATACGGTACAAGCTGTGAACTCTCATGAACTTGGTTCTAAAATTGTGAAAATCACTCAGCATGTTGGGGAGGTTCCTGCAAGAAGAGGCCAAAAACATAGTTCAAACAACATGGAAAATAATCTGTACTGCATACTTTAATATGATTTGTTTGCTATAACAATTGAATATACAGAGACAAAAACTAGAGAAATTCACACTACCTTTTAGATTTTAACACTCTAGTTTTCTTATCAGTACAGTGGGTTGTGATGAAGCTTACCTAACATATAAACGAATAGCACAGTACTTGGCACACAGGATACTTAAAATCACATTTTCTCCCTTTGCTAAGTATAAAGAGATTTTTATGCTGCTGTAGTTAATTATTAGGTAGAATGAAGGAAAGTCAAAGTGGTAGATGTCCAAAATATTAAGAAAGAAGGACCATATGATTTAAAACATAAATACTTATTTGATGCTGTTCCAAAGTGAATCTGTTATGAGGTGAGGTCAACCTGTAATCAGGTTCATACAAATGCTGCATGAAGAGCCATATGCAGATAGAGACTATTGTTCATAAAGAAGAAATTATATATATCAAGGATTCTAGTGAGACTCGTCTCAAAGGGAAAAAAAGATGGGGGCGGGGATGTAGTTCAGTGGTACAGTGCCCTGGGTTCAATCCCAAGTACAAAAAAAAGAAAAAAATTCACTCATACCTTCCTTCATTCTGCAAACCTTTACTGAGCACCTCCTGGGAGTCTAGCTCTGGATTTAGCCTCCTTTTTCCAGGTCTTTCTACTCCTTGTGGCCACCACAGCTGTCTTTCTAAAACAGGTCAACCAGGTCAAAGTTTCTGGATGTGGCCTGCATGGCTGTGTATGATCTGGTGTGCTCCACCTGTCAGTTCTTCCTCACTGTTCCCTGCAGTCTCCTCTCCACCTGGGCCTTGCCCACCTGGTGTCCTCTACCTGGTGCCCCCTCTTCCCTCACCTCTGCCTCCTGTCCTCAGTGGAGCTTGGGGCTACTGCAGAGAGCAAATGCCAGCATCCTTCAGGTTCCTTGCTTCCTTCTCTGGGCTGCTGCAGCAACTGCACTTGGCCTCACTCTGCTTTATCTTTTTTAAACTTAAGTGACTGTGAGCTTCCTGGGTCTTGTTCACCTTTGTATCTCAAGGAAACTGACATAGAACAGATCACTCCATGAGAGTTTTCACTGATGCATAGAATAAGAGAAAACTAACAACATTAGTTAGTTTTCCATACTTCTGTATGTGTAATTCTTTCTTCCAAAATTATGCACCTGGAACTTTTGTTTTTTCAAATGACATTTAATTTCTTGCATGAGTGAAACAGTGATAGAATTGGGACAAGAGTGAACTGTGTATGTGTTTGAATTTGCATCTTACTGCTGCTAACTGAGGGACTTTAGGCACATTATATAATGTCTCCTTGCCTCCATTTTTTTCATCTGTAAGATGGAGAAATAATTGTAACTACTGCATAGGGTTGTTATGAGAATTAGATAATTTAATATATGGAAATGTTTCTTATGTTGAAGCAAGCACTCTCTTTAGTATTAACTATTTTGATTTCACTTGCAAAACTATAGATGATAAGGCCTGGGGGTGTAGCTCAGTGGCAGAGCACTCACTCGCCTATCACGTGCAAGGCACTGGGTTCGATTCTCAGCACCACATATAAATAAATAAAATAAAGGTTCATTGCCAACTAAAAATATATACAAACACTATAAATGATAGAAAAGTAAGCTCTTTAAATTTTGTTAATGGCCAAAGGTAACAGAATACAAAATTTTGAATCTTTTCTATAACTTCTGTCCAACTGGAAATCATTCCTTATATGTTTTTGAAACTTTAATAATCTATAAAATGCAGAAGTCTGAGATTTAGTTATTTACAACTCTAACATGGGCATAAACTACTGGATGAGTTTCTTAACATCCTGGAGCCTCAGCAGTGCTATTGTAAGCAGTCTCTACCAAGTTGAAGTTAACAAACCCGCAGGAACCACTGTCATTAGCATTCTGTATGGGGCCAATTGGCCCTTTGTTCCCTTGAATGAGGGGCTGGTTTTTAAAGGTTTCCCTGCTTAAGCATAGCTCTAGGCTTGAAAAGATAGGTGTTTATGTATCAAATAAATACAGACACAGAGCAACACACTCATTTAGCTTAGGTTTCAGAATTACTGAAAAAGAGAATTTCAGGAAAAAAAAAAAGCAAAGCTCAAAAAAATGACCTTAAATATAAATCTTTAGAGTCAGAGTTTTTCTAACACATTCTTTCTTGAATCACTATAAATAATGAATTAATGTGTCTATTTCTTTAGGCAGAGACCCCCTTACATCAGCAATAGTTAAATATACAGTTTAAAGAAAATAATATCATGACAGCAACATAAAACTAATGGAAAGTGCTGGCCAATTAATTCCTGTCTTCCCCACCCCGTCCTAAATTCTTTGTGATATTATATGTAGGGCGAACCATCTTTAGAACCATGTCTGTTTTGTTTGACGCCGTATACCCAGCGCCCAGCACAGTGCCTGGTATAGAACAGGCCCTCAAGGAATATGCTGTTTAGTGCTGAGGGACAAGAAGAAAGTTAACAGTTCTCATAGATCTACTGTATGCAAGCTTTCTTATGAAGTTATTTGCACATATATATTGCCAAATTATTCACACTTTTCACTGATGCAGATAAAAGAGAAATGACACCCTATTACCATGGCACAGGTCTAGGGAGAGAGAAGGTCTAAAGATTTTAGTCTCCTTTTCTTGCCAGGTCACTTAATGCTTATAAACCAACAATGATTTTTAGCTTGGGATTGTTTTCCAGCAGCTTCATTTGCTCCTTCTGCATGTGATATTGCAACATTCCAGTCCCTCTCTACCAAGGCCTGTTTGATGGCTCTTTTTCCTAGGTCCTTAGAGGTCACACAGTATAGTAAAGAGAATGAACTTAGTAGAAAGAGAATGAACTGAAAGGAAAAAGATCCAGAGTCCATGATCAGAATCCTGGTAGGTGTTCCTGGCAAATCTGACTCAAATCTTTCACAAACATTTATATTTTAAATTCAATTATCTGCAAAATGAAAGGGCTAGAAGAGGCAATTAATTCATTTGTTCAAACAACAAACTTACATTAAGCACCTTGTGCACTGAAATTCTACTTGCTTCCAGGGATACGAAGATTTCCAAGACAAATAACACCCAACTCCTGCCTTGCAAGAGACCCTAGTCAATTGACTAGATTCCTTTTAATTCTAAAATGCCCTGCATGTATGGCCTGGCAATCTAAATGCTATTAAGTTAATTCTGTGACAGTAAATTCAAAGCATGTTTGTTATCTCAGAGCAGCTACAAGCCCCAGATGAAAAGTAAAAGTGTGTGGCATATCAGGGAACTTTATTAGGTCTCAATGGCCAATGGCTATAACAACTGTAATGAAAGAACAGGCAATTTCTGAAAACTTTCTTTCCAAATCTCACTTCAGCACCTGAACAGTAGGAGATCTTATTGTTTCCATAACCTTTTTTTCATTTCTGGTTCTACTGATGAAGTACAATATATGAACAATACGTGTGCAGACTTCAAATGGTGACTTGAGATTATAGTCGGCAAGTAGGTTGAGAAATCGGACACCCGGCCATACTTTACTATGAGAACAAAGCAAAGGATATTTATTTTATTGGACAGTTTGAATTTATTATAGATTGCTCACAATTTCCTGTCTCATTTCTTTAGTGCTCTTGGAATTTATGTCAGGATGTCTTAGGTTATCACACTCCTTTGTCCCAACGTTTATGCCAATAGACTGAATTGACATAGAGAAAGTCCCCGGACAAAAATTGAAGGAGAAAATACCCAAAGCTTTAGTTGGAGAATGGCAGAAGCTTTGGAAAAAAACCTGAAAAAGCAATGAAGATGAAAATGGAAACTCTGTGAAAATTAATGTAGTGTAGAATTGGCGAATATACCACTTATTTCTTTAAACAAATAGAAGAAAGAACCCGCTCATGAGGTGCACCCAAATAATTCACAGGTGGTGAAACTATTAGAGTTCTGCAATTTCTTGCCTCAGAAGTGGAATAAATCTGCATTATAAATGGCATATGTCTCACACACGTGATTTTTCTGCTATTCCCTTTCTCTCAACTATCTTCCTTTCTATGCACAAGGTCATTTTGGTTTTATTGTAATTAAATTGTAAGAAATTTAAGTAAAACTCTAATGAAGATGGGAGATGCAACCTACTATAGTAATTGTGCTCAGAGAAATAAAATTCCAAAGGCAATTTTTTGTTTGCATGGATTTTGGATATTGAAAAGTTAACACAATGTAGTTAAAATGTAAGATTGAAGTCTGTCATGATGCCCCTATAAGAGTGGGCAGGTAAAAACTCCCAGATAATAGTCACACATAATGATAATTCTCAGAATGATAACAATTTGCTTTGAGAAGTTTTCCCCTATGGAATTATTCTTAACTAAGAGACCATCCCAGTGTGTTTTGTTGTATAAATTGGTATTCTCAACTATAGAAATTATAAAAGTAATTTTTAATGTTTGAAGTCAAATAGTGACTGATAATATCCATGGAAATAACATTCATAATCTGTGGGAATTTATATTCACAAATAGAGCATTAAACAAATAGCACCTAAGTAGGTAGAGAGGTTTGTTTATAGGATGAAGCAATTTATAGGACAATTGAAAATAATAATGTCCAGCCCAGAACTGTTGCCTACAGGTGTTTTTTTGAAAATTAAAAAAAAAATTAAAACAACAAAATATCTAAAAAACTACCTAGCTCCTCCTTACAAGTACTGTCTCTTTATCTTCCAGAGAGGCTTCATCTGTCTCCAGTGGAGCTTTGCTTTGCATTGTGTAGACAGTTGGTGATGAACAAATGATTTTCACATGAATGAAACTAATCACTTGAAGCATTATTGTGCTTTTGAGTTTATAAAATACTTCCACATTTAATGATGCCTTTACCTGTTCCAACCCCATGGGAAATTGGATGGAATGGGAATAGTATATGAATGCACAGACAGAAGCAGAAGGGAGTTATATGAAGGGCTAAGAGCATGGAGCTGGGATCAGTGCTGCAGCCCAGATGGTTACATTCTAAACCCAGAGCTTTTTCATGACACTTGGACACTGCTATGGTCTAGGTGTGATTTGAGTGTCCCCCAAGGGTGCATAGAGAATGGAGGCCTGGACCTCTGGTGGTGCTAATGGAAAGTGGGGCCTTTAAGGGGTGGGGCCAAGTGGGAGGTTCTTAGGTCACTGGGGGTGCACCTTCATAAGTGTTTGGGGGATGCCAGGCTCTCTTTCTGCTCCCAGTTCAAGATACAATTTTGCTTGCTTCCTGCACACTCTCATCATGACTTTCCATACCATGAGGTAATGTAGCCAAGGAGTGGCCCTCCCCACAATGCCTGTGCTATGCCATTTGGATTTCCAGCCTCCAAAACTGTGAGCTAAATAAACCTCTTATTAAGTTAGCTGCCTCAGGTATTTTATTATCGTGACAAAAAGCTGATAGAGACACTGCCAAGCAAAATATGTCAAAGATAGTCTGAGACTGGTTATATTGAAAAAACGTGTTTTACTTTCTCTGCTGCTATGAAAAACATTTCTTTGTCTGTTTTTCTCTCTGTCACTTGTCCATTCCTTGATTTTCTGATATTCTGTCTTTGGAGCAGCTTCAGTAGAACACCTTAGTTTCTGCTTCTCAGGGTCTTGTTCTCCTGCCTTTGTCTTCCCCTTGTATCTGTGTGGTTCTGTGTCCTGAGCCTGGTTATATGGTCCTGCTCTGTTCCAGGAGATTCCAACTGGCTTACTGTAGCCCTGCCTCTTTTTTGTTTTTGTTTTTTCTTCACTGCTTACTCCTGCTCCACTCATTTGTGGATTCTGTGTTTGAAAAGCTGAACCTTGTTTCCATTTTTTCCTGCAGTACCAACAGACACTCAACTACTTTGCACACACTAAGTATGCAGTAAATTGCAATTGCAAAGATTCAGCTACCACTAGGATGACGTGGCATCTTCTTATTTCTTTTTCCATATAATAAATGGAAACTGGTATTAGTACTTTAAGTATGTATGTAAGTATGTATGTAAGTAGCATGTAAATTAGAAGTTCATGTTATTTTAAGTTTTCAGTATAACACATTTCCATAGCTTTCAGTATTTTCATATAACAAACGTTTATTTTCTGCTTATGGTTAAATGAATATTCACAGTGAAGTCTGTGAGAAGCAACAGTGAGGGGCCAAGCTCCAAGTAGCTATTCGGGGTCCTGGGCCTTGCACTTGGTGACTTTGCCAATCCTTAGAGTTTTGAAATTCTGATCAAGTGTACTTGATGCTTGTAGAATCACATGGAGGGGTCAGGCAGAGGAGTGCCTGATGTCATGCCTAATTATATTCCATTGGCCAGAACTGGATCACATAGCACCATCCAGTCAGAGTGAAGGGTGAGAAATGTAGTTTATCTTTGTGCACAGAAGTAAAAAGAAATGAATTTTGGTGAATCTATAACACTGTCTCTGCTAAAATGAGAGTTTATTAAATACTTTCAAGTTTTATAAAACTGTAGTTAATGTAAATATCATGTTCTTCCTGAGGACAAGTTATATGAAAGGAAAAACACTTGTGAACTTAATGGATAAAAAATATATGAAACATGCATATTGACTTCTTGTAATTGACAATAGTAAAAGGTATTGTTAACTATGTGACCCTATGCTTAAGACAGAGAGAGAGAGAGAGAGAGAGAGAGAGAGAGAAAATATGTCTGCTCTTTTGAATTTATCAATTTATTAGTGCTTTTGACTTGGTCATATCAAAACTAGAAATAGTAAAAAGCTTCACATTGGAAATGAATGTTTCCATTCACTTCCTGCTTGTGCTTTACCATTGTCTTATGTTTTCTTGCTGAGTCATTTTTCTTTATCCACTTATGCATTCATTCATCAACACTTATTGAAATCTAATGATCAGATATTCTTATAGAAATAGGAGGAATATACTATTCTTTCTGTTGTCTTCCACGGTTTTATAGAGAGGCTAGAAATGTAAGTGAAGTATAAGAAGTAAAATGACAGAGATAATTATGCAAGGTAGCACAAAAACTACTTTAAAACTCCATTTAAAATATTTTAGACATTAAAATTAATTATTGATGGTTTCTATCTCCTGATTACTAAAGGACTGACTAACCATTAACCATATCTTGGTGGAATTTTGGATGAGACTATTCAAACCCAGAAATTATGGTATTTCCCCTAAGAAATGTTACAATTAGCTATTGAGAAAAGATATATTTCTTTGACCAAATTAGAGAACATTAATGAACAGAGGAAAAGAGTCAATTTATAAATTCTGAGCTTCTTGGAAACCAAACAAGTGAAAAACCAGAGGTCACTGTTGGCTGCAGACTAAGACTATGTCTATTGGGGAATCTTCTTCACCGCCAGAAAACTTTTAACTAATTGACTGCCTTCCATGCTGGGTGCCCCAGTTAGCAAAGCAGAACAGTTAAGCTTTATTCAATGTAGGTTTTAATCTTGAAGTTCGGGAATTGGGGAGATTTAGTCATTTAAGTTTGAGCTCATGGAAAGAAGGGGTTGATAGCAACAGTTCACCCCAGTTAGCAGGCAGGCTCCCCACACAGCTGTGCTGGCCTATTCAATTAGGATCCTTTAGGACTTACATCACCTTTGGTATGCCAGTCCTAAGCCGCTCATGAGCCAGTACTGCCAATCAAGCCAAAATTCAACCACATGGTATGATTTTTATGATGTAGACAAAATGACATGAATTTGTCTCATTCTGGTGAAAACACAGTTTGAAGCCAGCCCTCTAGAAGAAGAAAATTAGTAACAATGGCAAGACTGTAAAACTGGATTTAGACATATTTTCCTGTGATTATCTCAACACACTTAACCAGTAGGTTATTTGTGAGGATTCAAGCAATGTTCTCACTCAAGAAAAGACTCCGGTCCCTATGCTAAAAGAGGTCACTCCTGGGTCACCCTACTCATGAGACCACAGAATATGCTCAGAGAGAAGTGCAGGGTGAAACTTAGATAATTGAACCTGAGGAAGTGTCATTCCTGGAAATTGAAAGACAAATTAAAAGCAGAAGTGTCATTTGACCAAAGAAAGTGGACTAAACAAATGAAGTCCGAAAAGAGAAAAATGTGAAGAGTGAGGGCACCATGTGATTGTCTCTGTAAGTCCTTCCCATTCTTAATTTAGTTCACAAGTGTTTCTGATGCCTGTATATAAAGGCACTCTACTAGGTGCTGCAGGAAATGCAGAAATCCACAAGATACTTTATTTCCTGGAAGAGTTTAAAATTACATTTGATAAAGTCACAACAAAAGAGAGGACCCCAATACCAGACCATGTCTCATTCTGATATAATTCTTATGCAAAACATGCTAAAATAAACTGAGTTTTACAAGTGAGTAAATTGTGCACTTCACTGATTAAAAAAATTCCACAAACTCTGACTTTAATTTTGATATTAGGTTGCAAGAATGAACTTTGTGCCACTCCTAATTTAAAAGACTACCCCAGGGTGTTAGGGCATCCCTTCATCCCTTTCCACTTGGGGCATGAACATGGACTAAGAATCTTACAAGGCATGAACACATACATTCATTTATTCATTCTCTCTCTTAAAAGTCTTCACTGTCTATAGAATCATTCAAGGAAAACTTCCCCAGTGTAACAGGATTCTTCTGTGGTCCACTAGTGACCACTATTGGACATTTTTCCCTCAACTTACATGAAGGGACAGAACTGGTTCACATGAAAATAATAAGGGAGCCAGAAAAAGGTCCTGAGCAGACTGACACTCTAAAAGCTGGAGGCGGAGAAAATACTAATGACAACAAAATACAAGAAAATTCATAAAAACATCAAGAAAGTCATGTTTAAATAAGGATCCTTTAGGATGAGAAAATCCTTAAGCTTGATTTAAAGACAGCATAGATCAAGAATAAGAAGTAGATGCAGAGTGAAAAGTTATAGAGAAGTGCTTGTGCATGTGTGCGCACGTGCATACACACACACACACACACACACACACACACACACTCCCTCATTGTTGGAACAGGCCACAATCTGCTGTAAATAAGGGATTTAACATTCATTCCACAAGCTAATGGAGCTTCTCGCCATCCAAGATAGATCCACTTAGATAATAGTGGAAGACAGTGCCAGAGGAACTGAAGGGAACGGGCTATTGTGTTTGACTAGTTTCCATGTATAAATTAGTACAGAAAAGAAAAAGAAATTCAACAGAAAAACACATGTACTTTATTATAATTCCTAGTGTTAGTCTTGCAACTCTCACAATAGCAGGCGAAAGAGCTTCAAACCCACTGAAAAGAAACAAAAAGCAAATGCAAATTTGATTAAATGCCTTTCTGACAAGAAGTGATTTGACTTCAAGTGTAGATGGACACATGTGTCAATGGCCGGTCATGGTTTTTGCCACATTTCTTTGGAGTTAAACAATTGAGACAAAGGAGGGAGAATGAAAAGAAGGAACAGGGTAAGAAGATTGGGAAAGTCATGTTATGTGGCTTAATTTGACCTGAATATCAAGATGAAGTCTCTTGTTTGGTACTACTGATCAGCTGTGTCCAGAGTTAAAAAGAAGTCTCCAAAGGGTGCACTGTACATGAAAATATGGTGGTAACCTAAAATAGATAAGAACGGCACTGGGACCTAATTCTTTGGGGAATGATGTCCCGGGAGGAAAGGATTTCAACAAAACCAAGGCTCAGTAGTATTCAATATGTGTACACACTGAAGAACCAAGTCATGACACAGATGACTTAGCTGTCAATGAAATTAAGGCTATTTTGATGTGGTAAAAACTGGACCTGCCACTATCTAGACAGGATGTTTTCCAATTAAGTTAAAAAGACCTTTAGAAATTACTTAAATTAATTCTAAGATTAGATGAACTCTTGTATCATGTAAAAGAATCGTAGGAAAAACAGTCCTCCAATTCAGTGTCTCTATCAAGCCTGAAGGTGAAGCTGACGAGGTCACACTACTATTTCTAAGTCAACTATGGGTCAGGCTGAAGTTCACTTTCTCTTAAGCCAATAATTAATTTTGGCTACAAACCTAACGGAGGCAGTTAATGAGAAGGTATAACAAGTATCCACCACACTGTACATATCTTTAACAATTAAGATGATGCAAAAAGACTGCCTGTCTCCAACAGAGTACAGACCAACCCTCATCGTTGCTTCATCATTGCCAACATTTTTATGACCATCGTGCAAAGTAAACAATTTATGTTCTCTCCCTTATTTGACCTTTGGGTTCATATATAAGCTGGTTTCCTTATCTGCAGGATGGGTATGAAAGTGTTTTCTTAAAAGGTTGTTGTGAGGGTTCACCGAAATGTTTTTCAAACAACTAGGCTAGTATCTGCCACCTTGAGACACAACACACGACAGCTTTTATGAATGCTGTTCTTGCTCCTCATGGGAGGTATCTCGGCACTCAACAGCAACTTTTTTTTTTTTTTTTTCCCCCCCTGGCATAACTTTCAGATTCACAATTCATTTAAACACAGATATAGAAAAATCTGGGTTTGATTTCATTTCAACTTCATAATACAATTATTATAATCCAAACATGTGTTAAATCCTTCTGAAATAAGCAAACACTCCTTTTTTCCAATTAAGTCTAATCATATGCTCAAATACATATATGAATTTAAGATATCAAAGAAGAATATAATGCATTTACCAAATGGGTAGGAAAACAATCTATTCCTGTGTAGGCTAGTATTACTAAAGTATAATGAGATCATACTTCCATATGAAAATATAAAAAAAAAAGTGTACTGGTAATTTGCTTTATGATGCAATTTACTGGGGAAATAACACACACTTTAAAAAAAATCACAAAGAAGGAAAGACGAGACAAACTAATGATGTATATAAGTAACACATCCCATATGGAAAAAATGAGACACCTTTCATAAATTGCTTGCTCTCCAAGTCATAAAGCACACCTAAACATTCTGCTCTTTATATTCTTCAGTGTAACTAAAACTTATAGTCTACTTGTGATTAAAATTTCACTTGCCTTTAAGTTTCTATGAAAAATTAAAAATATATTGTGATTTGCAAGGCAGCATTATAATTTTTACCTACAATGATGCAAATTATTAAGATACAGGAATGCATACTCTATGCAGTGAATCTTCCTGGAGCTTTTCAATCTCACCAAATGGCTTGCTTCCTTTCTTCAAAATTATAGTGCAGATCAAATTTGTCAGAATCAAAGCAGAACAAAATATTCCTTCCCCGTCAACGAAGCAATGCAACCTATATTCTGGTTGCATTTTTACCTTGTTCCCTTTCTGCCTTGTTACCAACTGAGGAAGTT
Source organism: Glaucomys volans (assembly GCA_020662805.1). NCBI lineage: Eukaryota > Metazoa > Chordata > Mammalia > Rodentia > Sciuridae > Glaucomys > Glaucomys volans. Next base: position 991,016 of record JAJEJO010000884.1, on the reverse strand, counting down.
CTGGCATGTCATAAATGTGACAAGGAGAGCTACGATCACGTTTGTTTGGAATCAGTGTGTACAAAGTTTGGAATCAAACTTTCAGATGAGGTTTACTAAACTGCCTGCCCAGAACACTCTGGTTTAAAAAAAAATGTGCATTGCTATTAATATTTTGAGTGTAGATTGTTTTTGGACAGTAAATGTTCATTTTCTGCCCATAAAACCAAGTATGAGTCACAACGGAACATTTACTTTGAGTCAAAAATGCAGTGTGTGCTGATGTTCGAGAACAGAGCATCTTATCACTATGACTGTAGAAATCAACCATACAAAAAGTCACCATTTTTTCTTCTTCTTCAAAAGAAGATCTGAGATCAAAGACTGTAATCCTCAATTCATAAATACTAGCATTAACTTGTGTCCATAAATAATGTGCAGTAATTAAGAGCTATAATCCGGGTTGGCTACACAGAGGGCTCTCACTCCCTCATTTACCTGGTTCCACAGTACATGTGTACAGAGAAAAAGTAATCCATAAAAGGCACCAGGGGGGAAGCCCCTCACAGCTTATCCTTCAAAAAATACCAGGAACAGCACAGTGAGTGAGGTTGATTTCAGGACATCTTATCCATATTCCAAGCATATACACAGCCATTTATACAGTCCTCAGCTCACAAACTCTATGTAGTATATCCCAAAGTTTGTGTGTCAGTAACAATATCATTATATACCTGTAACTAATTCCTGTAAGTTTTGCAGACTTTATTCAGCTTGGGAAGTTGGGGTTAAAGTTTTGGAAGGAGTTGGGATATTAATTCTATCATGTAAATTATTTTACCTGGAGTTTTAAGATGCACACACACACACACACACACACACACACACAAAACACCCCAATAGCACCCAGACTAAATGGCAATAGCAACATATTGAAATGAAAAGGCATTTACCAGGAGCAGGAAAGCCAGAAAGAGGAGCGGTATGCCAGGAGTTGCCCGACGGCAGCATTCCATGCTTGGATCCTTGCCGGAATCTGAATCGGACACTGAATAAGCTGCTAAGTGCTCTTCTGCCTGCTGTCACATCCAGTCCTGGTGCTAACACTCCAGCCCTGCCTATCAGCTTCCATCAGCCCCGCTCACATTTCCTGACCGAGGGGTGGGTGGGTGGATGGGTGGGGGGTAAGCTGAATGGAATCTCTCTCGGAGCAGGCAGCCAGCCAATCAGGCTCCTGCTAATCAGACATGCTGAATAACAAAGCCAGGGGGACAGAGAAAGTGTAACAGTGTGAGTGAAAAAGGGGGAAAAGGACGAAAAAGAAAGGAGAGCGAGCAGCAGAGCGAGAAGAGAAATGCCAGAGATGCAGACGTGCACAAGATGAAGCAAAGCACTGGGCTTTTCCCTAACCTGGTCAGTTCTTTGTGAGATGTGTTTCTGTTTGCCATTTGCCTGTGCTGATATCTGCTGCTTTGTAAAGTACAGTAGCTCCCTGTGTCCGTGTATTGTTCCATTCAGGAGAGAAACTTAATCCCTGTCAATATATAACATATGCCATAGAGGGAGAGAACCATAGTCAAAAACTGACTTAATGTGCCCTTTAAATGTATTCTAGACAACTGCTTTCTTCCTCTTCATAAGGTTCCTCTTTATTTTCCCCTTTGACTAGGAAAAGGAATACTATAGAAGTTCACGAAAAATCCTTAACAGTGGCATAAGTTGGACTTGATGCAGGGGGCAAGTTGTTTCTTTGTAAAGTGACAATTTGAAACATCCAAGGTTTACCGATTCTAAAGGCGCAATTAGAAATTGAGAGCCCCTGTTTAGAAGCCCCGAACAAAGACTCCAGACTGAGTGGGGCTGAAATTTGGGGTTGAGGAACTGCCTGGATTTGACACCTTGCCAACTCTCAACTATCTGCTTTCCAGGGGGAGGGAAAGAAAGGATGAATTAAATCCTCAATCAATCCCCAGACCTTTTAACCAAGAGTTACAACCTCCTCTTCACCTGATGCACATCCTCTCCCAGAGCTGCTATATTCGGAGGATAAACATTTGCTGAGCACTAGTCCATGAGGGCCAGAGGGCTGGACAGGTTGACCTTGGAGGTGCAACCCAGCCCTGAAGGAAGTACTAATGAGCATTCAAGAGGGACAAGGCCAGCAGCAGCAAAGAGAAGCTCAGCAATCTTTTGAGGCCACTTAATCTACCTGCAAGCAAGGTTTGACTCTACCCGAGGAGATTATTAGTTTTAGGAAAGTGTTAAGTGTCACATCAGGACATATTTCCCCTTATCTGCTAGGGAAATCATTGAGTTTTCAAAGAATGAAATGGCAAACCCAGCTATACATTTTCATAGTGTATTACCAGGAGGCTTTTCTCTGTAGATCTGATAGCCTAGAAATACATGTGGTGGAGATAGAAGGCACTTAATGTTCTTTCCTTTCATTATTAAAAAATACTCATGAGAGGTCTGAAACACACAAATATGGAAAACCTGATCTAGCCACCATAGACATGTGAATACAGGCAGGTCTGCCAATACACATACCTGCAGTGTTGCTTGCAAAAAGGTGAAGAAAAGCAGGTTGTTCAACTTCAGCTACTTACTTCATGTGGTATGTCAATTAAGAGAGAGGATTTTTAAAACTCCCCTCTTAACCTGTCACAAAAGTCAAGGGCATCCAAGGATTCACCTTTATCCTCACTACCAAATATGTGGAACTAGGAAAATCATAGTACAAATTCACATACACACAAAGAAGTCCCATTTTTGAAATATGCTTGTCCCTTTCAGAAAGATTAGTTTTACCAATCTTTCAAAAACTAGCTAATTCTCACAAGCTAAAGAATACTCACAAGTAGATGTGAAAATAAATAGTGGATTGCTATCTGAGATCCTTATCACATTAAAAAAAAAACTTGACTGAAATGAATTTTCGGTCTGAGACTATGCTATCTGTTCATGCGTGTCCCCCAACCCCACCCCCAAACCCCATGCCCTCATGCCCTGGAGCTCTCTGCCACAGGTGTTTTTCCTCCCATCAGGATCATTAGCTAAAACTAAGTCTACAAAATGCAACGCTAATTCACACATAAACATCACTCATTAAGCAGTTTGGAAGGGAAGAACAGATGTGGGAGAAGGAATGGTAACATTAGTATACTAATGATAAGGCACCATTTGTAGAGGGGAAAGATTGGCATGATCAGAAAATAAATGGTAGCCACTTGTATGCTAGATTCTTCTGCTTTGGAAATCAGTACTATCTTCTGAGTTTTGCAGGGCATGCCAATGTATAAGATGGTCCCTTCAATGAAGTCCTCAAATAATACAGTATTTTAAAGTCAAGGCCTCTGTCATTGTTTGAACACCTAAAGGATGCCCACCTCAGTGTCTCATGCTTCTGGTCTCTATGTTCACAGCATCATCCGTTCTGTTAGGAGCATCTGGAGACACTTGCAAAAGCAATTGCACAGTCCAGAATTAACACAGTACAGGGAAAATTCTGAGTTTGAGAAGGAGAAAAAAAATCAAGTTGGATAAGGGTGATGGGGAATATTTTTAAGATGAGCTAATTTTGATACTTTCCAAAGTATATGTGATCTTGTTAAGGTTTATAAAATGTTTTTTTCATCTACAATCTCATTTGACCTTTTGGACTAGTTGGTGCAGTTGGTTATGTGCCAGTGCCTTTTTATAAATGTGACCCTGAGGCTCCGTGATGCTAAGAGACTTGCCTAAGGCCTCACTGGCTAAAACTGGCCTTTGGACAGGGTCTTCTGACTCCGAATCCACTCTTATCTCAAATTCACATATGGATCTGTATATCTGCACACAAACATAGATTCAGATATTGGCCGTCTGACCAAAGGGAGGTGTGTTGAAAGGGGTTGGTAACAGCAAAGGCAGAGGAGCAGAAGGCAGGCGACCAGGGTTTACTGTGGGGTACATTACCTGATGATGGAAAGTAGCTTACTTTAGCCTACAGTGTCTCTGTCTCCCAACTTTGTCATTTCTAAGACCTTTTTTAGTGCCAAGGGAAAAATAACATAAAACTCTAGGTAATCTAGACCCATAGTAAAGGCCGCCGGGGAAAGGCCCCGAATGGTATGTGAGCAGGGCGTTGGCCCGGTTCCTTTTTTCCTCTTCAGGTATCTAAATTAAAGCCGTCTGCAAGTGTCTGTGGAGCAGCAGTGGCAGCAGCAGAAGCCGTGGCAGCCGTAATCCTGGTTCCCGGCTCCACGCACAATATATTAGGTGAAATGAAAGCAGCAGCAAGAGCGAGTGTCAGGGCTGTCTGAAGCATCATTCCAAATGGTATGGATTTAACAATACTTAATTTAAAAAACACCAGCTTGGACAGCAGCAAGCTGTTAACATTCAGTGTGCTTTATGGCAGGAAAGAGTGAGCTCAACTTTCGGAATTTCTCTCCCCGGGGAGAATGCCTTACAAGTTTTGCTCCAGAGCCACCTGTCTCTTCCTTGAGGTTGAGCCTCTTTGGCCCTTCAGTTCCAGGAACTGGTGTAGAGGGGACAGAGGTTTTCTTGAAAAGAGCTCAGGAACTTTGGAGACCTGGAGGTGGCAGGAGGTGGCAATAGCAGCATGTGAGCCTTGTTTTCTTCATGGGGACCTGGTGAAATTTTGTGCTGTCTCTGGCTAATTTTGAAATTCAAAGGGAGAGAAATGATGGGAGAGTGAATAAGAAAAAAGCTTAGGAAGTGGACTGCTGTTCTTAGGGGCAGAACTGGAATTTGAGCACAACCCTAACTTTCCAATTCACCCAGGACCCTCTTTTTATCCTTCTCCTTTTTCTTTTTCTCCTTCTCCTCTCCCTCATCCCCCCTCCCTTTTTGATATACATGACAGTAGAGTGTATTCTGACATTTCATATACACATGGAGTTTAACTTCCCACTCTTGTGGTTGTATGGGATGCGGATTGACACTGGTTGTGTATTCATATATGAACATAGGAAAGTCATGTTTGATTCATTCTACTCTTTTCTATCCCCTCCCCTCATTCCCTTCATTCCCCCTTGTCTCTTAACAGTGAAGCCACCAGAGCACTCATTATAATTCTCAAACTGTTATTTGCACGTGATCTAACATGATATGTGCAGAAACTCTCTGTCTCAATGTTCTGATGAGGGAACAGTGTTCCTTATATAATAAATAGGTTCATTAAAGTTATTTATTAGCAGGTAGGACTTTTGGGGATCTACCAAAGGTTGTTTGGCTTTCCCCAGACCACTATCTTAGGAGCTCACTGAAAAATAGCTCTATTTATTGAGAGTCTCCATGTGTCAGGCACTGTATAAGTACTTCATATTCATCATTTTATGTAATCCTTTCAACAACCCTCTAGGGTAGGTAAACTTATTGTCCTTGTGTGGGTATTAGTTATGGTAGACTGGCAGTCCACATTCATCCCAACCAGGGCATCCCCAACATGCAGAGGCCAGAAGCCCCAATACTATATTTCCAGACTCCCTTGCAGCTAAGATATTGGATGGGATTTAGATTTAGCCCCTATGAAGCACTGCTATAAGATTTGGAAGGAGGAAGTGAGGCAGAGTCCACACTTTGCTCTCTGCATGTGAAAATCTATTGAGCAATGTGGTTTGTCTGCATCCATACTTTGTGGGCATCAAGAAGCCAGCATGAGATGTGCATTTTATTAGTTAGATTGGAGAAGGTGGGTGTTTCCATTTGACTTTGGCATTCAGCTGGTAACTTTCTGAGTGTAGAAGAGGCAGGAGTCCCTGTGGTGGTCTGTTTCTGCAAAGCACTAGAGGGCTCTTCAGAAAGGTAACTTCAGAGTCTTTTTCTTTGGCAATTCAAATATTCTCTAAGTTATGTAATACCCTGTAATTTATTGCTTACTGTTTATGTTCCCAGGAGTAGATTCTGTTTTCTGCAACAGAAAGGTTCCATTTAAGAGAGGGAAACACTGAGGCACAAAAAAATTAGAGAACTAGTCCAAGGTCACATACACAGAGGAAGGGTCGAAATATGAGCCCAAGCAATCTGTGTCCAAACCATTAAGCTACACTTGGTCTGTGGAGCAAAAATTCATGGGAGTTCAGAGCAGAGAGAGGTAACCAATGGTTGGAGAACTCAGTGAGGAGACCCAGACAGAAGAAGTGGAAACTGAAGAAGGCCTGAGATGTACAGAGACTTCTAGAAATGAAAAGAAGCCCAAGAAAGGCTTAGCAAGTATGGAGAACAGAGGAAGCAGAAGGCCAAGCATGGGACTCCTGCCAGTGCTCACCCTGCCTCACTCACTACTGCAGGTTGCTTAATGGCCAAAGAGCATGATTTTAAGTTTTTGGCTTTTTTTGTCCTATTATCTCCCTCCTTCCTCACAGTATCCAGCAATTGATATTACTTATGGCAGGAACTCAACAACTTTTAAAATTTGATTTGATTCATTTTTCACTTCCTGAAGTGAAAGATGTGTCCCCAGTTTCTATCTCTTCCTATGGCCTAAAATACTATTTGCTAGGCTTCTCATACTGTAAAATCTGTGACTCCAGTCAGCAGCAGAAAAGAATTCTGGAGACTGCTCTGTGATAGTGGAAAGAACTCAGATTTTAGGGTAGTTCCCCTTGTTACCAGGAGGGTCTTCAGGAAGTAAATGGCTAAAACTTGTGTTTTGGTCTTGTTCTTTGTTTGTTTGTTTAAGTTTTTGAGTCATGAGAGCGATACACCATTGTACTGTCAGGCAGTGGAGAGAGGGGTTTGCACAGAGTCTAGCTCAGAGCCTGATACAAAGAGACAATACAGCATTACCTGTCTAGGTGGTTGGGACATGAATGCTCATTGTACTTGTGTCTCAACTTTTCTGTGTTCTTAAAAATCCTAATAAATTCTGGAGAAAATTACTATCACAATTTAGATTCTAATCCTGGGAACCCCCTCCCACAAACAAACAAAATAAAACTCATAGCAGAGCACTAAACTGAAATGGGATAATAGAATTATTTACCATCCTTAAATCTGCAGTCTTCATTCTTCCTTTGTCTACATAACTGAGCAGGTTACGTTATGGATGCCAGAGGTTTGTTAATGAATTAGCTTCAACAAACACTTACTAAGTACCTACTGTGTGCAGGACAGGTCACTGTAGAGATTTTTGGCAACTGAGAAACTCTTTTGTAGCCTTTTTGACATTGAGAGACTTATCAATGTAATTGCTGAGGTTTGAATTATGGTTGTAATATTCATATACTAAACCCAAGTGTAATATATAAATCCAAGGCCCTTGATTCCTAGTTCTGTGCTATTTCCATGACATCATCCTCCACAGATAAAATAATTATACCAGAGCCAGACAATAAGGTGAAGGGCTGTTAACAGATTTATAGACAATATGGAGAGAGTGGGATTGAAATGCAAAAGCCAAATTCCTCAGCTTGGCATTCAAGGACCTCCCTGATCTGATTCCAATCCTAGGATAATAGAAAGCCATGCACCAGCCCAACTGGAATACCTGATCTCACCTGAATACTCCAGGTACTTGGACTTCTGTGTGTTTGTTCATCCTGGATGGTCCTTCTTCCTATCATTGCCTATTAATGTCTTTTCTACCCTTTAAGATGTAATTCAAATGTGAGTAACTCCACAAACCTTACTCTTTTCTTTTTTTTTTTTTTTAATCTTTTCCCTCATTTTGTTGCTGGAATGTTTTATATATTTGGGTACGTTCTGTAGCCATCACAGACATGAGCCTTCTTTCAACAGAAAAAGTCTTCTTTGTTGTTTTATTAATATTATTTGTAGATATTTTTATTGGGTAGAAGTTTTAAACGTGTCCACAAGTTATTGATCATTTTTATTTCTGATTTCTTTCACTGTTTCAGCCTTTAAACATCTTCTTCCCCACTGGTTTTTCCTATTTTTTTCTATTTTCTAGTTCAGAATTTTTTCTATTTTCTAATTTGGAATTTTAATATTTCCTTGTCTAAATAGCAGGTGGTGATTGCTTCTGTTTTGTACCTCCACAGATTTGCTTCCACACATCTGTAGGTACTTTTCACACACAGTGGTGTGAGTTCAGTCTCAATCAATCTCTCTCTCTCTTCTTCTCTCCCTCCCTCCAGTGAGGACAAATATTAATATCATGCAATCTTGTGCCCACCCACAGAACAGGGCACAGCATCTTACACATAAAATTGGCAGATGAATTGTTAGTGTGTGAATTAACTCACATATGTTATGTCCACAGGGAAAATGAAAAGCAAGAGGGGAAAAAAGCAATTATGAAAGCCAAGATGGTCTCTGAAAACCAAGAAAAATGTAGATTAAGATTGAAATAAACTTGAATTTCAGAAAAGCAATTAAATCATGGAAAATCAGAATACCCTTTCTCTGAAATAAAATATCATTGTGTGATCTTCAATTTTATTCCTGTTTCATGTTTGTTATATTTGCTAACACTAATTAGGTTAGTTTTTTTTATGTGAAGTTACAAAGATTATCTGATATCACTATTGTAAATACTGTCACAAAGGAGTAGTAGAAACTATCAAGTAATGAAACAATGAAAAAAAACTTATAAGATTAATTTGCAGTATAGTTTACCTTTGAGGTTATTTATATTTTTAAATTGACAAAATTACATATATTTGTGGTACACAACATGATTCGAAACATATTTATGTGTATATATATATTTATATACAAATATATGTATTTGTACACATGCATATATACGCTCATACATACTTACTTTGGGGAATGGCTAAATCAAGCTAGTTAACATATTCATTACCTTACATACTTGTAACTTTTTTGCAGAGAACTTATTTCTTACATTTCCAGAAAGGATATGGAGTTTGTAGGGAAAACTGGATATTGCATGGTTCTTATTAGAAACTGTGGTGGGCCTTTCTTTGGAAAAAAACTTTCATGAAGAATGTGAAACTTGGTAAGTATGGCAAAAAAAGGGGGAAAAATAAGGTAACAACACAGAGAACTGAATATAAGCCAACAGCAAAACATTACCCAGCTATGTAGGTGTCCTGAGGGACAGATGCAGGGTACAGCTGGAAGAAACTTAGGTAAAACAATCTAGAGATTTATCTTCTACCTGTACATTTCCTGGGAGTTAAAATCCAAAACTTGTTTCAAGGCACAGAAACTAGCAACTGTGGAAAGAGAATAGAGTTCCAAGGACAACGTGGGGAAACCCTCATCCCAGGATATGAATGCAGGATGTTACCTGATCCCAGGAGCCAGTGGGGAGCTGCTTGATGGGACGCAGGTCCCAGCCTGGAGGTTCCTTGCACTGAGGCAGGCAGGCAAAGGAGGGTCATGTCTGTGTGCCTGCCTGCTGCCTCTTGAGCATTCCTAAGACCACCATTGGCGGTATGTCTGGATGTGCAAAATAAAGCAGCAGCAAGTTGTTAGGCACGACCAGGGCAGTGATGATTTTTCCACAGTCTGTTTTAAAGAGGGAAGTGCGTCCTTGCGCAAAGGGTCTTCTAGGCCTAGCTTTTGGTTTTGACTACTGTGTCTTCCCTTTGTTCCTCCCACCTCTTCCATCCTTCCAACTTTTCTATCACTTGGACTAAGAGGGAAGTGCTCTTGTGTGACAAAGAATGGCCTTGTAAGGATGTTTACTGTGATCATTTGCATTTACTTTTGCTCTTGAAAGCTTGGATTTTAAGGTCCAGTCTGCATTTATGTAATAAAAAAAATTCATTTAAATAAGTTATCTGTGGCACAAATATTAACTGGCCCCCAATATCTGTTCTCCTTTTTCTGCTTTGGTAGCAAACATACATGGCCACCCAGACCAGAAACATTTCCTTTTGACAGCTGTGTGTAACCATGAGATGTAAGTGGAAGAAGTGACTGCAATTCCAGTAATGTCCATTAAGAAAGGGACATAACCTGCTTTACTCTTTCCTCCTTTTGTAACTGGAATAATGATGTGAAGGCTGGAGCAGCCATCTTAGCCAATTTGGAGATATGTATATATGTAATGTCCTTGAGACTTTATGTAGTTCAATAATATAAGAACCCCTATGGCAAATTCCCAAAACATAATGGTCAAATACAAAAAGTGTGACTCTGATTGACTGGTATGTTTTATTTCTTAGATGATAGGAGCTATATAATTCTCTGAGTTGCCATCTTTCTTTTGGCTACTAGGGAGCTCAGAACAAAATCTGGGTTCAATGGCCAAATCTTTCTTTAGTCTATAGATTAGACTAAATCCCCTCACCATTTCTCTCTTGAGTTTTATAGTCTGTTCTTCCATGTAAATAGTTCAATCATTTTCACTGTCTTTTACCCTAAACAATCTTTCAATTTCTTTGGAAGACAGTGAAGTATAAACATACAAAGTAAAACAGTGTGATTTTGAAAAGGAAGCTGTCCATGATGATCTCTTAAGGAAATGATGGAATTATAGAGTAATTTCATGGTGATGAAAACTTTGTTTTTCTTTATAATCCATGGTGACTAAGCTAATTGTTTTTCTTTATACTCATGATGACTAAACTAAATTTTTTGCCCAACATGACTTATGATGGCAATCTTGCATATACTGATACAAATATTAATGTTACTTTATTACTTATATGTAAGCATACTATTATATTTAGTTCCAAGGATCCTGGAAAAGGGAATTAGAACTGTACTGCAAATCATTATCGCCATCAAAAGGAAGAATAACAGTGAACTACTTAAACATTGCACTTCGGCCTCAAAGACAATGAGTCTTGTTCTTTTTCAACTTTTGACACAGATGCCCTTCATGAAATAGGGATCTAATAAACATTTGATGAATGTATGAATTTAAAAAGTACAAGATCAAAAACAATTAAACAGAATCACCATATTATCCAGCAATTCTATTTCTGAAAATGAACCCAAAAGAAATGAAAACAGATACAAACAGATATTTGTCTACACATGTTCACTGCCCCATGAGTTACACTAGCCAAAGATGGAAGCAACCCAAACGTTCATTGACAAATGAATGGATAGAGAAATCTTGTCATGAACATACAATGGAATATTACACAGCCTGAAGAAAAAAGGGAATTCTGACCCATGCTACAGCATTCATGAACTCTGAAGGCAGGTATAATTTTGCTTATTGAGGTATCTAGAAACAGTCAAATTCATAGAGACAAAAAGTAGAATGGTGTTTGCTAGGGAATGGGGGAGGAAAAATGGGAAATTAAGGGGTACAGAGTTCTGAAGACAGTTGGTGGTGATAGTTAAAATGGTAAATTTTATGTTGTATACGTTTACTATAATACAACTTTTTTGAAAAGAGGAAAAGGAATATAAAAGAAGAAAAAATGGTCTAACCTTTGCAAAAGCAATCCTAAAATCCTAATTAAATCTCCTGAAGTAAACTCCTAAATCTTGGGCCAAAAAACCATGTCCAATTATTAAATTATAATTTTTTAAAAAAGCCACAAGTTTTACCAATGCTATGTCAGCAGTGCTATTCATAGTCAAAGGAAAATCAGGAATTAGGCAAGTATTTCTTTGGATTGAATTTTCGTGCATGTAGACTTGATTTGGCTCTCTGAATGTAAGTGTGTACGAGCTGTGTTCCAGGGTGCCTTTGTACTTAGGTCTGCTCTTGAGAGGTCTTTCAGGATCTGATCTTCTAAATTGGCCGTCCCATGTTTACAATTTCAATGCTTTCTTGCACGGGACTTATCATAGTTTATTGTTACATATGTATTTCCATTTATATTTATATTTGTGTGATGACATATTTAATGTCTCTCCGCCTCATTAGACTGTAAGCTCCATGTGGGAGAGATTCATTTCGGTTTTGTTAATACTCTATCCTAGTATCTAGCACAGGGCTTAGCATATAATAAGAGCTCAATAATTATTTGTTGAATGAATTAAGTATTTGTTGAAGGAATAAATCCATTTGTACAAAGCAGTATTCAAAGACCATTATCCATTATTCAGCTTAAGAAATTAAATGTCACTAAGGTCTTTGAGTACTGCTTTGTAGGAAAGGATTATTCCTTCAACAAATACTTATTCATTCAACAAATATTTGTTAAGCTCTCACTATAAGCTAAGCCCTGTGATAGATACTAGGATAGAGTATTAACAAAACCGAAATGGATCTCTCCCTCCCTTGTGGAGCTTACATAATAAATGTAAAAATCATTTACACAAATGCACACAAATACAAAATTTTACATTTACTATGGATACTTTAAACACACAGATTTCATGCAAATATATATGTATATTTATTTATAAATATATTTATCATTTAACCATTTAACTGTTAATCAATGGACTAATGAAGCAAAATGGTATTTCCTTTTGCCTACTCCCTTTCCTACTAACTCCCCCAGAGACCCCTACTGTGGTTCAGCATCTTGTTCTGTCTCTCCCCTCCTCTCACACCTGAGGTCTGTGTTAGGCTAGTTGAGGCTTGCACAAGATACTGCTTTACCAGTAAGTGCTATTCCATTCTCTCTTTTAAATTTTATTCTGGGATACAAACTTAATAATGAAAGAGGTTAAGAAATTAATTAAAAAGGCAAAAGAAATTCCTCTACATCTTCCTTACATGTGAATAAAAATGATATTTTAAATATATGCATTTGTAATGATATAAGGGCCACAGTGATGATGTGTGTGAGGTAGACATATGTATGCTAATAAGCTTGATTTAGCAATTCACAATACAAGTATATTTTAAAGAACATGTGGTACAAAAGTGTTGTCTGGAGACTTCTTGTGGACGACCCAGTGAGATATTTTCAAGGGTCTGTTTAAGAAAGAGCTTACTTTTGTGAAGTATGAAAACCACGTAAAGAAGCTGGGGGTCACCATGGTACTCCAGTGTAAAACCTACGTGTACACCTAGTAAAATCTGGAAATTGGATTCACTCTGCTTCAGATTTCATTTTCTCCCCCATTAAATCAGAGAACAACACAGGCATCACACAATCTGCCATAAATAATTCTTCACAACCGCCTGCTTCACTTTTGAGTGCCCTGGACTCTCTCCAGCCATAAAACCTGGATCTACTTTTACCACTAAAGAAGACAGTCCCCCTTGGTTAGGGTTGCAGAAGTTGAAATTGAAAAGGAGCTTGCTGTTCAGGCAGCTACTCTGCATGCTGCATCTTCTACAGCAAACAAACAGGGGTTTTGCCAGGGAGCTGGGCAAGTCCTTGAAAATCTTGACAAGATTTATAAATAAGATAGAGTGTTTATTTATTATTTTAAGAAAACTTTCCATTGTGCTTTCCTTTGTAATGTAATATGATATATATTTTTGCCAAGAATAGGGTGTGGTTGCTCAGCGGCTTAGCTGATCATGAAATGTCATGCTTAAGGCTTGAGTCAGAACATCAAAACAATGCAATTCTGGAAAAAGAGTGCCAACAGTTTTCCCACCACTTCTGCTGGATTCAACTCTATTCAAGTTGGGAACATGAGCAGGTTTTTTCTTTACTATGTCCATTTGTGACTGAGATAGCATTCTTGGTAATTTTGATTTTGCACTTATTTGCCTGCTCATTCTGAAGGTATCATCCTTCCTTTCTTCCTTCCCTGTTTCTTTGTCAATTATTGGTTAAAACTAAATGGGAAGAATGGAGGAACTTTAGATTACAAAGAGGGAAATGAGAGGGGGCAGGTATGGGAAAATGGTGGAATGGGACAGACATCATTATCCTATGTACATGTATGATTACATGGATGATATGAATGTACATTGTGCACAACCATAGAAATGAAAATTTGCATCCAATTTGTGTAAAATGAATCAAAATGAAGTCTGTAAAAATTAAAAAAAAAGAAGCCTAAATGAGAAGAACCATACTTAGGGATTGCTCTCTAAAACACCTAATAATGTTGCCTTCAACTTAATTGAATGAGTTCCTTCTTAATCACTGGTTTCCTTAGTTCTGCTGGAGATATGGGAATAGATTTGTATAAAATTTAACATAGTTTAATACATTCCTGATGAATCCCATTAAGCCAGACAGGCTTAGTTAACTAACTTGATTAACCAAGATGGGTCCCCTTTGTGGGTAAGTTCCCTGATTGTGAGACTGAACAGCATCTAGAACAGTGCTTGACTGTTCTAAGATATTCAGTAAATATTTATTTAATTAATGAATAAAATAAGAAAAGAGGTAAGGTCTCAAGTGGAAGAAATGACTTGAAATAAAAAGGTTGAATCCATGTCAATAAACTAGGACCCAGAGTAGTATATCAAATATACCAAATAAAACACCAATAAAGTCTGACCATTGAAATACAAATTACATATTGTTTATGATGTATTATTTCTTAGATAACGTAATTTTTAACATAAATTTTGCATATTTCATCATAAGCTGCTTGAGAGCAGATGTCATGTTCTCAATATTTGTTGAATGTCCAAATAATGGAAAAATCTAAGCACATAGGACTACTATCTCAAGCAGATGTGTGAGGTCGGAGCCCAGAGTTTCCACACTCAGTCATTAGGCAACTTTTAAAAACAGAGGTAAGATACGAACTTTTCCCCTCTTAAACTTTAAGGCTAGAAAACTTATTTTTATAAGGTTCTGCTTGTTTAAAATATATCTGCTCATGGCTGCAAATGCTGTCACTGTTGATAAGGGAACAAGACTTATATTCCACACTCTTCAGAACATGATTTTGTCATAAAATCAAAGGGCTGGACTAGATTTTCTAACGTCCTTTCTAGCTCTAAAATTTTATGACTCTGGCTTAAAATTTAAAAAAAAAAATTCTCATGGGGAAGTAGACCTTTGTAAGTCACTCAGATTTTTCATCGTCATTGGACAGAAACACCTCACTGAGTCAGCATTTTCTGGCCCAAATCTTGTTCATCATATATAAAGCCTTAATAAAGCTGTTTTCTTTTAAGAGTGCTCTAGAAATTGGAGAAGCTATCATGAACCATAACTGAGCCTGTGAATCTGACAGCCAAAAGAGGAAAGACACTTTACATCATGGAAGGTCAGGGCGAAACTAGGCAAAGTGCTCTGACCTCACATCATTTCTCTGTGGAATGATGAAATCCTTATTTTTCAACTGCGGGTAGTGATTCACTACTAGGGAATGAAATCAACTTAGTATGTTACAATCAGCATTAAAAACAAAAGGAAAAGAATAGTTTGGGGTAGGACAGAAAACACTGTGAATAGCTGTCATTTAGGAGGGGGGTTATTGATTGGTGAAACTTAATTCAGTGGGTATGCATATGGGTGTTTCCGAGGAGGGGTATACAGATGCAGTTACCATATATTTCTATAGACACATTGAAAAAAATTTCAAATTATTGATTTCAATGAAAATAGCTTTCCAAAGTTCCTTCAAATTCCAATTACCTTTTACAAAATCCTGAAGATCCCATGGGCATCCTCTGCAATGGCAGACTAGGGGAAGGGTGGGAATGGAAAGGCTCATTCTTCAAAGGAAAGAAGCAGTGTATGAACCCATGAATTCCAAATGCCAGAAACTGGGATCACTGACCCCCAACTTCTTCCATCTAATGGATTTGATTGGAGACGTAGGAACATTTTCTATTCTGTCCCTGGTGGAAGGCAGATGTCAACTATGCCTAAAGGTGATTGTGCCTGAGCTAAGACAGAAAAGAGGCTAGCTGAGGGATTTTTAAAAACTTCTTATTGAAGCACAATGTGCATACAGTGAATTATAACTAGGAAATTTTTTCTCCATCCTGAAGGGAGAGTAAAGTCACCATAGTTTTCTCCAACTCCTCTTTCTTAGATACATTATACATATTTTCTCAGCATCTGTACTGGCTTCTTGAGGACAGGAAAGGATGTTCTAGAAATAGAAATACTTTGCATAGAAATTCTCTTCTTAGTGTATATTTGTTCTAGGTCTATGTAAGTTTTATATGTCTATAAAACTTTTTCTGTTATTTGATTTTATTTTAACTAATGTCTTACTATTTCCCTCATATTTATCAAAACAGGTTTTGATGTTTTAAAAAGGAAAACCTCAGTATTAGCTCAATAACTTGGAAGTCCACACCATTCTGGTATATTAAGTGATGATTTGCATAAAGTTCATGGTAAAAATAGAGGGTTTTTATACAGACATGGAATTTAAAGATTTTGAAGAATGAGGTGACAAAATGGTTAGTGGGGGAAGAAATAGTTTCCTTCAAAAATACACGCAAAAAACCCAGGATACTTTTACAGGGACTGTTCCAGATGCTGCAGGAATGAATGAGACAGGTAGAAATGACCCCTGATTTTGTTTGTGGTATTTACATTGTAGTCAGGAAAGAATGAAAAAACAAAAAAACAAACGAAAACAGGTAATTTCAGATAATGGTAAGCTCGATGATAAAGAGAAAGCCAGAGTAACCTCATGGAGGATTTGGAGAGCAAAGGAGAACAAGGTCATCACTGAGGGGAGATCTTTGAGTCAAAGTCTCAATGAACAAGGGGTACTCAGAGTTTCTAGGGTGACTAGGGCAAATAGGAATGAGCACTAGTATTTAATTAGCCCTTATTTTCAAATATTCTAACTTTAAAAAATGAGATAAAAATGTGTTAACTGTGAAAATAAAAGGAAAGAAATCTAGGTAGTCAAAGATTCTCACAGAAGTTTATTTCAAATGACTCCATCATGCACTAAGGGAAGGTCCTTTACTTACTCTCATTCAAGTTGCAAATAATGGCCCTGGAATTATGGGAATGGTAGGTACCCCTGGATAGTGGAGCTCACAACTTTGGTAGCCTGGTTAAAAGGTTTTATGTATTGCAAAAGGAAAATTCAGTAAACCAAGCAGTCAAGAGTACTCCTGATGAAATACATAGCCACCTGTTGGCTTGGGATTCCCACCATGGCAAGAGAAGGGTTCATGGGGTTTGCACTCAGGCTGGTGGATTATGTAAGGCTTGTTAAGAACCAAGGCCACTTATGTAGACCCTTTCTTGAGTCTAAGGAATAAGTATAACCCCACTAACCTCAGAGGAGTATGGAAAACTTGAAGACTATTCAGAGGAAGTCAAGGAAGATGATTAAGCATTGAATAATGGGGCCTCTGAGAAAAGGTATAGCCAAACTGGAATTACTTAGCTGAGATTATTTATCTTGGTGAGGACACATCCAAGGTGTGGCTTAATATGGCCTTCAAGAATATGAAAGGTAATTGTGACTAACTGTTCTTTATGACCTCAACAAAAAGAACAAGTTGAAATGGGAGGGCTTTTGGTTACAGATAAGAATTCTTATTATAAAGCATTCAAAATACAGTGATTACCTAGCAAACATTTTGGGTCTTCCTCATTAAACTTTTAATCAGTGGCTGTTAACCTAAGATCCTTGAACCCCTTCCACAATCATCAATAAAACTGATGATTTTATTGGCTCAGGTCTATGCCTAAAAATATTTTAAAAACACTGCTGATAAAAATGGGTTATATTCTCACGTTTGAATCAGTGGAAGAGCATTTGGCCAGTAGACACAACACCTCTTCAAGTTTGCCTAGCATCTTATGAACTATTTAGAAGACTCTGAAACCTGAACGTACTGCTGCTGTAAAGATGGTGTGGGGAGGAGGGAGAGATTAGTAGTCTAAAGCTAGATTTTAAAAATTACATTTAAGTGAAAATGCATTTATGCATATATTTAGGAATACTTGTCATAAAACCTGGGGTAAGTGGTACTCCTCTGGAATAGTACCAGCTTAAAAAACATTTGCAACATATGAGCACATGGAGAAAGGTATTCTGTGGAATATTTAAAACACATGGTTTTTGTTTGTATTTCTTCCAAATGTTTGAGAAAGTGAACAACTTGTACCTGTATACAATCATGACTATGAATGCACTATTCTGTTTCAACAAAAAATGTATTTATAAGCAAGCAGTAAAACGCTGAAAGAAATCATAATGTTAATAAGTGGGAGGCTATCAGGTTCCATATTAAATTTCTTATACCTAAAGCTTACTTTGCAATGAACAGTAATTTTAACTTGATGGATTAAACAGTTTTCAATAAATATAAATTTAGGAGATCCACAGGAAATGATGTAATAAAAATCATTATTGATTAGGCATGTAGATAATATTCACCCTCCACGAATTGTGCAAAGGTGAGAGAAACTGCAGTATTAGTGAAACAGGTGAAACACAAAATTCTATTTTGTTCTCCCCTCAATATTTGAAATCTAAACAGTTCATGTGTATCTTTGGCAAAGATAGTTGGTTTTGCATATGCTTGTAATCATTTTTCTTATTTGTTAATGAGTAATAATTTTATTAAAATTTTTTTTTAGTTGGCAGTGGATCCTTACTTTATTTATTTATATGTGATGCTGAGAATCAAACCCAGTGCCTCATATTGGTAGCACTAGGCAAGTGCTCTACCACTGAGCCATAACCCCAGCCCTAATTTCATTTTTATATAAGATTATTATTATATAAGATACAATGAAATCTCAAATTTTCTTTAATCCTGGCTCCTTTATTAGAAAGAAAGGGGAAAAATACCAACTACTTGAAAAATTGAGAACCAGATATAAGGAGAGATAAGGTGAAATTTGAACTCTGCTCTCTATAATCTTGATTTCACAGCCAAAGTGAAGCCTCTGTTGCTAGAATACTAGCTGAGAGGGATAGGTGTATGCAAAACATATTTGAGACATCTTGCATCAAGTTACTAGTCTCCATTCTTTTCAGACCTGAAGAATTGCATTTGAGTTTAGATAGTGTAAATTAGTGACACAGCTAAAATTTTTAAGATTTCATTTCCAGGGTAGTCAGATAAACATACAAGACTTAAATCATACAAATTGAAGTTAGAACTTATGTTAAAAGGCTATAGCTTTTCTAAAGGTTGCTCGAATAATAACTTCAGTAACATAATTCTCTTTTCTACCAATTCACATGGTCATACTTATATAGGTACATAGAAAGAACCTCATAGAGACAGATAAAGCTGTACTTTATTTTTACAAATATGAAGTCATGAAAATCATAGATGTAAAATCATTTCTAAACTGATGACCAGCTAAATAAAAAATAATAATGACAGTAGGCTACTGGTAGGTATGACTCTCCTACCATAAAAATTAACACTTTGATGTGGTCTTCACATTAAGATCTGCATGAGGGTACCTACTACTTTCCAAGGTGAGTGTAAACATTATCATTTAAGGGGAAGATTTTCCATATTCTCAACTTTATATGTACTTTTCCCTAAAACCAAACTGCAAGAGAAAGTACATGCAACTGTATGTTTTGATGGCTTCCTATTCCAGTGCTGCTTTGTAAAGCATAGTTCCTTGACTTTTCAAAAGTATCTGAACCTACCTTAGAATATGACCTGAGGGCAAAAGACTCAGGACACCAAATAAAAGAATGATTCAAATATCAGTTTCAGTGAAGCCTCTTTTAATTAAAGCCCATAAACCCATACAAGGGTTCTTGTCTTTTCCTGTTTTATACAAATTTTTTTTTGTAATAACAAAGCAGGGCTTTTAAGAACAGGGTATATTGGTCTATGTAAGGACATACTTTGAGAAAGTGGGCAATAGGCGTGAAAGCAATTTTCAATTGAACTGTATTTTCTCTTCCACTCTCCCAACTGCATATTGTGAATCACTTCTGAGGATATCCAGTGAGAACAAAGCCAAGAGATTTTGGTGAGTTTGGCAAAGGTCTTCAGCTTATTCTATCTAGATCATGGAAAGTTCTTTGTGGTATATAGGTATTGCTATAGTTTAGATCCCAAGTGTCTCCTGAAGACCATGTGCTGGAGGCTTGATACAGTGGGGAGTTGGTAGAACAGCCTATGATACAGTGGGGAGTTGGTAGAACATTTAGGAGATTGGGCCCACATGAGGTCATTGGGGGCATACCCTTGAAGGGGCTGTGAGGATGCTGGTGCCTCCCTCTCCTTCTTTTTGTTTCCCAGTCACATGAACAGTCCTCCTCCACCATGTGTTCCCACCATGATGTTCTGCCTCACCACAGGCCCAAGCAAGGAACTGAAGGCCAGGGTCAAGGAACTGAAACCTTTGAAACTGTGAGTCAATATAAACCTTTCCTCCTTTTGAGTTGATTATCTCAGGTAATTTTCACAGTGATGGAAAGCTAATCAACACATGTGTGTATGTATATATGTATAAATGTATACATATATGCTTGCATCTGTCTTCCTAGAATTAAAAAAGATAGAGTGTTCCATGTAGCTAAGTCTTAACACATCCATTTCAATTGAAAAATGAAGTTGTCTTTTTTTTCTGACTTTGTTGATAAAGCTATCTGACAAATATTTTTCTGTTGAGTGAGTTAAAGCTGAAGCTACAAAATATACATTTTAAACATCAGCTTCATTGAGGTATAATGGGATAGAGTAAAATCCACCTGTTGTAGGCTTGTGATTCTACCAGTTTTGGCAGATACATGCAATCATGTAACCACCCAATCAATCAAGATACAGCATATTTCCACCACCCCATGAAATTTCCTTGTGTCCTCTTAACTCTCTTCACTTTTAATCACTAATATACATACACTGCATGGACATTCCATGGTTTGTCCATTTACTGGTTAATGAACATGTGGTTGCTTCCAGTTTTTGGTGGCTATGAATATAGCTGCTCTAAACATTCCTGAACATGTATTTGCACGGAGATATATATTTTCAATTCCTCTTATATGAATACCTAGGAATGGGATTGCTGGGTTATATGGCAAGTTTATATTTAACTTAACATAAGCAACTACTAAGTTATTTTCCAAAGTGCCTGTCTCATTTTGCATTCTCACCACAGTGGAAGAGAGCCCCAGTTTTCCTGCACCCTTGCCAGCTGTTGGTTCTATAATCTTTAAAAATGTCAACCATACTACTTGGTATGTAATAGTGTGTATCACTGTGGGTTTTGATGTTTATTTTCTGAATCACTAATAAGTTTGAAAATCATTTTGTGTGCTAATTTGCTCCCAATATCTATCTATTCTTTGTTCAGATCTTTTGTCCATCTTTTATTGAGTTGTTTGTTTTGTTATTACTGAGTTGTGTTTTTACACATTCTGGAATATGTCCTACGATGTCTGACAATAACATATTTAAAACATGGGATTTATAATACCATTTTATCAAAATTAATATTGGAAAATTAACTGCATTTAGATTTTTCTTATTATTCCTGAATACATTAAATTAAACAAGGTGCTTTTAGGAGGAAAAGCAGCAGATATAATTAAGTTATTTGATAAGTCTTGGTAAAGACTTTTACCATACATTCCAAAAACTGAAAATGTAAATTTCTCTAATGATGGTGTTACAATTCATTTTATAAGCCAAACTACTCATAATCCTTTATTTTTAAATTATATAATTGAGTTGTTAGCTGATAAACTGTTAAATATAATTTTGATGTCTAATCGCTAAGTGACTTCTGGCATATAACTTAAAAGGAGGTCAAAGAATTGAGTTATATTATTATAGAATTCCTCCTTGGAACCCATATTTCATTCTTCCATGTAATCAGTGGTTCTTTAGCACTCATGTGAATAAATGCAAAAATTAAAATAGAGCTTACAAGCAACCATGTCTCATTCTGGCAAAAAGTAATGTTATTCACTTTAATGATAGAAGGACTACCTGGAGAAAAAAGGAAAGTCTCTATATATTTTATTTAGAGAATTACTTTCAATAAAGTATATTACTTATTAAAATTTGTACTATTTGATACTAATAATTTGCTTGATACTAATTGAAACAATATCATTATCCAGGTGAATTTTTTAAATCTTAGAGACTTGTAATCATAGAAAAATTTAAAACATATATATACACATATATATATTGTACTTTCTTTATATGTAGAAAGAAGAAAGAAGAAAACCTTCAATCATAGAATAAAAAACACTATTATACACCCAAAGAGAAAAAAGAATGAAATTAATATTCAGTGCATATATTTAAAAGGATGATCATGAGTCTCTGGTACAGTATCTAGAGTCCAGTACAAACATCTAGAATTGTTAAGATTTATAACCCTCCAGATATTACATCTTTTGTAGCTATTTTAACTTACAATGACCAGTTTTAAACATCAGCCTAAAAAATGTGCGTATGGTAGATAATTTTTCTAAATTCTTTTAGGAATTTGAAAGTAAAAATAATGAAAGGTAGGTCACGACCTTTAGAATTCTCCTTTTCTCCCTCGAAGTTGTGACATTTGGCCCTGATCTCATTGTTCTAGTTTTCAAGCCTCTCAGTTTGTGATTACAATAGCAATAATTTTCCCTTGACACCAAGTGCCTGACTAGCTCATCCAGTGTCCTGTCTTTCCCACTCTGGCTGCCTGGCAGCAGACCCTTGGCTCTCCTTGCCAAGGTTCTTTCTCCAAGGCCTCTCTTGACGTTATTCCTGAGCATCATAAAAGAATAAAACACACAAGTGATTCTTAACTGGGTAAGAAATTTGTAAAGGCATTCATTATTGAGGCTTAGAGTTTTGTTTATTAATTAATTTTTGTCCTTTTGTGTCTTCTGGTCAGACAAGTCAGTGAGTGATAGAAAATGCACAAATTGCTTATTTTGGTCTAGTCCTGAAAAGTGTTCTTCAAAGTTTTGGACTGAAACTGGCACGCCAAACTGAACTGCCCTCATTCCACAAATGCACAACTGTGTGTATTTGACAGCTGCAACTTTTATACAGTAAAGTTTGGGCTCTTCTGCATTTGGAGAGCTCTTATCATCAGGCCCCTGAGGAGCATGCAGGTAGAGAGGGGAAGCAAATTGACTGGGCAGAGAAATGTATTGGACTCTCTGGAAGAAGACACTCTGATTCAAGATAGAATGAATACAAGTGGACATTCGGGAAGGATCTAGCAAAGAAGGGCAAAGCAGCCACCCCCATGTCCTGCTAAACCTCCAAAACAAAACTTAAAATTGTGAGGGATTTTGATTTGTATCCAGTGAATCCAACAGCTCAATTGCCCTACCAATGATCCTCAAGACAATGTTATTGCTTCTCTTTCCCTTGGTGGCTCTTTTTTCCCCCCTTTCTTTTAAATACCAAACTGAGGTCTTGTGGAGTCTGCCTCCCTCCCTCCTCCCCTCAGGTTTGGCACTCACTTTCCCCATTATTTCAGTGAGTAATGACACCAAGGGCATGACGCCAATCCTACCGGCTCTTTACACTTTCCCCTTTCTACAAAATAAAAAAGCACCAAACCAAACACACTGCAACTTTGGGCTTCAGGGATCGTGAAGAATTTCCAAGCTCACTTTGCTCTGCAGTAGAATTCTGGCTGTCATTCCACATTTGGCTTTTTTTCACAGAGCCCTGAGCAAACTTTATTTACAGTGTACACTGACTTTCATTACTACATAATACAGAAAATATTTGCTTCATTATGAAGCCAATTGAATATTTATTTTGATTTTTGTTACTTGTGGTAAACAGAATTCAAAACACTCTCTACTGCTGTTGTTCCAAACTAGTCAAAAACTATGTAAACAATCAGCCTAGGGATTGTGTGGTCCAGATCTTGTGATTGCCTCACCTCCCCTTCCAGCAAAAGGAGCTCGGTTTAAAAGAGGGTGGAGGGAGTGGGGGTGGGGTGACAGAGAGAGAAAAGAAGGGAGGAAGAGCAGAAGAGGGGAGGGAGAGGGGGGAAAGCTAGTTGAAATCAATTTGAAATTTTAAAGCAAATTTTAACCTCAGGACTGTTCTCAGTCCCTACTGGTGCCTGCCTTTAGAGAGACACCTCTTAATCCATTCTTTTCAAGATACTTTTGGAACCAAAGACTCTCTAGATGAGGTGCAAGGTAGAACTAATTTTGCTCTAAAACAAACATTACTACCCCAAAGTTCAAAAGGACTGTTTTAAGAAGATATCATTAAGAGCTGTGTTGAGGGAAATGTGTCTGCACCCAAATGCATTTTATCTATATGAAGGTATATGCCACTGGCTTTGCTGATTTAGTTCCTGAACATTTAGTTCAGGAACCAACCCTGCCCTGTGTACCTTAATTGCCTTTAAGATTGTCCAGTCTTGGATCCACTGGGCCTTCTGTATGGTGCAATTTCAGCATATTCACATCACAATAAATATGTCAGCCCAAACTCTGTGCCAGCATCCTTGCTCATTGACTTTTTATGATGACTACTTTTTTATAATTTGGTAGACTTCTGACCGATTTAAAATCCTGCCTATAAAACCCATACCTGCTTATTTTTGCATTTTGAAGAAAGAAAAATAAATCCAGAATAGCAGAACAGTTTTAGTTCATCTTTTTAAATGCTTAGAGAAAACCATGCACACATGCCAGCACAAATTCAGACAATATTTATGTCAACCTTTTCCTCCTTGGACATACCTTCCCACTGAGAATTTGGGAGTGAGATTTAGTTTCCATCTTAGACTTCAGCCCACATGTAGAGTTTCTGCAACTCTAATCCTGAAAGATCATTGTGAAGTTGCTTTTTTCCTTTCTCTACTCTATAGGACATTTATTAAACTTCTCCCTTCCTGCTGGAGGCAATCATACAATTGGGATAATGTGAGTGTTGTGCAATAGAGGAAAAAGTCCTAGGTTCTAGGATCAGATCTGGAATCAAACCCTAGCTGTGTCACTTCCTGGCTGTGAGATCTGAAGTACGTTACTGACCTTTGAAGCATAGTTTCTTCTATAAAATGGGGGTTGGGGGAGCTACATAATAAGGTTACTATAAGAATTAAATGCAGCAGCATTTGACAGAGGTATTGGCTCTTTATTATTCTTAATATAAATCCATTATAAAAAAAATTTTGTATCCTACATATGTGCAAATAAAAGTCAATTAAAATTGTTTTATAACAATTCAATGCACACAAAAAACTTCAAAATGTCTCCAATTAGGTAGGGAGTCAAATGCTTTCAGTGTTTTCAACAGGAATCTTGGTTAATATTTTCTTCTTTGTTATACATTTATTAATTCATTGTTTATAACAAGTATATTTGTCTTCAGTTTCTCCATCAATAAAATGGAATGACAAAACTTTGAAACCTTAAAATAAAGCTAATGCCAAAGATCACTATTAACTTCTCATTTAAAAAATAATAATGGGATATTGAAGAACTCTTTAAAATGTACTGTGGTTAAAAGATACACCACAAGGATATCATTTTTATATTTAGGTCAACTAAGAAAATTTCATCTTATTAAGTCTAATGTTCAATTTATTTTTGTGAATTAAATAAGGAAAGTCAAAGCAATTATTATCAATGATCTTAAATTTTTCCTGAGCATAAAACATAATTGATGCTTAGTGGTAGTAATAGATTGTTCAGTTCTGGAACCAACCTTTGTATTTTTGGAGACCACCATGGAACCAGGGAAAAGAGAATCTGGTTATCACTTCCAGAACAATTCCAAAGAATATCAACCATCTTGAGAAAGAATTGTCCCCCACCAAGGAAAATGGGTACATACATTTATTCTTATTGAAGAATATCAGTGTTTAAGAAGTGGAGCATTGGAGCTCAACTGACTGGGTTTAAATACTGAATCTATAACCTTCTATCTGATCTGAGGCAAGTTACAGAAACTCTGTGAATTGCAGTTACCTCACATATGAAATGAAGTTCCTCATAGTTCCTTCCATATGGAATCACTGGGAGAAACTAAATATGTCAAGGATGTAGAGAGGTGCTTGGCACAAAAAAGAAGCATTCCATTGCCTTAGCTACAGCTGATATTAGTCCTGTCATAAAATTCATGCTCTTTTTTTCTTTCTGTTGGTAGAAGGAAAGTCAATGAATATGGCATTTTTGCACTTGAACAAAAATTTTAAGGATGTTTTCCTATCCTCCTGCCTACGTACCATCAATCTGGTCTTCACTCTTGCTACCATTACCATCTATATTCTCCTTTTACTAATTATTTAAGATAAAGCAAAAAGACATAATCTTGCCCACAGGAAGTAAATATCCTTATAATAGAGAAAAGGCATGCACAGGTGAAATACCAAGGGTTTAGTTGTAGCCAGTCCTTGAGTTTGCGTCTTTATCATTTAAGATCAAAATTCAAAATGGTGAAGACTGGTAGAATTTTACATGTACACAATACACTTTTTTTCTTTTGTTTACATGTAAGTCAATGTTGAAGAAGCAAATATTTTCGAATCAGGAAGACGTAAGTTCAATCCATCTCCACCATTTAGTAACTGCAAGAACTTGTAAAAGTTCATTAGTCTCTGTGAGCTCTAATTTCCTCATCAATAAAGGGGAAATATTACCCAGTAGCTCAAAAGATCAATGTGAAGATTAAATAAAATGGCATTTATAAAGGCCCTGGCACAGTGCCTGACCCTTAGGAGTTCTCAGTAATTTTTCTTTCCTCATTCACTACAGAAACTAAAGATTCTAAGAATTCTCTGAAACCATGAAGCCATTCTCATGTATACTTGATACCACAGTGAACCCCTGCAAGCATACTTCAGTCTTCTTACCATCCAAGTAAAATGGTTTTGACACACGCCAACATCAACATCATTTCTATGGTAGATTCTAAAAGCCCAATTGTTCTTTTGCAAATTTGAAAATAATCTACATCTCTCATTACTACACAAAACGACTTCCCTTTCACAACTACTTATTTATACTTCACAATTTCATCAATTAATGAAAAAAATCTTTGCTACTTTATACTTTAGATACGTTTCTGCTTACGGCATACATAGATAATATATCTAAATGCATACCGGCAATATTTTATTATCCACGTGCAGAGAACATTCTAGCTTTTCTCTACTAAGATAGAAATACCCCCCTCCCTAATATGTGGCTATAAGCCATGCACACTGAATTCTTGAGTTGGGCTACATGTATTCAGCAGATCCCTCCATACCATTATTGGGAAACCAACAATCAGTACACACCTAGGCTGAAAAAGGACTACAAAGTAACCAGACCTTTGATTCACCCCGAACTGATTTATGAAGTCATTTTCTATCCTATAATCTCTAACCGTCATCTTCTTACAAACACTCCTCCCACTCTACCTTCCAACTCTGAGCAAGTTCTATCCCTATAACCTCCATGGCTTATTATGGAGCAACAGATAAAACCCTGGGAAGAATACTTCACTGGCTTTGCCTTTTAATCCTCCTCTGGCTAACTGAGAAGTTTCAGTTTTCTCTCACAGATAATTCTTTAACATTTATATAAGCACTGGTATTCATTACACACTGAAGGAGAAAGACAAAAAGTAATGTATCCTCAGCTAGATAATAAAAGGTTGTCAGCTCATTTAGTGACTTCCTATGATGTCATCAACAAGAGGAAAGCTAGAACAGTTAAGCTCCATGAACCAAAGATGAAATTACAACTTCAGTATTGACCCAGTTATGTGGCCCAGTGTGTAGAGCAGAGCTGACTTTAATATATGTTTCCTTATCCCAATAAAATACATCAAAGGCCAGATTTTCAAAGCCTTGCATGACTGGCCATTTGGAAAGAGGTATATCCAGGCCCGCAAAGCCTTCATTTTAAGCAGATGGCAATGGCAATGGCAAGGTTAGAAATTGCTAGCAAGGGCTCATAAAGATACAGTTGACACCAGCCCTGACTAGGGAGGGGCTGGCATGGAGGGAGCTGGAACCATCATT
Organism: Glaucomys volans; assembly: GCA_020662805.1. Classification (NCBI taxonomy): domain Eukaryota; kingdom Metazoa; phylum Chordata; class Mammalia; order Rodentia; family Sciuridae; genus Glaucomys; species Glaucomys volans. The sequence goes on along the minus strand of JAJEJO010000884.1, from coordinate 963,411 downwards.
CAGTTCCATAAAACCAGGTCCTGTGGGGCCTTGCTGCAGGTACAGAAGGCAGAGTTTAAACTCAATTCTGATTGGCTTTTCCTTGGCCCTGCTCTCCCCTAAAGGTCAGCATCAAGGAAAGACTTGTGTGCCACTAGGGGGTGCTCTCTTTACCACCCAGTTGATAGGAGATGGCCAAACAACCTGTCAGGAGCTCCATCCTCTCAAAAAGTTTGAAGAGTAAGGTGTCAGGATCTCCTCCTTATCACAGCAGGTGGAGGTAAGCTGTTAAATTCATTTTGAAATCCTGAAAGCAGACAAATTCCAGCACATTTAAAAGATTTGATAAATATTAAATAAATAGGTCCAAATGGAGAACACAGGAATTTTTTCTTTCTTTTGGGAGAAAGCAAAACATACATTCTGCTAATTTCTGTAATCATTTGAAAAACATGATGCCTACCAACTTTGAACTTTAATAACTTCCTTTGAAAATCTGCATGGAAGACATGGCTTAAACCCTTAGATGTTCATATTAATCTCCTTAATAAACACCTGGCAATTTTTTAGAGAAAGGCAGATTACATATTTTTTCTGCATATATAATATTTTCCTCACATTTTAGAACACTTACCACAAGAAGAAGCTTGGAGTCTGCTAATAGATAAAAATACACATTTATTGTACATTCTAAGCTACTTTGTGGTATAACAGTAACATTAAAATTTAAACCAAACTCTGATACAATGGTTCTTTTAAAATAAGATCCTAGCTTGTGTCTTCAGAAGATATTTTGAGTTCCATGTATCAATTGTGTTTAAGAAGGGAAAACTTAATATACAAGGACACAATGAAAAGCTGTCTGTTTTTCTCCAACAGCCAGAATTTATTCATAACTGGTATGCATGTTAGAATAATATCCATTGTCATCCAGCCATTCCAAAGTAGCCATTTACTGGATTTAGTTTTTTATTTGGCATCAAAATTCATTCCTATATTTTCTGCCTTTTAGATATTGGTTTACTTGTACAGCACCAAAACTTAGTTAAAAATTGAACTGAAAACCTTTTGTTCCAGGTAACATAGCTCAAAAGTTTATGTCCAACCTTTTGGAGAAAATGTATTTCAAAATGTTAACCCCCCAGGCTGAGATCATTATGTCTGTGCCTCCTGGGACACACACATTTAAAGTTTTGTCTTCTTTGCATCTCCTATTATAGAAAGAGCGTGGATTCCTTTTACAAACCCAGCAGGACTTTGAAGAGGCATCATGCCATTCTTCATCTTCTGACATTACACATGAGGCTTTAACTTTGTTTGTATTTTCTGTAGTGAATTCTTTTCTTTCCCAAGCCAGTCCACGGTGAATTTACCAGATCTTCCTTTTTATCCCCAACAGAAAGAAAGCACTAGATCTGACATCCTGCCTTATTTTAAAACTGATTAGAAGTTAAGAAATGTATAGCAGCTTTGTGACCAAGAACTAATATTTACCAGCTTGCACAAATCTCCCCATGAGTCTGGATTTCCCCACAGAGATTCAGTTAATAGAAGAATGAATGGAATCGGCATTTTCTTTTCTTTTTTAAAAATTGAGATATAATTCACATATCATAAAATTCATTCTTTTAATATGTAGAATTCAGTGGTTTTGGTTAGGTTTTGGTTATATTTATAAGGTTGTGCAACCATGATCATCACCTAATTCCAGAACATTCTCATCATCCTAAAAAGAAACCCTGTATAAATTCATAGTTACTCCCCATTCTTCTTTGTCCCTGCTGCCCCCAAGCCCTGAACACCCACTAATCTAGTTTTTCTCCCTATGGATTTACTTATCCTGGATATTAAATATAGACGGAATCATTTGTTTCTTTTTATGTCTGACTTCTTTCACTCAGCCTGGTTTCAGGGTTCATCTGTATTGTAGCATAATCAGTACTTTGTTCCTTTTTATGGCTGAACAATATTCCTAAATTTTCTTTTCTAATTGCCCATCATAAATTATTGCTCTTCTTGGGCAAGTAGCAAATGTGGGTCTTGAATGGCTTCAAGGGGAACATCAAACTATATGCTAAAATATTAATAGCTTGGCCAAATAGATTTTAAGTAAAGAAATTTCTAATAGTCTGATATTTAAAAATGAAACAAAACCTTTTTATTTTCTCCTTTTCTGCTTTCACTTCTCAATGATGACCATTAGAAAAAGTAAATGATTTAAATATCTCTTCAAGGTGGTATGAATAATGTTGAATTTTGGACAGTTTTAGGAAAACCTGATTTTTAAGAAGAGTAAGAAGCATTTGACTTTAAAGAAATATATTTGATACTGTTTAGGGCTTGCTAAATAAAGTATTGCTTTTATTTACTGAAAAATTTGATCTAAAATACTTTTCATGAAGTATGCCGGTTAGAACTACTGCCTCCTAAATCTCACCGTGGTGTCTGGGGCTTGTTGAATGAATATTTTGATGGGCAGATGAATAACTGTTCAAAATCAAACTTCATCCTTCAGAAAAAAGTAATCTGTAGTGCTGACTTGGAATGTATCCTGTCACGGTTTGAAACATTTATTTTAAACAATACTTCATACAAAATATGAAGTGAAAGTGTATCTAGGAAAAAGATATTACTGATAACTCCTGTATGGCTTCTGGAACATGGACCTAAATATATTTTAAGAACAGTTATATGAATTATATATGGTAGAACATATCTACTGCTTTATTACAACATAAAAGTAATCTGTGCACGTTCATGAAGATGTTCTTTGATGAAAGAGGGAAATGCAAACCAACATAGTTTGAAAAGGTTGTGAGTGCCAGGCACTGGGAATATGCAGTGTTAAGTAAGTACTGGTGATACGGAAAGAATATGGTATGTTCCTTGCCCTTGTGATGAGGTGCCCTCTCTTGAGGAGAAGAGACCTGCTCCTTCATGTTCCTGCACTGCAGAATGGTACATATCCAGTTGGTGGAACCATCTTAGAACCATAGCAGATGGTCTGGTCGGTATACAATTTCCCAGGCCTTGCTATAGACAGGTGCACTAACAGACCTGCACTCAGCCACTGTGGAGGGCTGCGGTACTGTGCACTGTGCCCACCTACCCCATCATCTTCCACTATTAGGTCATGTGCCTGTTGATGGTGCTGCCATCTTTGTACATTTGACTTTTCCTTTATTACTCAGCAATCTCAACCCATCCTTAGTTCCCCTTCCATTTTTTAATTGTGGTAAAGTCCTATATTCATAGTAGTATTTCTTAGGAATTTAACACACTTTTTAAACCATGCCAGTGTCTTCAGAGGTTCACTGATATTTTTGTGGACATTTTGCTCACAAAGTTGCATGGGTTTTGAGGGCTCTGCCTCCATCTGATTTTCTTATGAGTCCTGCTTGTTTCAGGGCATGTTTCCTAGGATGCAAGGTTTTCCAGAAATGCATATTGTACTATAGCAGAATAGTCTGGCTATGAAACAGCATAATAACAAGTATAATGCAAGGCTGTCTGAGAATATTATAAAAAGAGAACTCTAAGCATGATCTGCAGTGGTTAGTTAGCTCATGCTAGGGTAAAACACCTGAGGAATATTGTTTGAGGAATGTTTAAATTCAATAGAAATCACAAATTACTGGATGATATGAAGTAATGCAGTAATGATTAAGGACCAAAGCTCAGACCTCATGAGGGGTCAAGGGATTCCCTATTTTCTGATTGCATCACCCTGGACACACAAATTACCCTTCCTAGGCTTCCACTGTGTCATCTATGAATGACTGTGAAGATGAGATGGGATAATAACATAAAATACTTAGCACATTGCATTTATTCAAGTAAGTACTGATTTAAGTGTCTGAGAGTTGAGCACTGCTTTACAGTCTTAGTGTAAGTCTTCAGTTTTTAAAAAGTTAGTTATTGTGATGGTATTTCTCATTTACTTGCATCCACCATGTATTCTAAACACTGGATACTCCCAGTAAGGAATAACAATGAGCAGATTCAGTGGTGAGAGTGTTAGCTATTATTCTTCACTGCCTTGCAGGAACACATTAAAGGAAAACAAAGGCAAAGGCACCAGGGATGATTTGTTTCTAGACCATGTTGCTCCAGGGATGTGGAATTTGTGAAGGCAGGCCATACAAGTCATGATCTAGTAAAGACAACACTGACACTGTTTTATAAGATGTTTTTAGGATGCAACGTCCAGGGAGCTTCCAAAGGAATTTTGCAGAAAACAAGTATGGATCCACAGGAAGAAAAGAGTAAGACCTGCTAACCACTCATCACATGCAATGGGGGTGTGTCTACACACGTGTGCGGGGCACAAAGGCTCTGCTGGGACCTGAGCCACCTGAGCGGTGTGAATCACAGCTGCACATGCCTGGTGCCATGGACCGTGCACTTGGTAAAATGAACAGTTGATGCAAAGAGCAGAGTGCGCCCTGGCGCTCAGAGCGCAGGGGCGGGGGCGGGAGAGGGCTGCCTGGCGTGTGCAGACTCCTTGCCGGCTGTCTGTTTGGGTAAGTTGAGCACAGGGTCCTTGCTCGCTGCCGAGGAGCTGGCGCTGGGCACAGGACTTGCAGCCAACAACAGCAAAGGGTGGCGGGGAGGAGGAAGCCTGCGGTGCTGCAGCCCCCTCTAGGGTAACATTCATGAGCTCAAAAGAAAGCGAATGCAAGAGGGCAGTGCGGAAGGGACACGCTTGAAACCCGAGCGAGGGGATGGGGCCAGAGACAGGAGGTGGAAGCCAGCCGTGGTTCCAAAATACTGCCTTCAGGTCCCGCTGACACCAAAGTACAAACATCCCTTGCCACCCAAGGGGCTGGGAGGCCCAGTCCAGCCGTCTGTGGGGGTGGCTCTCCTTGCGGTGTTGGTTCCTCACAAAAGATCAGAAGGTGAGCTCTCCACTCTGAAGGCAAAATGTGCTTGCACCTTTCAGAGGCGCTCTGTTTTCACCAGCAGTTATTTTTCAAGAATAACAAGTTTGGTTGATTCTCTCCCTCTGTTTCTCCTGTAATTCCTTTCTCCATCTCTCTCTCCTTTCTCTTTCTGTTATTAAGACCAGAAATGTGCAATGAATGCTTTCCTGTCACATGAAGCCAATGAAGAAAATTTATATTCCATTTGATGTTATCTAGCCTGATGTGCAGAATAAATAAAACCCAGCATACCACCATCAAGCACACGGTGGCAAGGGCTCCCTCTGCCCCTGACTGACTTGGGGGTGACCTTGTTCCTCTTCTGGCCATCCCAGCAGGCAAGGGGATTAGCAGGCAGGGATGTATAAGTGTCTGGGGAATGGCGCCTGGTCCTGGCACTGAGAATGTATTGGTGTTAACAGCTGGGTGCATAAGTCATGCTCAGTAAGGATTTAGTGGCAACATTCAGTCTCAGATTAGCCCAGCTAGCAGGCAGGGGCTGTGCTGTCTTCTTGCCAAGGCTGGGCAGCTCAAAGGTCATGTGATCTCCTGGGATTAATATTGCTATTTAATGAAATGCCTTGCTTATCACTGCTCTGGGTCAAGGGCTCTATTTCTCACTGAGGAGAAATTGCTTCCAAATATAATATGATCTAGTGGTGTGGGTTGCCTTCCTATACTATCAAAAGTTGTCCCTGTAAATTAGTCACTAGAAAATCAGTTAACTAGGAGCAACTATTCAAAGAGAATTCAGAGTAGTAAGGACAGGGCAAGAAGGCAGGTCAGGAAAGAACTTCTGTGACTTCCTAAGGAGTTCACCTTGACCTTGTAGCCATGAGAAGGCAAGTAAGGATTTTAAGCATTGTACAAAAGAGTAAACTGGTCTGTCATGACTAGAAGAAGTCTGGGAGAAACTGGATGGAAAAATGAGAGTCTGAACCAGAGTAGCAGCATTAGAAATGGAGAGAAAGGGTTAGATGCATGGGATAAAAATGCTATAAAATTGATAGGACATGGTGACTATCTGAACATGCAACATGAAAAGAATACGAACAAGTTGGTTTCTGGCTTCAACAGCTTAGCTGTGTGGATGCTGCCACTACTATTAAGGAAGCTGGGAACTCAAGAGTAGATTTGCAGGAGGACTGGAGTGGAGTAGTGAATTCAGATTTGATGTGCAAAGTATATAGTCATTGCCCCTCCATGGGAAGCCCTCTCAGTCACAGGAAACTGCCTTACCCAAAATAGCAACCCTCCTAGATGGTGGCCCACAACCAATGACTGGCAGATGCCCAGACACAATGACCCAGGCCCCTCATGGCTTCAATTTGGGACAAATTTGAAGGGTTATTGTAGCTCCAGAGCTTCCCTTCCAGCTGGTTATAACCTCTCTGTAGGTCTATAGTTCTCCTATTTCCTTACTTCCTTATGGGTCTGTCTCCCAAGGGTATTCCCCAACAAACTTTTAGCAGGCAACCTTCCATCTCAGTTTACTTCAAGGAACGTTGTACAAGATAACACAGAGGAAAAGGATTCCATGAGGACGACTGAGAAAAAAAACAAAAGATGTGTCTCTGGAAACTAAAGAGGGATTTTCCAAGTTGAGGGAGGAGTCCACAGTATCAAGTACCACAGAGTGGTAAAGTGACACAGGGGATGAAAAGCATCTGCTGACTAACAAAGGGGTGTTCATGGGTGACCTTCTGTTTAGAGCTGTTTAGAGGATCCCTGGGGTAGAAGACAGCGACATTTCATTACAATGAGTAAGGGAAAGTGGAGAGTGGATGTTAAGAAGCCTGTCTGATGCTCTTGAGAGAGACGAGGTAGTGCAAGATAAAGGATAATGAAGGATCAAAGGCCTGTTGACCAGAAAAGAGCTGAGCTGAGGACAGATAGTCAAGGGCAAGAAAGAGGATGCTTACTGGGGAAAGAGCAGATCAGGAAAGGAAGGCTTGAGTAGGTTAGGGTGGGAAGCCATTCAGGGCCATGTCTTTCTGTGACACTGACTGCAGAGAGGTGTGATGGGAGTTGAAGAAGTGAGAGGCTGGACACCACCGTTTTCCTAGTCTGGCCCCAGATCCCCATTCTTAACACTGAAGGTCCTGAAAGATTTTCTCCAGCCTGAATTTCAACCTATATTTCCCACTAATCTCTTTCATGCATATAATCCTCAAACCAGTTCTCCAAGATGCCCTCAATTCTATTACTGCTGGACCCTGTTCTTGCCACTTATTTGACCCGTCTTCTGGCTTTTATGCAGAGTTATCTGTTTAAACATGTTTACTTGTTCTTTAAAATAAAAGGTAAGACATTATCTAATTACATTCTCCTTTGCTTTTCTATTCTGGCCTCACAGACCTCTGTTGAAGGTCAAGGTGAAGTCATGTTCATTTCTGCCTGGCACACTCTATCAGAACCCTTACGAGAACTTCAATTCTCTTAGTTAACCAAGATCAGACTTCCACCTGCAACCTAGACATGATCCCTTCTCAGGAATTCCTAGCCTAGTAGTGGACTCAGACACCAAAGAACCATGTATATGAACAATTTCAACCTTGGTCATGAACTTGAGATACGTAGGGTTCAATATTGACTGGAGTGGTGACAGCAGGCTGGGCGAGGGTATAGATGAGAGGGAGACGTAGGTGGAGTGGTGCAAGTGGGTCATGATAGGGACTGTAAAATCCATTTCAGCATTTCAAAGTGGAAATGGCACCAACCAACTGCACTCCTCAAATATCACTGTCTTCAGGAGAGTGGAGCATGGATTGGAGATTTTTTTCTTTCTTCTTTTTTTTTTTACTGACTTCCCAGATCTACAGGAACTGCCCAGATACTCCATCATATGCTTTATGATCTCTAAAATCTCAGTCACTAATGAACATTTTCTCTTCTTTTTCTAATTTTCTGTTTTTATCTGTTCCACCCTCTGTTCTAATAGAAAGTTGGCTCCATGAAGATCAGGAATCTATTATGTTCTTTACTATAGGGGAGGTAGAGCAGCTCTTGGCACAAAGTAGGTGTCCATACAAGTTGGCCAACACTGAATTTTAATTTCTGTTCTTGAGAAGCAGACAGAAGAGATGTGCACGGGGGTATCCAGAATTGTCTTTCCATGACAGTGGGATTTCCAAGCCCTTGTCAAAAGGTTTTATGACACTGAATTATCTTAAAAGAGAGGACTTTGAGAACTTAAAGAGTCTCCCAGAATCTTGAGGAACTAAGAGCAAGGTTAAATGTAAACGTGGCCCCTTCCTGTGACTGCCCCTTTCTGCCCTGCTGGAGGTGTGATCCACCAACTACCTTTTCTCCATTGGAAAAGCTGCACAAAGGTTCAGCGTTTCCCTGCCAGACAACTTGTTATCATAACCCACCTGTGTGAAACACTAAAATTTATAGTCCCTAACAGCTCCTTGGATTGGTGGAAAGATATAAGAATTGCAATTAACATTCCCCTAAACAGCAAAGCACTGTATAGACATAGTCTATGTTGAATCCAGTGGAAATTCCATGTTCTGTATGTCAGGACATATACACGTTACGGTCTAGGTCTGTTAGAATTTTATGAGTCATTTTGTTGAAACTTGTGGAACTATTTGAAAGTTCTCCTAGTCTACTGTTAAGTGTGTAGTTTAGATTCTAGCCAGTATTCAGGCTTAATTAGGTTTGTGTGAATAAACTGAGTTTTCTGCTCAGATCTCTGGGATTAATATAAAACTGGTTATAAAATCATGGCTTCCTTTTCAAATTGTGCCTTTAATTTGACCTTTCTGAATAGTTGCCCAGTTGGTTCTGAGGTGTATCACCATTTTTAAATATATCCAGATCAGGGCTATTAAAAGCAATTTGGCTTCCCCAATTTAAGCTCATCAGAGAAGTTCAAAATTGTTTTTTAAAGAATGGCAGTATTAAATGCAATCAATCCTTTGCAGTCCCTGAGAAAGTCCCATAATTTATATTATAGTTTATAAATAAAATTATCTAGTCCAGGCCAGAGGGAATATGGAATAATTCTGTTAAAATATCATTTCAAAAAGGTATTTGTCTTTTTAGGGGAAAGAAAAACATCTATACCATTTTGGTTATTATGGGCTTTCAACAGAATCTGCACAAAGAATAAATTTATAGTCACTACCATTAGGTACAACCTTTGAGTGGTGAAGTTCTACAAATGAAGTTTCTTATTTTGTTCTAGTTCTAATCAGCAAGGCAAAGAGCTCCAAAGCCTGCTTATCTGTCCTCATTGTGCCTGACTGCTGCTTTTGTCTTCTTTTTAAAACAAAATAAATGTGAAATTTTGTTAGTTTAAAAAATGTAGCCAAAATCATTTCCAAGACTTAAAATAGTGCCCACATTAGACGAGAATGATGAAAACATGCTCTCTTGAATCCTGTTATCTACTAGATAATGTGGCATATTTTAAGTAAATACAAAGAGAAACCTCCTGTTTTCTAAAATTTCCAGCATCAGGTTTCAAAAGGTAAGACAAAATAGGATAAGCAGCTAGGGACATCTATTATTATCTGAAGAAACCAAACCCCACAACTAAAAGTACTAGAATTAATCGTAACTCATAGAAGAGCTCGATACTGAAAATACTGAAAATTTTGAGCTCTATCAGAGACATGAAATTAGGCACTCTTGCCTGTACTTCTGCACAATTTCACACACATCCATTGTCAGCTTCATTATCTGCTTGGAAATAACAGAATGAATTCAGTGTGGTCAAGAGAAGACATGTTTTAGAATTAGAATTGAACTTGAGAATAAAATAACAGCTATTTCCAGATACAGAATTATCATATTTGAATGTCTTTTATGAACATATAGAAAAATAAAGTGAACATCATTAGTATCTGGCATGGTTTCATTAAGAACAAATGATATTTGATAGCAGATCAGTAAATAAACCTAACAAGCCCTAATGTTTGTATAGTCATAGATTGAATTCACAAACACTATCACATTTGCTCTGTACAATGTATGCAACTCCAGAGCAGATAATAATAATTGGTGTTTAAAAATAAAATGGAAACAAAGACTTTAAAAGAGATTATTTGAGGTCCTCAGCATGCATGTATTAGAATCTGGGTGTAGGTGCCCTTCAGCAGATGAATGGATAAAGGAAAGGTGGTATATATACACAATATTCCATCAGTCATACAGAAGAATGCAATTATAGCACTTGCCAGTGAATGGATGGAACTGGAGACTATCCTGCTAAGTGAAATAAGCCAATCCCAAAAAACCAAAGGCCAAAAGTTCTTTCTGATATGTGGATGCTAACCTATAATAAGGGTGGGGAAGGGAAGGATAGAAGTTCATTGGATTAGACAAAGGGGAATGAATGGAAGGAAAGAGGGATGGGAATAGGAAAGACAAAAGAATGAATCAGACATAACATTCCTATGTTCATATATGAATACATGACCAGTGAAACTCTACATCATATACAACTGTAAGAATGGGATCCTAATTAGAAAAATTTATACTTCATCTACATACAATATGTCAAAATACATTCTTCTATCATGTGTATCTAAAAACAACAACAACAACAAAAGAATCTGGGTCTATTGGTTCAATCAATCAAGGGCTCATTTTTACTCTATGACTATGCTTGATTTTAGCAAAGCATTTGATAACATTTGGTGATTTTTCTATGGGAAAAATTGAGTAATGTAAGCTACATGAGACTCCATTGAAGCATATACAGGTGAAAAATGTACATTGAAGTCAACAAACACTTATTGAACACTTACAATGTTCTGGGATCTCTGAGCTGATAAAACTAGTAAATTAATACCAATATAAAGTGAAATGCGAAAGACCCTATACCCCATACTGGTCAGCATTTTCATCAATAATTTGGTTAAAAACATGGAAGATACTTTTTATGTCATTTGCAGTAAGCACCCAACTGAGAAGGGTAGCCAGAAAAAAAAAAAAAAGAAGTCCTGATGAACATATCAAAGTCAATCAGCTGACCTCTTTAAAGGGATATGTCAGATTCTATGTTTAGGTTAAAAAAAAGAAATCTATCACCAATATGCAACATGGAAGAATAGTGTTAGGAGAAAATGCTAAGTTTCCTATAAACTTAGTAAAAGTCAGAAGTGCTTCTTGCTGGAGGAAAAAAATGCTAATTTTATGCTACATGAATTTAAAAAAACTCAGCTTATGTAGACAATAGTTCTGCTGGGTTTGCTCTGGTTAGAGAATATCTTAGCACTATATCCAGTCCTGGGGATCAGATTTTTAGAAGGATCTCAATAATCATCAGTTCATTAGTACCTAAGAGTTGGCCCAGGGAAGGGAAGCTAGAAGAATTGGGGCTACTGATTTGAAGCAGAGAACTTGGGGCAGCTGATAGATATTTTTTTTCATCAAGGTTGAAAAAGGCAAAGACATATGCTAGAGGGCTCAAGATAACAAATAGAATTAATGAGTAGCAATTTAGGAAAGGTATATTTGGGCTCTGTAATAAGGAGGATAGCTGTTATAATATTTGGAGTTGTCTTTAGGGTATGGATTATCTCAAAAAGTTCTGTTTCCATCCTTGGAAATATTCAAGCAGAGAAGCTGGGTGACCATCTGCCAAGGAATGAGGTACAGTGGGCTCTGGTTTTGAGTGACTGTTTGCACTATTGACCTTATGTGTTGCTTCCAACCCTAAGATTTGGAGTTTCTAGGATAGCATCCTATAGATAAATTCTCATCCCCATTTTAATTTCTTCCAAATCTCTAGAGTCCAGGTCTTTAAACATTGCAGAGGCTGTTCATAATTGTCTCTGAATGGATATGTACAAGCTTAGTCCAAAAGAGACTTGTGAATAATGAACCACACTGATACACTTTTAGCTTCTTCCAGCAATGGGATATTCAATGGGATTTGCCTCTGACAGTGCCAGATTGTCAAAAGTTATTTAAAACTGCTCATTTCTGTTTGCATTCTGGACTTAAAAATTCAATAAAAACACATCTGAGGCACTTATGAATTTGGGTTGGGCCCCTAGGTCTATCTTGAGTGAAATCTACTCTTTTGATACTGACTAGTAGGTAACTAAGGACTGGCAGTCAGTTTGGCACATGAGTAGTGTATTCTGCCAGTGGAGAACACGTTACACTTGTTCTACGTACCTGGCCCCTATAGTCAGTTTGTCATTCATTGATTAGAGCATGCATCTTGACACCATTTCCCTACCATTTCTGTGGGGACCTAATATTCATATGGTATCATATGACCCATTCAGCCTGCTGTTTAATGTCTGTATAGATAGGTTATGGATTAATCCTATGGGTTTAGCCATTCAAACCTACTTTCTGCCTCAATTAAAAAGTACCTGTAAGAGCTGAGGTTGTAGCTTAGTGGTAAAGTGCTTGCCTACACAGGTGAGGTCCTGGGTTCAATCTTCAGTACCACATAAAAACAAATAAATAAAATAAAGGTTAAATTTTTTTAAAGTATATATAAGTATTGGTTGATAGTGTCAGTGGCATCCACTTTCTGTCCCTTATACTCACTCTCTTTAAGCAAACACTTACCAGTCCCCTTGAGATAAACAATTTGCATTCCAGCTCAAGGAGTGCATGCCAAGGGCAAGGGGTTTTCTGGGGCTAGGGTAGTTGAAAAAGAATGCATTGACCTTTTCTCATTCTCTCTAGTATAGATGAGATTGTAGAGCTTCTTTTATTTCTGTGATGTTTGTTGGTCAGAAATGCAGCACAGGTGGTCATTTTGGAATGAAATCCCAAGACTAAGTTACCTGAAACTCACTTAGATGCAAAAAAATGTGTGTCTACAGCATGCTTTCGTTCTACATAGAACATTCTCAAAGTCTGTATAACACACACCTGGAGGAAAGTTAGAACAGGATCAGTTTCAAGTCCATAAGAGGGTTTACTGAGACATTTACCTAGCTTGGCAACCTCTAATCTCAGCAATGCAAAAAAAAAAAGAAAAAAGAAAAAAAGAAAAAAGAAAAAAAGAAATGCTGAACACTGAACTTGGCATTAGAAGAATAATTCAGGCAAACATACCCCAGGAAGCCATTGTGGTTCACAGAAAAATAATGCTGTTGGTGAAGACTTGCAATACATGATTATGATACATTAAAATTCTGCTGTGCAAAGGGTTGCTTACAGACCAACAACAGCAGCACATCACCTGGTACTTATAAGGAATGCAGAACCTCAGGCCCTATTCCAGACTCTCTCAGTCAGTGTGTGAAGTTCAACAAGATCCCCAGGTGGTTCCTACACATATAAAACTTAAGCCCTGTTTCAAAACTATTCCATTTTATCAGCGAAGAATTACAATAAAATGAAATTTCTTTTCATGAAAAAAAATTGAGTGCTTGAAAAAACAGAAACAAAACCTTTAGACCACCCCCAATGGATAATAATGAATTAGTAAGTGAATTACTTATGCCTAATGAATGAAATTAATGATGTTCAGCATTTTAAGTTAATGTTAATCTTCTTTCCAGGTTCCAGAGAATCTTGAAAGCATTGTTCTGAATGATTCAACTTTAATTTAATTAGCAACTGGAGAAGTAATATAGTCAAAGATTTGCTTAAAAAAATACTCCCTCTGCAACCTTAAAAGATTTTCTATTTACACAAACACATTAGACACATTGGGATCCCAAACAGAAACCCAAAGCAGTTTTAGGGTCCATCATGAGATGTTCTTCTTTTTTTCTTTAACCATAAAGAGCTACTTTGCAATCACAGTAAGGTTTTGCAAAAGTATTGGGTGAAAGTTATAAAAGTTATGAAGTCATATTTAGATTGACTAAGAGGTTATGATTTCCAAGTAAAGAGAGTAATGTTTCCAAAAATAGTACTGCTGATCTAGTGGCAAGGAATATGTCATGACATACAAAATTTATAGATGCAAATACACACATGTGTATGCATGTATGTTCCTATACATACATAAACTCTAAAAATGCTAAGAACTAATGAAAATAGAAATTGGTGGTGGGGCTTGTGAAATGCTATAATTCAGACACACACCATTAAAAAACTCATTGATAAATCATTGGAACTTATAGCTGACTTTTGATTTATTTTTACACTGACTGTAGTTGTGACTCCAGGGAGATGTTTATTCACCGACAATTTCAGTGAGGAGCAGCAATAGCTAATCTGCTCAGTTTTTGAACTTGGAGAGTTATGCTTTGAATTAAAGAAGATTTATGAAGGGAGCAATGGCCTTTTATGGATTACACACTAAGATCAGAATGAGTAAGAAAGAAGGCATTCAAAAGAACTGAGCCTTTTTATTTATGTACATTAAAGAAATATACAGCTAAAATGGTCAAAAATCATGTATACTGCCTCATTCTTATATATAGCACAATTTACCTTTCCCTATTTACATATTGCTGTTTGAGTGTGTTTCCAGTTACGATGTGTTCCAATTGTATATGTATAACTTCTCCTCTTTCTCCTTCTTCCTCCCTCCTCCCCCATCCCCGTCCCCTTCTCCTCCTCCTATTCCTCCTTCTTCGAAAATAAGAAAATCCTTGCAACCATCAGGGACCATGTAGCCTATCTCTTGTATTGTCTCTAATGCCAAGTACAATGCCAGGTACATAAAAGATTTTATAAAAGCCCATAGAATTTTGTGGAAAATTATATAATGATCTAAAATTGTTTTACCATGCTTGGATGACTGGACGATGTTTAAAACAAAAGGTAACCCTCAAAAAATAACCTTGTGTGTGTTGCGGGGGCGTGCAGGATAGGTGGATAAGGAGAGTGGCAAATTGCCTGACAGCTCTAGTGGAGCAGAACTTTGTAGACATCAGACATCAAAGACCCGGACTAGCATGGAAAAGGAAGAGGCACTCCACTCCACCATGTTCTAAGCACAAAAATGCATCCATTTGAACACAGTCATGGGAAAGGAGTGGAGGCTGAGCATTGCATCATCTCTAAATTCATTCTGAATGGCAAAACAAGCTCTGCCCCTATTTTAGTATAGAAAGCCAACCCTTAGCCACAAGCCTTAGTAAAATTTTTTACCTAATTGAAAGGTTTAGGAAAATGTAACCTGGAGGGCTTTGCACTCAACCTCTTGAAACTTCCAGCCTCAGGGCAGGTCTGGGCGCCTGCCTGAGCATGAACTTCTCTTGAGATCTTAAGAGAGCAAGAGAAGAATGCACGCAGAGCCAGCCAGCTATGCTAGCGTAAGTTCAATTGCAGTAAAGGAAGCAGATTGGTTAGACAACAGGCACAAAATGGTTGAGATCTTTTAAAATAATACTTCTCTTTGCAATATAACACTTTGTCTACATTTTATAATTTGTTTTGATATAAAAGTCACCTACCCAACATTTTACTATTAAATAGCTGGATTACTTTTCTTGTTTTCTTTCTTTGTCTTTTTTTTAGTCCATCTGCCAAAAATAAATTCATCACACTGTTTTGGTTAGCTTTTTTACTGCTGTGACCAAAGGACTCGACAAGAACAATATCGAGGAGGAAAAGTTTATTTGGGGGCTCATGGTTTCAGAGGTTTCAGTCCATAGACAGCCAACTCCATTCCTCAGTGACTGAGTAAGGCAGGGCATCATGGTGGACAGGTGTGGTGGAGGAAGGTGTCTCAGGACATGGTAAGCAAGAAACAAGCAGGAACTCTGCCCCCCAGAAACAAAAATATATAACCCAAAGGAATGCCTCCCCATGATTCACCTCCTCCAGTCACACCCTACTTGCCTATAGTTGCCACCCAGTTAATCCATTCAAGTGCATTAATGTATTGATTGGTTTAAGGCTTTCATACTCCAATCAGGTCACCTCTGAAATTTCTTGCATTGTCATACATGAGCTTTTGGGGGACACCTTATATCTAAACATGACACACACCTAGAATGATACATGGAAGCATTCATTAAAAGCAATTCTGAGTATCTCTATTCAGTAACTTAAGTAATACAAATTTAAACTGGAATTCTTCTAACCAAAGCTAATAATTATCATATCTATTTTTAAGTAATTAAGAAACATGTGTACTGTGTTTTAGCTAGATATATTTAACTCCAAGTTTTCTCACTTTGTTTCAAAAACTATCTTAAATGACTAGACTGGCAGATGGAAGAAAAAGCCATTTGGGAACAATAACCCAGGAAGCATCAAAACAGCCTTTCTGCTTAAAGTCCTTCAAGAGAGCTGTGATTTCAGAGCAAGGTGTTATATGAGATATATATGTCAAGTGATAAAAATGCTTCCAAGATACTATGATTCTCCAAGCCCAGTAATAAAACATTTTGTAATGTGGATCTGACTCTTTAAGGACTAGCCTTCATTGGAAAAATAAAGTGGCAAACTGTTTCCTATTCTTTATTTGGTTGGTGACTGGGGTTACTCACTTTGGACTACCAGCACAGAGATTTTAGAATTCAGACTCTGAATTCAGGCTTGAGTTTAAACTCAGGTTGCCAAGGGATCTTGGGCAACTGAAAAACCCTGGACCTCAGTTTCCTCACAGGAGTCTCTGTGGCCCAAGCTATGTACCTATAGTAACGACTCTGTGACCCTAGGAAAGTTACCTAAACTCTCATCACTTGAGGTTTTACAAGGAAAAAAATGTGTCTATGATGCTTATACTTATGGAATTATTTGCCAATTTAACTTAAGGGAAGTTGAACATGCAGGTGTTTCTTTAGAGAAGGGGAATAACTTGAATATGAAGTGAAGAGTTTCTATCAAAATAGGTGTCTTCTACTGCAGCTTCCCACTCTCTTGGGTCATGAAGATTTCCTAGGTTTCAGAGTTGGCCAGTGGACTGTCCCCTTAGCAAGGATACTCCCTCCCATCTCCGAGATTTTGTTTTTAACAACTTATTGCCATGAATTAGGCTGTCTCATCTGATCCCTTAATCATTCTGAGAATTTTGGTGTACCTCTCCACCAAAGACGGATGTCTGTTGCCACCACTTTGACAGAATAAGGTGAGCCTATGAGGAGAAAAATATAAGCACCCCATGGTTGATATTGAAGCTTGAGCTAACTCAAAGGACTAAGAACATTCTGGAAAATTTTTATTTGATGGTTTCATCTTTCAGAAACAACACCTTTCCCCCCTCACTTTTCTCTTTTTTCTTAGAATCTATGAAGTTTTCTTTTTAAATTCACATATAACTGTTGCTGAGAAACTAACAATTTTACTCAACCAGGGACTCAGGCATTTGAAGTTCTCCTAAATATTTTAGCAGTGTTTGGGGATTAATGAATTTCTGGTGCTTAGCTAAGGATGTATGTTTGGGAGGGGTCGGGTGTCAGCCAAAGAGAATTCTTAGGGTAGCAAATTTGATTAAGGAATGGTGATAATAAGATGGCATGTGTGAATTTTATACCCACCTTGCCCAAGTTGCTTTGCCTTCTAAGGGGACTGCTATAACTCCAATCATTTGCATGGAGACGAGAGAGAGAGAGAGAGAGAGAGAGAGAGAGAGAGAGAGAGAGAGACTGAGACTGACTGACTCTATAGCAAAACTGCAAAGCAGATATCAGCTCCAAATTTCAGCAGCATCCTTCTTCTCAGCACCTTTAGTAGTATTTCTAAACATTCCAAATGTTGTCACTCCTTTAATAGTTCAGCCTTGTTTTCTGCCAACTAATTACCCAAGTCATGGTGGTCATCCTAATAGTTTCTGAATGAATATTTGAACAAGAATTCGTCTGAAGACTAAAAACCTTCAAAGTTCCAAAGCACCAACTTTTTAAATGATGAGGTATCAAGAACCATGGTGGTGTGAAAGAGCATGTGGGTCAGAAAGCTGTGGTTCTAGAATACTCCTCACAAAACCTTAAGATTCTGCTGGAAAATAGGGCTCACCCTGACCATAAATGAGACTGGGTAGGTGTGTTTGAATGGCTCAATGCAAATCACCAGCAGAAAGGTAAAGCAGAGCACCTTTCCCTAGACTGTGAGTGGGTAGATTGTTTTGGTTCTGTGTAATAAACAGAGCAATGTGAGTAGAGCTTTCCTCCCCTTGTGTATGCTTGGTGTTTCCAGTATGGAGGTTCATTGTTCAATATTGTCAAATGCCATGATTTCTGTGTAGGCTTTCCTGTGGTTACCTACAGTGCTTATTTCACTTTAATTGTGTGTTTATTATGTCTTGATTTATGGTATTGTATGCTCATTATGACCCCACTAAGCAGTGAGCACTCGCACAGTGAAAGGGCAGGATTCATCTTCCCAGTTAAGCACAGTATTTAGTCCACTGAATGTGTCACTGGGCACTGCATGGATCTTTCTCACAGACTGAGTTCAACAGGGCAATTGTTTTCCAGCCCCACTGTCTTATACTTTGATTGGCTGAGAAGGTCACCAGAGAGACTTGGAAATGGAAGGAACGTTAACTCTAGCTTCTTGTTTACTCCCTCACCATTAGGTCAGGCCATATCTAAAACATCCCAGACAGAGGGAAATTGATCTTATTTTAGAAGACATTCAGAGATACCACTGAAGTAATAATTTCTTTGAGGTTAATTTTAGCATATCTTTGAACAAGTAACTCAAATGTTCTCATGTGCTGTTACATTTTTGCTCTTCACTCAGAAACATTATTAACATACCAAAACCCTATCCATTAATGCTTGTGGGATAAGCATAAAGGATGAATGCCTTTAAAGGAGATATATATATATCTTAATCTCAGACTGGAAAGCTGAAGATATGATATTAAGGGCTGAAGATATGTATACATTAAAAATCTTCAAATTCTTTTAAAAGGTCATGGAAACCATCAGATTGTGTCCTTACATTGCAAATAAGACATAGATTTCTTACACATTTTACCAGTAGATTTGGCTTCAACATCCCTTCTATTATGTAGCTCAGGCAAATGTTCTTTTCTTCCCGTGACCTCTATAAGAAATCCTGTGCTTCTCCTCCAGCAGAATACCATCTTTACTGTTTGAGATGTGCTTCTTTACCTTGCCTATTGGGCCTATGTTGTCCTCAAGGAAATGTTTCCCTCCAAGTGCCTAGAAGAGTTCCTTGCCTCTAACAGTTTCTTAATAAAGGTTTCTTTAATGAATAATGTGTTCATGTAAGCTAAAGAAATATCAAAGAAAGAGAGATGGAGTGAGTGCACATTTACCTATGTGATTATTAATGGGCATGAGAACATGACTTTAAGAGGGAATCAATTGAACTATAGACTAGGGCAATCAGTTCTTTGTTGGCATCTCTTAAAATGATCATTTCCTATCCAGGTGACCTATACCTTATAACAAGTTTAAAGCCCTCTTTCTTAGGTTCTGGTTAATTTATGATTTTTTCCATTATTATCTAAAGCATATACAGAAAGAAAAATCTAGTTTAAATTGTCCAGAAAGTAATTTCTCTCTCCGAAGCAATAAACTATTTTTAGGCTGAGAGCCAGGTTAGTTCCTACACATGTACTCCCTTGAGGCCTTTAGGTCACTAGCAAAAGGCCTTGGAAAATTTAATTAAAGAGATTTCCAGGAAGGGGAAAGAAATTAAAGAAATTGGCCAACACAACATGAGGGAGTTTTCACATCCTATACAAAGGTCTTACAGGATGCACCAAAGCCTGGAAGGTAAGTGGGATCTTCCATAAGCCTCAACAATTAACATCGTTTAATAATTCAGTGCTATTGTCAACCATAAAAAGAACATCGGTGGGCAAGATATTATATTTAGTTGTTCAATAGCATTTAATATTTTTTGTTCAGTGTAGGGCACTGTCCTGGGTGTTAGGGATACACGAAGAAGCAAGAAAAGTCTTTATCCATGAGGAACTTATCTTTAGAGTTGGGAGGATGGACAAAAAGTAAGCAATTATGAAATAATGTGAAAAAGGCCAAGAAAGAGGAGATATCAGGCACTACAGGATCAGAGAAGAGGAAAGACCCTCATCCTTCGCTGAACACCCAGGAAGCTTCCCATAGAATGCCTCATTTGATGTTAAAGGGTGAGCTTTTCATGAGATCCAGCAAAGGCATTTTGGGTGCTGAGGGCAAGACGGGAAATGGGATGGAAAAATGAGGGAGTATGCTGCACGGTTGGAGTAGCAGGTGACGGGACATCTATGGGTGAGAAGTGAGGCTCAGGAAGGCGGGGGACTGATCATGGCCTATATTATTAAAAGAAAGGGATGAGGAGGAAACCACATCAAACCCACGGGGAGGATGTGTCTGAATGCAAATACCAAACACAGCTTAATATTGTCCAAAGAGGAGTCAATGCCCATGTCTTGAACCAGACAAGGGGATTCAGTGAGATGTATGAAGAACTCACCAGGAGGTGCTAGAGAATCAAATCAGAAAGAGGGAGTCTCTTTGGATGTGACTAGAGATTTTAGGAACTTGGAAAATTGCAAACATCTGAAATACACTTTCCATGTTTAAGGTTGCTTGATGTATAAGACATTATTCAGCAGGCAGATCACACTACACTTTTAACTAAAGAAAATCACGAGGGAGGGAGATTTTATAGGAGACAAAGGAGAGATGAAATGGAGATGAGACAGATGCAGTTATAAGTTGCCAATTTTATTACATGTTTAACAGATAAAGGCAGTATAATGTATAAATGAAATGGCTACCGTTGTTTTAATTGGTCCTATATCACAATGCTATCACCAGTTTCCACAGCACACCACTAACGAGATTAAAATTACTTTCCTAGGATAGATTCTGATGAAAGAAAAATCTTGAAAACCTTTTTTTTTTTTTTTTTTTTTTTGAAATAGGATCTCCTTTTGTTGTCAAGGCTGGCCTCAAACTCAAGTGATCTTTCTGCCTCAGTCTGTTCTATAGCCGGGACTACAGGCATGTACCGCCATGCCTGGCTAACACATTCTTAATACTCGACCATTTATAAAGATCTACTTCCATAGAAAAGTAATACACTATTGGTAAATACTGTATTGCATTTGAGTAACTTTGTAATAACTACTATTTATTGAATACCATTTTATTGCAGACATCATTTGCAGATAAGGAAACCAGCTCATGAATGTTAAAATCCTGCCCAACACCACAGAATCAGTACGTGGTAGAACCAGGATTCAAACCTAGGACTAGCAACATTGGCACTCTCGATGTAATCCATGGTAATTAGTTCTTATAATATTAAATGTGCCTAAAGAAAATAGTTAATGGCCACATTTCCCACTCTGCCCATGTTAAAGGCAGTTGGGAATTGGGAGAAAAGTGATCAGGAAAGATGTTACAGCAATGTATGACCTCACTGGCTGTACTGTCTCCTTTATTTGCTCATCTGTTTTCAATGTTTCAACTCATCCCTCTGCTGAGGTCTCAGTCTGGGTCTGACTTCTTCCTGAGCCTCTGCTTAGCCTCCTGTTCTCCATTCCTCCTCCCATGATCTAAGTAGACACTAATGATTACAGCCAGCACATTTTTTCAGGGCACTCCAACATAGCTTCAATTTCCCACTCAACACAGAGCCCCAGGCCATCATTAACAATCTGTTTAAGGTAGCATTTGACATGAGAGTTGCTTTTTCGGCATCCAGTCCTTTCATTTGAAGCATTTTAAGGAACACACCTTTGTAAATAACTCAAAGGATTTTATTCCTCCATCTACTCAGCAAACTGAAGAGCCTCCCATGACACTGGAGTGGTATGCAACATCCTGCCTTGCAAGCCCTCTCCCACACCCAGGTCCACTGCTGATCTGCAGTGACACAGCACCCCGATGCCTCCCTAGATGCTCAGAGGTATGCCAAGGTTTAGAGGTACTGAGAGCCAGAGAAAAAGGAGAAAGCCACCAGGTCAGAGAAACTTGAGACTGTAGATTTGCTGCTTTTCTTACATAGGGCTGAGGAGAGCCTGGAGTAGTATGCAGGAGGCTTCCAGCCAGCCCACCTGCTCCTATTTCCTGGTGCTGATCCCAGGTCTATAGTGGTTCTGGTCATAGTACAATCACCACATAGGGATAATTGTAGTAAACTCTCCTCTCCAGTTCATTCTGCAAGGGGTCATAGGTTAGGCAGTCAACATTTATTAAGTGAACAAATGGATAGCTATTCAGTTAGATGATTAGCCTTGAGATACCCCTTCTGTAATACAAGTTATTTGCCCCCAATGAATGGTTTTCTATCAAGGAGTTCAAATTTTATCGCAAAATTTAGCTCTCAAAATCTTGATACAATTTATTCATGATAATCCATCTTCTGTTCTGCCTTAGTTCTCAGATGCAATGAGTGCAGTTTCTGAACGATCCTTCCTACCTTCCCTTTCCTGCTCTTTGCGTCTCCACCTACACATGTGCACATGCACACACACCATGCAGATACTGGCCACCCTGCCTTGAGTTACAAGACCACCCCAACTGCTGGAAAGTCCTATAAATGCCTCCCTGCCTGCTGCATCTGAGTGATCTGTTTGGGGAGGATGATATTCCATTATTCAAACATTATGCATATATTTACAGCAAGCATGTCTGTGGTATTCAGTTATTTTTTATAAGCTTTACTTATATATAATTGACATATACATTTAAAAATGCACAACTATGTTTTGCTAAAGATGTCCATATATAAGCATAGACGTTCAAAATTAATTGTTGACTTAAAAATAATTTGTTGCCTACTGTCATGTATAACCAAAACAAATTTAAAAAATTTTAAAAAATAACAATTTGTTGCCTTGCCAAGTGCAGTAGTGCATGCTTGTAATCCCAGAGACCAAGAGGCTGAGGCAGGAGGATCACAAGTTCAAAGCCAGCCTCAGCAATTTAGCAAGGTCCTAAGCAACTTAGTAAGACCCTGTCTTAAAAAAAGAGTTTCCTTAAAAATAAATTACAAATAACCTGTACTTTATGATCCCATTTAAATTTTGTTTAAAATGTGTATACCATTCTTAGGGAAAATCTATTAATGGAGGTTATTTCTGAGTGTTAATATTTATCTTTTAATTTTTATTTTATGACACATCTTTTTGAGTTATAATACAGTAAAGATGACACTTTGAAGTGGAGGTCTATTAATATTAATTCATACATAGATTTGTATAACCACCACCACATTAAGGATATGGAACAATTCCTTTGACCTTCAAAAAACTTCCTTATGCTATCCAATTATAGTTAGTTTTGGCCCCTATCCCAACTCCTGGTAACCACTGATCTATTCTACAACACATTTTTAAAAATGATGTTAAATAGATAAGATTATACAGTATGTGAAGTTTTGAGACTGTTTTCTTTCACTCAGTATAATGCCTTTGAGATCTATCTAAGTCACTGCATGTTATCAGTTGTTCATTTTTAATTCCTCAGTAGGAATTTAATTCCTTAAACTGTGATAAATCTGTGGCATGGTATATTGGTGAATTTGGGGGCAACTGAAAAGGGCTTCTATAAATATCCATTTACACTTTTGTGTAAATGTAAGTTTTTATTACTGTAAATACCCAGCAGTAGGTACTTTAGGAGGAAAAGTTAATTTTGATTAAGTCAATTTAGTAATCTTTTGTTTTATGGATTGTGTTTTTGGTGTCATGTCTAAGAACTCTTTGCCTAATTCTAGGTCTCAAAGATTTCCTCCGACATTTTCCTTTAAAAGCTTTCAAGTTCATATTTTGTACTTAGATAAATGATCATTTTGAGTTAATTTTTGCATAAGGTATAAGGTTTAGGTTGAAGTTTTTTGTTGGATGATATGTGTTTTTTCTTTTGGTTTTCTGCACTAAACATCTAATTTTTTTTTTTAAAAAAAGAACAGCTTATTGAAAAGGCTATTCTCTATTCATTGAACTACTTTGCAACTTTGTCAAAAATCAGTCAGTCAGTCATATTTGTATGGATTTATTTCTGGGCTCTTTATTCTGTTCCATTGATGGTTACATTTCTGTCTTTGTCAATACTACACTGTTTTGAATTCTATAGTTTTACAATAAGCTTTAAAACAGAGTAATGTAATTCCTCCAACTTTCTTTTCAAAACTATTCTAATTTGTTTACCTTTCCATATACATTTAGGATAAACTTATCTGTATATACAAGATATCTCCTTGGATTGTGATTGGAATAATATAAAATCTATAGATCAGTTTGAGGGGAATTACTGTCATTAACTAAGTAGTCCAATCCATGACTAGGTATGTCTTTCAATTAATTTAGCTCTTCTTTGATTTTATTCATTAGTTTTTTTTTAAAAGATTTTAACATACAGGTCTTATACATATTTTGATAGATTTAGCCTTATGTCATTTTCCCTCCATTTTAACTTTATTTTTTAACTAGTACTAGTTTTTAATTTCAATTTCAAAACTTACATGGCTACTATGTAGAAATACTATTACATTTTTTGTGTGACTCTCTTCTACCCTGTTACCTTGGTAAAATCACTTCAACATCCAAGAGTCAGTCTTCCCTCCCTCCCTCCCTTCCTTCCTTCCTTTCTTCCTTCGAACCTCTGGTATTCTCTACACAATCATAATCCTATGTTCTACAGATAGGAATAGTTTCATTCCTTCCTTTCCAATCTGTATGATTTTCATTACATTTTCCTACTTTATCGCATTGGCTAGAAATTTCAGTACAAGATTGTATTTGAGTGGTGAGAATGAACATCTTTACTATATTCCCAATGTTAGGAAGAAAGCATTTACTCTTTCATACTAAGATTGATGTTAACTATAGGGTTTTTTTGTAGGTGCCCTTTATTAAGTAGAAGTTGTTTCCTTTTATTCCTAGTTTGCCGAGTGATTTTTTCATGAGTAATATGAAAAAATTTGTTTTTTCTGCATCAATTGATAATATTTTTCTTCTTGAAACAATTTAGGTGGTGGGTTGCACTGACTAATTAAAAAAATAATCATTCCAGCATTTTTAGGATAAACTGCACTTGGTTGTATTATTTATTATTCTTTCTCTATATTGCTCATATTGATTTGATAACATTTTGCTAAGAATTTTTGTGTTCTGTAGTATTCTTTCTAATTTTTTATCTTACTGTTTTTATTTTTTTGTATCAGGTTCACTCTAGCTTCAGAAATGATTTGGGAAAATCTATCTCCTTTTCTAACTGCTGGATGAGATGGTGTAGAATTGATGTTATTTCTTCTTTAAAGGATTGATGGAAAATTCCAGTAAAATGATCTGGGCCTACAAATTGCTTTTTTGGCAGGACTACTACAAATTCAACTCCTTTAATAATTACAGAACTACTCAGGTTATCTATTTTATCTTGGGTGAATTTTGATTGTGGTTTTCTCGGATTTAGTTCATTTTATCTATGTTGTTGAATTTAGACAAGGGTTTTTAGTGTTCCCTTATCCTTTTAATTTGGGCACAGTCTGCAATATTCCCTCTATTATTCTGACATGGCAATTTAACTCTTCTTTTTCTGTATTGATCTTGCTAGATGTTTGTTCATTTTATTGTTTTTTCCCTTCAAAGAACTTTTCATTTTTATTGATATTCTTTATTGTTTCCCTGTTTTCAATTTAAATTAATTTCTGATCTGATATTTATTATTTCCTTTCTTTTTCTTACTTTAGGGTCTCCATTCAGCCTTAATTTTCTAAAGCTAAGTCCATTATTTTGTGGCCCTTCTTCTTGGTGCTCTAAATTCCCCCTCCTAAATAATGTTCTAGTGGGATTTCACAAATTTTAATATGTTCTGTGTTCTTTTTCATTCAGTTCAAAATACTTCATAATTTCAATTTTTCTCTTTGTCATGGCTTACTTAAAAATGTTTATTTCACTTCTAAAAATTTGGGGAATTTTACAGAGATCTTTTTGTTATTAATCTCTAATTTAATTCTAATTAGAAAAGGTACTTTGTTGACTTGGATAGTTTTTACCTTTATTAAAACTTACTTTATGGCCCAGAGTATGGTCTCTCATGGTAATTTCCATTTATACTTCAAAAGAACGTGTCTTCTAAAAGAGTGTTCTATAAATATCCAGAACATTTTATGTGTTGATTTAGTTAGTTGACTATGCTACTTAAGTCTTTCAGACCTTGCTAATTTTCTATTGATTATTGACAAAGAGGTATTTAAATTTGTTTTTTTAAACAATTTTGGATCTGTATATTTCTCTTATAGCTTTATCCAGTTATATATGTATATTTCTTTTATGCATTGGAAATCGAATCCAGGGCCTTGCAAATGCTAGGAAAACACTCTACCACAGAGTTATAATGCTTCACATATTTTTAAAAATTTGTTCTAATTAGTTATACATGAAAGTAGAACACATGACACATTGTACACAAATGGAGCATAATTTCTCATTCCTCTGACTGTTCAAGGTACAAAGTCCCACTGGTTATGTAATCATACATGTATATAGGGTAATAAAGTGTCTCATTCCCATCCCCACTGCCCTACCTGTCCCCTCACTCCCCTCTGCACAATCCAAAGTTCCTTCATTCTTCCCCACCACTCCCACCACTATATATCAGCATCCACTTATGAGAGAAAACATTCAGCCTTTGGTTTTTAGGGATTGGCTTATTTCACTCAGCATGATATTCTCTAGTTCCATCCATTTACCTGCAAATGCCATGATTTCATTCTTCTTTAAGGCTGAGTAATATTATATTGGGTGTATGAACCACATTTTCTTTATCCATTCATCTGTTGATGGGCAGCTAGGTTGGTTCCATAGTTTAGCCGGGTTATTAGGACTGTTTTATCATTTAAACATGACATTCTTTATTCTTGGTAATACTCTTTGCTATGAAGTCCATATTGCCTGACATTAATACATCTACTGCAGCTTTCTTCTGATTAACATTGGCATGGTATAACTTTTTCTATTCTCTTACTTTGAACCTATTTGTATATATTTATTTAAAGTGTACTTCTTATAGGCAGCATATAGTGGGGTTATGCTTTCTTTGTCCAATTTGACAATCTTTGCTTATTAATCAGGTATGTAAACTTTATATTGAACATAATTATGGCTGTTTTTAAACCTATAGTCTTGATACTTACTTGTACTATTTGTTCTTAGTTAACCTTCCCTTCTTTTTCTGCTTCCTTTTTGACAATTCTTTCATAATTCCATTTCATCCCTTTTGTTAGTCTATCATCTATAGTTCTTTGGTTATTTTAGGGTTGCTTTAGGGTTTATAGTATACATCTTTAATCACAGTATGTTTCAAGAGAGGGGTACTAGCTCTTATGGGTAACTATTTACCTATGTTATAACCACCATATTACATGATTTTTTGTTTAAATAGTCAATTATCTTCTATGGACATTAAGGCAACAAAAATATTTTGTTTTAACCATTTCTAATGTTCTTCATTGTATAGTTTCCTATTTCTACTGGATATATTTTTTAATCTGTTTGAAGGATTTTCTTTAATATTTCTTATACTATGAATCTGCTAATAATGAATTCTTTTAGTTTTTATTTGTATAAAGAAGTTTTTATTTCACCTATATACATGAAAAATATTCTGCTGGGTAGATGGAGTGCTAGATCGACTTTTTTCAGTGCTTCAAAAATACTGCTCTGTTATCATCTTGTATATCTTGATTCCAATGAGAGTTCTGCTATCATAGTTACCTTCGCTCTTTTATACAAACCTATCATTTTCTCTAGCTGCATTTAAGATTTTCTTTTTCAGGTTTTGAGCCATTGATTATGATGTGCCTTGGTGTATCCTGCTTTATGTTTCTTGTGTTTAGAGTTTTTGAGATTATTGGACTTGGGGATTCATATATTTCTTTTTTATTTAAACTCAAATTTGGAAAACTTCTGACTGTTAATTCTTCAAGTAGTATTTCCTCTCGACTCTCCCATTTTCAGTAACTCATATTAGACCACTTGGGTTTTGCATCACAGTTAACTGAAACCTGTTTTTTTTTTTTTAAGTTTTCAAAATGTGCCTCTCTGTATTTCATTTTATATCTTTCCACTTGAATATCTTTTAGTTGAATACTATTTTCTTCTGCAATAGCTAATGTATTTCTAATCCCATTTAGGAAATTATCTTGGATATTATAGTTTTTATCTTTAGAAGTTTGATTTGGTTCTTTATCTTTGTATTTTTCATGCTCTGGTTTAATTTTTGAACACATAAAATACAATTATAAAAACTGCTTTAACATCTTTGTGTGCTGATTCTAATATCTGTGACAATTCTGGGATGGTTTTGATTGATAAATTTTGCTCTTTTTATGAGTTGTATTTTCCTCTGCATGGCTATTAATTTTTGCTTGGATGTCAGACATTGTAAATTTTTCCTTATGGGTACTGGAAATTTTTATATTCATATAAATATTCTGAAGTTTTGCTCTAGGTTGCATTTAAATTACTTGAAAACAGTTTAATCTTTCTGGGTCTTGATTTGAGGATTTCTTAGGCAGGACCAGAATCCATGTTTAGATGAGGGATAATTATTCTCCAATACTGAGGCAAGCCTCTCCTAGCTCTCTACTCAAAGGCCAGCAAATTGTGAAGCTTCCAAGTATGGCTTGTGGGAGCAGGCACTGTTCCCTATTATTTAATGCTGAGTACTTTTCTCTATAATGCTTTTAGGAAATTTTCCTGGCAGTGGGCATTTTTTGGTTTTTGGCATGCATATAGTGATTGGTACTCCACTGGATACTCAAATTGGGATCTTCTGCAGGTTTCTGTTCTTTCTCTGAAGTTTTCTCCATGTCAGCACTGTGTTTTGTGAGCTCTGACTTGGTCTTCCCAATTAAGAGCTCATCTGTTTAACTTGGGGGAACCTGCCAGACTCAGCACAGTTCTCTGCCCCCTGCACCACAGCCTGGAAACTCTCTCCCAAGGAGGTAAGCTGGCACAATCACAGGGCTTGTCTAAATTGGTTTACCATCCTGAGATCACAGCTTTTCACTGTCTAGTATTCAGTGTTTTGTAAACTATTTTTTTTTTGTTTGCTTCAAGCATTAAAGTAAATTGTTCTCCTTTATCCCATCTTGGCCAGAAGTGCAAGCCCTCATTTCTTTTTAAAACTTCTTAATATTACAAAAAAGAGTTTTGCATTAGAATTTAATTAATAAATTTCTCATTTTGTTGAAAGGTCGTGTTTCCCTTATAACTAACTCTTTGAATCAATCAATAGAGAGAACATTCTGTATATTCCAGATGCTGATAAATGCATTAATCAGCATATTTCACATGACATCACAGATTTATTGTCTTTGTGGCATAAACCTCTTTTGAGGAATTAGAATTTAAAATTAATGAAGTGACAGAATTCTATAAGAGCTTTAAGGACTTTATTACACTCATATTTGAATAGTCAACTGCAAAGAAAATATCTTTGTAAAACCAATTAAAAAATACCAACCATACCTACTATTTCACTGCCCTGGATCACTTGGTAACTTTTTTGCTTTTTTGACACTCACTGTAATGCTCCACAAATTCAGATTCTCTAATTTTCCAGAAGATTTAGCAGTTTAGATGGCATTATGCTCCCCCCACCGCCCCCGCCTTCTGAGTATCTAAGAAACAGAAAATTTAGCCAGGATATCATACTGTGGCCAACCTTTTATTTTAAAGCTCTGTTGGAAATCCCATAAACATGCCTTGAATAATTCCACCATGATGGAAAACAAGAAAAATGGGACGGGAAGTTGTGTGAGGAAAGAGACTTTACAACCAAGACTTTGAAGCCACAGCAATTCAATAAATGAGAATGCAGAGTTAGGCTCTGAGGTAATTGGTCTTTTTCTTCCACTTTTCTCTCACTTAAAAACAAAACAAAAACCAAGCATCAATATTGCACCAGATGGGCTGAGATAACTTTCCCAATAGAAAACACCTAAAAATGCTGTGGAAAGCATCAAAACTATTTCTTTTGTTTAAACCATACCTGAGCTGGGAGTAAAATAATTTTAGGAGATATGGAATCAATAGATGGACATGGTTTCACAAAGAAAGCATTATCCTGAGAAGTTTGATATGTAAGTAAATGAAGAGTTTGGGAATGGGTAATTCTACACAAATTACTTTAAGAGCATAGAAAGAGGGGAACCACTCTTTAATTTTCTGTGAGGCTACTAAATTCTTTATGACAAGACTATATGTATATATTCAATTTCAATCTTGAACATAAATGCAAAAATCGTATACAAAGTATCAAACTATGCCCAATCAATGTAACAGTGCTTCCATTATCCTGGGACATCTTGTTGTGAAAGAAAGAAGGGAAACTTTTAAAGATGAATAAAATTAAAAAAACCCCAAAACAACAACAATAAAAACCAGAAAAAATTTAGAGGGACTTCCATGGTTCCCATATGGAATAATTTGGGAGTCAAAAAGAATAATCCTATTGGAGTGAAACTCATCAAAAATATGGAAATCCATTAAGTCTACAATGACACTGAAAATATAAATACAAAAACAAAAACAAAATTATTTCATTAGCTGCCACTGGCGATTGACAGGACAAAACCTCATAGTCTGAAAACTGATAAATAAGGAAAGAATGAAGAACTTACCCTATCTTTCCTGTAATGAGTGCTATTTTGTTGTACCTACTAGGTTGACGAGATAGAGTTCTATGAAAAAGAATCTAGTTAACATATACAAAATGTATTGATAGAGTTAGAAAATCACCACTTTACAACCTGAAATTTATAATGAAAGAATGCATGTGTGCAATAATCATGGATGGATACTCACACCATTAGGTAAAGAGGAACTTTACAATGGAGGAAGTAGGCTGACCCCACCTGAGTTCACTGATCAGTCTTAACATCACTAAGTGTAAGACAATCCAATATTTGCTACCTTATAATGTGATGCACTAGGAAGTACATGGAAACACATATGATGTATTCTTGCCTGAAACTTGAACCTAAATTCAATAATGCTTTTAAAGCTGAATTTGAGTTTCCAGGAAAAGTGAAGACTAGAAAATGAATGACACCATGAAGAAGCATTAGGCCAAACCCAGACTGAAATAATGACCCATTTTCCCTAACAAGTCAATTATAATGAAGAAAAGGAAGTTTGTATGTATGTGGAGGGTGTATAAGAGATTCCTATAAAGGAGACTTAAGAAACATAACTATGATAATGCAATTTGCAACTCATGAATCTCATTTAGATTATGATTTGGAGGGAACAAAATGATGTAAAAAGACACCTGTGAGACTCTCTTGAAAAAATGAGTATAAAACAGATATTAGCTGGAGTGGTAGCACATGCTTGTAATCTGTGACTTGTGAGGATGAGGCAGGAAGACTGTAGGTTCAAAGCCAACCTCAGCAACTTAGCAAGGCCTTAAGCAATTTAGCGAGACTTTGTCTTTAAAAAAAAGTTGGGACGTGACTCAGTGGTTAAGTGCCCCTCAGTTCAATCCCTGGTACCAAAAAATTAAAAAACAAAATAAATCAGGTACTAGATTATATTAAGAACTTTCCATTTATTCTTTTGGGTATAATAATTTATTCTAAAAATGCCTACCATTTAATGATGCATTTTGTAATATTTAATCTCTGATGTCTGAGATTTGCTTTTAAATATACCATTCTAAAAAACAAATGGGGAAGAGAGGAGGAATAGATGAAGCAAGAATAACAAACTGTTGATAATTTTTGAAAGTGTTGATAACTTTACACACATACACACACATGCACAACTATATGCTGTTGCTGCCTATTTTGAAAACCCACAAATTAACTACTATGCATACTAAATCTTGGACCATTTAATATGCATAGTAGTAAGAATACTGGAAAAAACATGCTATGACTGGTATTACTATAGAAAAATAGTAATCAAAAATTTAAATTCTGCATCATAAATATGTTCCTGTTTCATTAACAATCTGCACCTCAATTTTTAATGGTAGTATTTGTGTATTTTATATTTTATACTTATACTTCTTGCTTTGTGGATTATATAATCAACAAGAGCCCTTATGGTTCTAACTTCCTACCATCTTAATAAATTAAAAGATCATTTCTCATAGGGGGTAACAAAAACTTGATCTCATAGAAGTTGACAACAGTAATTATCAGAGGCTGGGGAGAGTAGAAGGGAGAAGAAATGGGAAGAGGTTGGTCAACAGGTAAAATGTTACAGTTAGGAACAAGAAGTTCTAGTATTCTACTGTACATTAGGGTAAATACAGCTAACAATAATGCATTGCATATTTGAAAATACCGGAAAGAGAGCATTTTAATGTATTGATCGTAAACAAATAATAGTTTAATGTGATAGAGGTGATGGATATGCTAATTACTTTAAATTATTATACAATAAATTAGAAATATCATTTGTATCCCATAAATATGTACATTATATGTCCATCCAAAAATGACAAAAATAAAAAGAAATAAAAATGTAGACTTCACGTATACCAGTAAACCTATAGAACTCCTAGAACAAATGTTTTATCTACCTCTCATTTAAACTTATTATGTGTGATCCTATACTGGATTTTACTCTTGAAGGGTTTATGCCCAATTTTTACAATTACTTCTAAGTTCCATCATGGCAGAACCCATGTCTTATGAATCCTTGCTTCCTTCTATGCCTAGACAATTGCATGATGCTATTCTAGGCCACATTAAATATCTGTTGAAATAAAGTAAGAAAGCTTTGTGGATGGTAATATGGATAGTAGTGATATTAAAAATCTGAAAGATGAAAATGAGATTCCTTAAACAAGGGAAAAACTGACAATAATTTTGTTTCAATAATTGTTTTTATGTTTTCCTTGGTATCTACCTCATTCATTGGACTATAAGCTCTGGAATGGCAGGGATCACAGCTCCCTTGAACACAACATATCACCAGGAGCTAGTCCAGTGACTGACTGACGCATGTAGGTGCTCAATATACTTCTTAAGTGAAAGGCTGCATCTCTCCCAGCTTTAACTTAAAGAAAATGGCCCATGCTTCTGGAATTTATTTTCAGCTATATTCTATGATAAGCACACTCACTTCTTAATCTGTAAAACCACCAATATGTCCTTTGTAGGGACTCAAAATTCTATATTTGTTATATGTGAAAACATAAAACATGTTCCAGCCTTTTGTATTCAAATTTAAACACTCCTTACAGTAGTTCGGCATTTTCTAGTTATTGCTCTATGTGGTTCCATCTTTTTGTAGCCAACCTTCTGAATCATCCTTCCCTAATACTTATTTTTCTCTATGATCCAGTTTTTCTCTCTATTCTCAATCAAAGGCAAACAAATAATTGTTTTCACTTTCTGACTTCCTGTTCACACTTCGAAACACTGTGGTAACACATCTACTTCCAACTCTTAATTGATACTTATTATCAAGACCTTCAGCTTTTTAAATCCAGTGAAGATATTTCAGGCTTTTTCTTCTATGATGTCTCAGTTGCATTTGGCATCCTTGCCACTCTTTTCTTGGAACTGTCTCCTCTATTAATTTCAAAAACATTGTTTTCTCTGGTTTTCCATTTACTTCTCTGACAGCTACTTCTCATTCTTCTTCAAGGGTGTCTCATTTTTCTTCCCCATCATTTCTCTGAAGTCATCTTTACCCCTCCTTAGCATGTTCCCTTATGCTTTCGGATCTGCACACATTCTCTTTCTTCTCTCTGGATCAATTCCCACTGCTTGATTATTTGGCAAAATTTCACTCATCCTTCAATTTAGCAAAAATGCCTATGTTCTCTGTGAAGCTTTTATGACAACCCCAGGCAGGGTTGAGTGATTTCCTCTGCATTCCCTGCATTTCATGTATACTTTAATTATAACAGTTATTTCATTGTTTGACTTTAAGTATGGCTTCTTCTATATGGCAAAGTGTATAGAGATGGAGTTTG
Source organism: Glaucomys volans (assembly GCA_020662805.1). Taxonomy (NCBI): domain Eukaryota; kingdom Metazoa; phylum Chordata; class Mammalia; order Rodentia; family Sciuridae; genus Glaucomys; species Glaucomys volans. The sequence continues at coordinate 929,744 of JAJEJO010000884.1, read as the reverse complement.
ATTTCCATTTATAGTCCCAGTACCTAGGACAATACTTGGTACCTAGTAGAAACTTGGTGAATATGTATTTTGGATGAGTAAATAAATCTTTTTTGGTTATAAACCTTCTTTTCACATCCATTCTCATATTCATACCCCACAATCTTCCTGAGGTAGGTTGTGTGAGTATTGGTAGCGTCCCTCAAAATACATGTGTTAAAAGCTTGGTCCTCAGAGTGGTGCAGTGGACCTTTAGAATGTGAGTCTTCTCTTTGAGGATATGCCTCTGAAGGGGACTATGAGACCCCAACCAATTCTTTAGCTTTCGGCTTCCTGGTAGATGATGTGAGTGATTTGTTCTGCCATGTACTCGACACATGGCCAACTGGTACCCTCAAAGTAGGTTCAAAGAGATGAATGAGGTTGCCTGATTTTGGACTAGAGCCTCCAGTACCATGAGCTTAATAAATTTTTTCTCCTTATAAGTTAATTGCCTTGGGTATTTCATTATAGTAACGTGAACCTGACTAATATATTCCCTGGGAAGAATATAATATTGTGACCCCTATTTTACCAATGAGGAAAACCAAATCTTTCCCATGAGCACATATATATTAAATGGCAGATCAAGAACACATACCTAAATCTTCATTCTATATCTATAGGGTTCTAGTCACTCTAGTGGAGCAAAATACAATTGAGTAGAATATAACAAATACTAAATAATAACTTTTGCTTACTTGAATCAGTTAAAGGCTACCAGCAAAACCAGGAGTTTTTCACTGAAGAAAGTTAAATTCCTCATACCAAAAAGCCATATAATTTTTACCTTTTTGGACATGTTCTTTGAATAGGATATTCTTCACCAAAGGTTGACTGATTTCTCTCTCTCTTTTATCACACATTCATACAGAGAACACAGGATTGGTCTGTAAATGCAAACCTTCGTAAATTGATGAAGAGAAGGTGTGTTCAGAAGAACTAACTAAAGCATGATTGAATTGTTTTTAACCCACATGTCTTGCCAATTTCATAATAGATATATAATTTGTTTAAAACTAAATATTCCCAACAAAAGCTAAGCAACCCAATGCAAAGATACGTATGATAAATTAGTTGAGTAACTTCCCTGTAACTTTCTTTGCTTATGGCTCTTTAGAGAAAGCAGAAACATTTTCCAAAAATAGTTGTTTTTCAAAAAGGAATAAAGCCAAACCACACTATTCAGGGCCATGAAATTGTCAGGCAAGAAATAACCCCAGATTGCATTAATTGACATGAGTGGTATTTTGTTCTCTACTTTTTAAAAGGTCTCCTATATCTAAACATAATACACTATTGTGTAAAACGTTGGTCACTGCTAGAAGTGATCTTTACAGTAGTATGACACTAGTTTTAAATTAACTTGAGCCATATAGAACTCTTTTTTTCTATTCTTCTATTTTTCCCAAGTCTCCTCCTTTCTTTTCTCCAAAGGGAAAATGTACTGAAACACATGGGTGGCATGCTTTTCCCCCTCATCTGAAAAGGATCCTCTCCTCCCAACTCAACTGTTCCTTGGCCTGACTAGAATTTACAATCCCAGCACACATGGTGGTCCAAGGTCAAACCAGTAAAGTTGATTCTGTGACTTAAACTATAGATGTGCACAGAGGTTTAGAAAAGTGCCTCTGTCACTTGTTGCCAGATGCTTCTGTGTGGTCGCTACTGTCCTCCATTTCCACCTTTGCATGTTGGTTTGGTGACAATTTGGTACCTATTATCTAAGTAAAAGAAGGAAAAAGCTGTGTTGAGGTGTGTGGTAGATGCCAAAGGGTAGTAAACAGGAGGCATTGGTTGTAGCTGGCATGATTTTTAAATTACAAGATTCTTTGCCCTTAAAGATTGTTTTAGTCAATTTTTTCACCACTATGACCAAAAGACCTGACAAGAAAAACATAGAGGAGGAAATGTTTACTTGGCTCACAGTTTCACAGGTCTCAGTCCATAAATGGCTGACTCTATAGCTCTGGGTCCAAGGTGAGACAGATCATCATGGCAGAAGGAAGTGACAGAGAAAAGCAGCTCAGAACATGACAAGGAAGCAGACAGAGCTCACCAGGGACAAAATATAAACCCCACAGGTATGCCTCCCAGTGACCTACTTTCTCCAGCCACACCCGCTTGCCTATAGTTACTGCCCAGTAAATCCCTATCAATGGATTAATCCACTTTTTAGATTAAGGCTCTCATAACCCAATCATTTCAAGTCTGAAAACACTTGCATCGTCTCACGCTTGAGCTTTTGGGGACATTATATATCCAAACCATAAAATTCTGTCCCTGGTCCCCCCAAACTCATGGCCATCTCACAGTGAAAATATATTTAGTTTATTTTCAAGAGTACCCATAGCCTTAACAGTTCCAGAATTACCCGAAAGTTCAAGTCCAAAATTCTCTTTGAGACTCTGGACAAACCCAGAATGACTCCTGTAAAAATCAAAAGAAAGTTACTTACATCCAACATATAATGGCGAGTAAACATTTCCATTCCAATAGGGGCATCAAAAGAAGGGATGGGACCAAAGCAAGATCGAAATCCAGTTAGGAAAACAAGTCCTGTAGCTTCACATCCAACATCTGGGACACATGGCATTGTAATGTTCTCTCCAAAGGGCTTATAGAGAGCTGTCCCTAGGGCCTTGCTAGTTGTAACCAACATGACATCTCTCTTGGTTTGTTTCTGCTTGTGTCCTGTAGATTTCCTTTGTAGACATCCTATGGTATTGGCATCCCTTAATTTCGAGTGCATCCCCTGCAGCTTCACCTTCCTTCTCACATCTTTACACATCATCCTCTCAAGGGTAGCCCACAGTAGCTCTAAAACTGCCATACTTTGTCTAGCTTCTCAGGTCTTCCTTTGAAATCTTGAGGGAAGCTTCCATGACCCCCTCCAGTATCTCCAGTATCCTATATTCTTACAGATCCAGTACCACACTGCTGATGTCAAGGTCTGCCACCATCTTGATTCATAGCCAAGATGCCTGGGACCATGGCTGAAGTAACCTCTGAGTTTCTAGGCATAGTGATAGAACTTCCTAGGAACTCCTGTGTAAACAGGGTGCCCCTATGGTCTCTTCTCAAAGGAATTTTAACTTTTATACCCTTGAGCCTAATATGGGTGGGGTCTTGACAATTCCTGAGTTGCTCTCAAGATATCTTTCCTATTGTCCCTTTTCGAATCACTTATCATTTATTTAGTGGCTACAATATCTTCAACAAGTACATCTTCCTTAGCACCAGTTTTACTCACATTTTTCTGGCCAAACTGAAAATTTTTCAAATGTTTCTTCTTTGCTTTCTGCTTCTGATTATTTTTATTTTATTTTATTATTTATTTATTTTTTATCCTTTGTTCTATTTAGTTATACATGACAGCAGAATGCATTTTGATTCATTGTACACAAATGGAGTACAACTTTTGATTTTTCTGGTGTGCACAACGTAGAGTCACAACATTCAGGTATTCATACATGTACATAGGATAATGATGTTTGTCTCATTCCACCACCTTTTATTCTCTCCACCCCTCCTCTTCTCTCATTTCCCCCTACACAATCCAATGTTCCTCCATTCTTCCCTTACCCTCTCCCCCCGACCCTGTTATGTATCAGCATCCACTTATTAGAGAAAACATTTGGCCTTTGTAGCACTATATTCTCCAACTCCATCCAGTTACCTGCAAATGCCATATTTTATTCTTCTTTTTGGCTCTGCTCCTGATTATAACAGCAAACTTAGCTTAGAGCTGCCAGCAATATCCATGCCATGGCCTGAATGCTGTGCTACCTTGAAATTTCCTCTACCAGATTAACTAGTCCATCTACTTTAAATTAGGCCTCACAGAAAGTCTCAGGGCATGAAAAAAATATAGATAACTTCTAGGCCAAAAACATAACATGAATGGCTTCTAGTCCAATTTCCAGGAGTCCTCATCCTCTGAAACCTCATGAGCCCATTCTTTACTGTCCCCAATCCTATCAGCACTCAAATCTCTGAGTTCCATCAGAATCTTTCAGTAACCTCCACTTATAACATTCTAAAGCTTTTCCAGCTTGGGTCTCTAAGTTTTTCAAAATTTCTCCTCCACAAACCAGTTCCAAATGTTTCCAAACTACATGGTCAAGTTAGTCACAGCAAATGACCCTAAATATAAATAGCAGTTTCTGTTTCAGTCAACTTTTTCATCACTGTTATCCAAAGTCTGGACAAGAATCATACTGAGGAGGAAAAGTCCATTTGGTGCTCACAGTTTCAGAAGTCTAAGTCCATAAATGGCCAATTTCATAACTCTGGGCCTGAAGTGAGATAGAAGGTATAAGGTACCTTCTGTACAATCATGGTACAAGGGTGTGGTGAAGAAAAGCAGCTCAGAATATGGCAGGCAGGAAGCAAAGAGAGCTCTGCTCACCAGGGACAAAGTATAAACCCCAAAGGCACACTCCCAGTGACCTACCTCCTACAGCCATACCCTACCTGCTTATAGTTACTGCCCAGTTAATACACGTCATTAACTTTTTTGCATTGTCTCACACATGAGCTTTCGGGGGACATCTCATATCCAAACCACAACAGGGGGAAAATGATTTTTGCTTTCTATTACTTTTTGAATGTAGCTTGAACTGTAGAGTACCATGGAGAAAAAGATGCAGCTATACACTAGAGCCTTAAATTAACCCTTACCTCATGAGTTGGGGGACCCTTAGGGATGTCTACTGGGAAATAAGAGGGAATATCAGGGAAATTCTAATCAAAAAAGGTGTGAAGGGAGAAGAAGAAAGAGATGAATCAAAGGAAATATGGAGGGGCATATGGAGCAAGGGAGACAATCTGGCAAAGGGGGACATGGATAAAAGGGTGAGCACTGGTTTTCCATTTCAGTGGTCCAGGAATTCTGTAAACACTTTATTTGTCCAGCTCCTGTAACAGGAATTTTTCAGTTCTCAATGGTGGCACCTAGAAATCTAGTGGAAATTTCACTGATGAACTTTAGTGGAAATTTTCTGTTTATTTCACCACTGGGCATAGGGCCAGGGTCCTGACAGAGAGGTGATGAGAGAGGAGAATAACTGATTAAGATACTCAGACTGTTTGTTGAAAGATCCTTAGGTGGGTTGAGAGAATTGTGGCTAGAAAGAAAGACTCAAATAAATTCATCATTTGGCCATTGAGAAAGAGATCCAGATCAACAGGGCACCACTTCAGAGGCTGATGTGAACCTGGTGATAAAACCCTCATGTGATTTAGAACTGTGCTCTTGTAGGTTCAAAGCAGCTTGAAAAATGTGAAACCTGCATTCTTTGAGCTATGGGACCATGAGGTCATAAAATATTAATAAAATCCCTTACTACTATTATCTGCCATAATTACATTTTATTGGTTGGAAGTACAAGAGGAAAAAGGCTTTAAAGTGTTAAAGAGCTAATCATGCAAATTAAGAGATAAATTGAAGGTAAAGTAAAAAGATAAAATGTTTTTGTAAAATAACAATTTTTTAAAAGCATAGGCTCATTTCAGATGATTGACCTAAGTTGATTTATGGATAACAAAGCTAGAATGTGATGGAGCAGAACAGAATTCATGGGAAAAGTTCCTTTGAGAAAAAAAAGATGTAATATATAATCTTACCCTTATAAAAATTATAGCATAATTTTATTGTAAGCCATAAAATGATGGAACAGGAAGCCATAACCTCATTATTTCTATTATCTTTTCCTGTGAAGCTACACTTGAGAAACTCCTTGGAGGTTTATTTTTACATGAAAGAATCATATCTTATCACCATCATCCTTACTCTCCTGTAAAAAACTCTCAAAGTTAATAATGTAGAGAAGCATACATTGGTTAAAATATTCTTGAGCATCATAACAAATGTTCTTAAAGATAGAAAATTTTCATGGAGCAAGCAATCATGAAATTCATTTGGAGGAATAAGAGACCCAGAATAGCTAAAGCAATTCTTAGCAAGAAGAGCGAAGCAGGAGGCATCACAATACCAGATTTTCAACTGTACTACAGAGCAATAGTAACAAAAATGGCATGGTATTGGCACAAAAATAGACAAGTAGATCAATGGTACAGAATAGAGGACACAGAGACAAATCCACATAAATACAGTTTTCTCATACTAGAAAAAGGTGCTAAAAACATACAATGGAGAAAAGATAGCCTCTTCAACAAATGGTGCTGGCAAAATTTGAAATCCATATGCAGCAAAATGAAACTAAACACCTCTCACCCTGCACAAAATTCAACTCAAAATGGATCAAGGACCTAGGAAATAGACCAGAGACCCTGCACCTAACAGAAGAAAAAGTAGGGCCAAATCTTCATCATGTCAGCATAGGACCAGATTTTCTCAAGATGACTCCCAAAGTGCAAGAAATAAAAACAGGAGTCAATAATTGGGATAGATTCAAACTAAAAAGCTTTTTCTCAGCAAAGGAAACAATTAACAATGTGAAGAGAGAGCCTTCAGAGTGGGAGAAAATCTTTGCCACTCACACTTCAGATAGAGTAATCATTTCCAGAATTTCTAAAGAACTCAAAAATCTTTACACCAAGAATACAAATAACCCAATCAATTAATGGGCTAAGGAAATGAGCAGACGCTTTACAGAAGAAGATCTATAAGCAATCAACAGATGTATGAAAAAAGTTCAACATCCCTAGTAATAAGAGAAATGCAAATCAAAACCACCTTAACATTTATTCTCATCCCAGTTAGAAAGTCTATAATTAAGAATACAAACGCACAGATGGTGTGACTCTACGTTGTGTACAACCAGTGAAACAATAGCTGTACTCCATTTGTGTTCAATGAATCAATAAGTATACATAAAAAAAAAAGTAAAAGGGAAGACAAATGGGCAGCTCTTTTAGGAAATAATATAAATGACCAGATTATAGAACAAAGAAAGTGTTTAAAACTGGAAAAATGGGAATGTGTCAAAAAATAAATGTTCTATAATAATTCAAAAAACAAACAAACAAAAAGAATACAAGCGACAATAGGTGTTGGCAAGGATGTGGGGGAAAAAGGTATACTCATACATTACTGGTAGGGTTGCAAATTAATACAGCCACTCTGGAAAGCGGTGTGGAGATTCCTTAGAAAACTTGGAATGGACCCACCATTTGACCCAGCTATCCCACTCCTTGGCCTATACCCAAAGGGCTTAAAAATCAGGATATTACAGTGATGCAGCCACATCAACGTTCATAGCTGCTCAATTCACAATAGCTAGATTGTGGAACCAACATAGATGCCTTTCAATAGATGAATGAATAAGGAAACTATGGTATATTTACACAATGGAATATTACTCAGCCATAAAGAAGAATAAAATTATGGCATTTTCAGGTAAATGAATGAAGTTGGAGATATCATGCTAAGTGAGATTAGCCAATCCTTAACAACCAAAGGCCGAATGATATCTCTGATAAGAGGATGATGATACATAATGTGGGATGAAAGGGAGGCAAGAATGGAGGAAGGATGGATTGCATAGAGGAAAAAGAGGGGTGGGATCAGAGTGGGGGTAAGAATAATAACAGAATGACACAACCATCACTACCATATGTACAGGTATGATTACACAAATGGTGTGACTCTATTTTGGGTACAACCAGAGAAACAACAGCTGTACTCCATTTGTATATAATGAATCCAAAAAGAAAAGAAAAAAAAAGAAAAGAAAATTTCCAGAAGGAATTAAAGGACAAGATTGTGCCAGTAAACTGGGACACAGAAACCTGAGATGGAGGAAACGGTACAGGAAGGAGAGATAAACTATACTCGCCACAGATCTCTAAATCCAATTAACCAATGTCATTACGAATGCCAAAGTTGGGGGCTGGGGTTGTGCCTCAGTGGTAGAGTGCTTGCCTTGAACATGTGAGGCACTGGGTTTGATCCTCAGCACCACATAAAAATAAATAAAATAAATGTATTTTTAAAAAGAATGCCAAAGTTATTCAAAGTTATTAATAAATTCATTGTTTATTCACCACTCAGGCAATAAAGGCTTTCAAGTGACAGTTTTCCATGTGTCAGGCTCCGTGTTGGGTACTACTGAGAGAGAGAAATCAGGCTTACTCTGTTGCCTTGAGGAATACCTCCAGGTTTGCTAGGGAAGAATGAGAAAAAGATTTCATCAAGAAAATGTGATAAATGGGGCTGAGGTTGTGGCTCAGTGGTAGAGCGCTCGCCTAGCATGTGTGAGGCATTGGGTTTGATCCTCAGCACCACATAAAAATAACTGAATAAATGTATTGTGTCCACTTAAAACTAAACAACAAAATAAAGCTTTAAAAGAAAACGTGATTAACGTCAGGAGTTGGGCTAAACTTAACAGAATTAGCTTTGGAATCTATTAAGTCAACCCAGAAATAAATCATAGCCCTGCAATTTACTAGCAGTGTCATCTTGGGCAACTTAATGGCACAAAGCCCTGGGGAAATGAAAGAACTCAACCTCATAAGATTTTGGGAGGATTAAGGAAAGGAAGAGAGTCTAGCATTCACTAAATGTGTAATAATACTAACAATAATGACCTCATTCTGACGCTGATTACTGAGCAATGGCAGCCATGATAGTGTAGGTAGGTATAAGTATGTCCTGAGAATTGCTGTTTCAGACTGCTTGTTGGAGTTGAAAGGGATGGCACCTAAATAATGACAAGAGCGTGCTTCAGAAGATAGAATGGTCTGCAGTTAAGGAGACTTGTCTAATGGACTGAAAGGTGTTAAGAATGGTAGAAGAAAAACAGTAAGAAAGGACCAATGGGTATGGAAGGAAAGCTAAAAATAATGGACATCAACCTGAAAATTCTAGGTAGTTATTAAAAAAAAATTCTAAGCAAAGGAACAACAAGAAGAGATTAGTGATTTGGAGAGATGATTTGGTAGTAATTTAAAATTATTTAGAACAGAAATGAGGAGGGCGGGGTAGAATGGGTGGAAGAGTGACCAGTTGGAGAGTTGATACCTTAACTCATCATGAACTGACAGTGGCCATACTGATGACAGTGGCAGGGGAATGGAGAGGAACAGATGGATTCAAGAGATAGTCAGACTTTAAACTGATAAATATTACTGACCAACCCAACAAGTAGAGAAAGCACAAGTCAAGCTTTGTATGTTGGGAAGCAGAAGTGGAGAAAGAATGGTGGTATTCACTGGGAAAATTAATAAGAGAGCAAAAGCAGATCTGGACTAACTATGACTTTAGACTAATGAGTCTTGGATAGTTTCATGGGAAATTCAGAGGAAGAAGATCTGGGTGGAGGCAGAAATTTCAGAGATGACCCCCAGAAGAAGAAGATAGATGTTCACATATCTCTGGAGAGCTCACAATGTTTTCCCTTAGATATAAACAATTTTGCAAGATGAAGAATCTGACATGATACTAGCAAATTGAGTATATATTTATACTAGAAAGGTCAGCCAGGGATCCTGTGTGCCCCACGCCCCATTGGGTAAGAGTGATCCTCCCATAGCTTTCATTAAGTGGGAGTCCCTTAGAAGCAGAGCTGAGGTCAGGGGAGCAGGTTCCTCTCCCAGAACACATTCTCCCACAATGGTGCATTTAGAACCATTTTAAAGGTAATATATCAATATGACAGTTACTAATATTCTGATGAAAAGGATTCATTATGATGGAAAGGCTGTGAGGAACACAGTAGTCAAGAGGTGCTATTACTGTAAATATAATCTCTCCACCATTAATAAGGGTGGCAGATTCCACCATGCCAGGTGTTCTTGTTCCTTGTCTCACATTCCAACTTTTTTCAGATGTTAGGACCTAGTGGTGCCTTGGAGCAGTTCTATTTAAATCATGTGATACTGTCTCCAACTGTCCCATACCCTGGTAATAGGTTGACTGTTCCAGGCATTGGTGCTTAAACCAAGAGCAACACTTCTAGAGGGAAAAGAAATAAGTTGGGACAGAGTAAGCTGAAAGATGCAGTAAAAAACCTTCAGTTATAGAAAGGATTCCATGGGAGTTAACAGAGACTGTAAGTAACCAGAAGCTATGCAACATAGGGTAGGTATAGTGTGAATAGCAAAAGCCTAAATCATGTGGACACAGGAGGAAGTTGAAACCCAGAGATGAGCTAATGAAGTTTTAGGTTTCCTAAGTTTTAGGCCCCTCAACTCTATGAGCATCTTGCAAGGTGCTACTCCTCAATCCTAGCAATGTGTTCACAGAGCATGAGTTTTAGAAAAACTATTATTTATTCAATGAAGAAATAAAATATATAACAATTAGTTAAATCTTCCATCTCCTTCTGTTTCAGTTTTTTCTTCATTCTATTTTATCCCTGGTCAAGTTCCACTATAGTGATCATGAGTATTTTTTTTTTTTTTTATATCCAGTTAGGGAAGGTTGAAATTGGGGTAGATTGTGTTTGGAACTGGTGAGGTGTATTTATATTCTTCACAGTTACTTAAGATATAGTTCAGTAATTCCCAGCTGTCCTGGGTTTCTAGAAATTCTCTGGCTGCCCACTATACTGATTCAAACATCATGATAACAAGGGCCAGAGATCTTACTGCGATTTACCCTAAGGTAAGGGGTACTGAACACCAGAAGTATGTGGGACAAGAACAGAGAGAAGGTTTGGAATGTATAGAACCAGATACTAGACTGGAAAATTCTTCCATTCATTAGGCATATAAAAATTTTAAAGCTAAGGATTTGGTTTTCACTGACATCAAGTCAAAATGGAAATTTGCTACTGTTAGAAGCATATTCTATATACAATTACAAACACATCATACATTTTAGTGGTAAGTACAAAATAAAATTTATTTGAATTCCTATAAGGCACAAACTTATAGCAGTACTACAAAAAGCAATTATTCTGTAAGGGCATGCCATGAAAGGCCTTTCTTTCTTCTTTCTTTTTTCTTTTTCGTACCAGAAATTGAACTCAAGGATGCTATATCACTGAGATACATCCCTTGCTCTTTTTATTTTTTATTTTGAAACAGGGTTTCACTAAGTTGCTTGGGGACTCACTAAGTTGCTGAGACTGGCCTTGAACCTGTGATCCTCCTGCCTCAGCCTCTCAAGTCACTGGGATTGGAGGCTTGTACCACTGTACCCTGCTCATGGCAGATCATGATAAAGGCTTTCTAAATTTGACAGTAATCCTAAAAATTTACATGACACTACCAACACTGAGTACTAAAGTTAAGCGATACATCAAAAAGTATTAATAAAATTGTTTTGATTAACAATATTGGAGAAAAGATCAAATTACATTTCTGTGCTTGCTTTAAAATATATTGCCAATTTGTTGAAGTATTACAGGGTGATCAATGAATATACAACCTGCATACTTAGAACAAATCTTAGAGAGGTAGGTCAATACTAATTTAAAAAGTTGCTTTTGTGTCATAACTTAAGTCTTTGAAATGAGGGAGTTACTAGGGATAAATTTAAGGCACAGTGGAGGGCACCATCTTGTACTTAACAGCTAAAAAAATCACATTTTATTTCAGAGTACAGCATTCTTAGCAACTATCACTACTGATAATGCTGCAGTGTATATATTTATTTTATTTTGTTCATTTTTATTGCAGTTATTGATGCACATGCAGAGTTACATCCTAAATAAGGGAGTTCATTCTGTGCACTGGAACCCAAACCATGAAATCTATTAGGAGCCAAGGCAACCTTACAAAACCTTGGTTTCCCTTTCTTGGAGCAAGTCAGCTCCATGCTAAAGGGTTCCTCAAATTTTCTTTTTTATGTTTTTTTTTTTATTCATTGTACACAAATGGAGTACAATTACTGTTTTTCTGGTTGTACACAAAGTAGAATCATACCATTTGCGTATTCATACATGTACATAAGGTAAGGATGTTTGTCTCATTCTATTATCTTTCCTTCCCTGCCCCCTCTCCACCCCTCATTTCAGTCTACACAATCCATCCTTCTTTCACTTTTCCTTTACCTCCCCTTGCCCCCATATGTATCATCAACCACTTATCAGAGAAATCATTTGGCCTTTGGTGTTTTGGGGATTGGCTTATTTCAGTTAGCATGACATTCTCCAGCTCCATCCATTTACCTGCAAATGTCATAAGTTTATTATTATTTATGGCTTGATAATATTCCATTGTGTATATATACCACAGTTTATTTATCCATTCATCTATTGAAGGGCATCTAGGTAGGTTTCACAATCTCACTATTGTGAATTGGGCTGCTATAAAAATTGATGTGGCTGCATCAATGTTTATAATATGCTGATTTTAAGCCCTTTTGGTATAGGCCAAGGACTGGGATAGCTGGGTCAAATGGTGGATCCATTCTAAATTTTCTAAGGAATCTCCATATTGCTTTCCAGAGTGGCTGCACCAATTTGCAACCCCACCAGCAATGTATGAGTGTACTTTTCCCCCACATCCTCGCCAACACCTATCGTTGCTTGTATTCTTAATAACAGACATTCTAATTGGGCTGAGATGAGCAATAGTAACAAAAATGGCATGATATTGGCATCAAAATAGGCAGGTAGACTAATGGTACAGAAGAGAGGACACAGAGACAAACCCTCATAAATACAGTTATCTCATACTTGACAAAGGTGCCAAAAATATACAATGGAGAAAAGATAGCCTCTTGAACAAAATGCTGGGAAAACTGGAAATCCATATGCAGCAAAATGAAACAAACCCCTATTTTTATATTTTTATATAAACTTTTATCATTAGCTACATCCTTTCTAAAAGCTATCATATAGAATATTCTAAAATGGAAACTTAAATATTAGATGAACTGTTGTTAAGTGGATAGAACTAGAGACAGCCATAATCTTCTTCAATATTTAAGCTTACAAATTGTCTCAGGGCAAAGGCTGCTCTGCTTTCTTCAGTTCTTGTTCTGCAAACCTATCTGCTTTCCAGCAGTCCAGAATGTACCAGAGCCACCTGTGTAACTCTAGGAAGGAGCACTCTATCTAGCACACAAGTGGTCCCATAGTGAATGAATGTTAAACTGAATTTCCTCACCCTGACACTTCTCTAACATTTTATCTTCAGATTCTAGCCCTGGAGATGGTTTATCTTAGGATCAGTTTACATTGTACCACTTACTTTATCACTTGAATGTAATTCTGTGGTATCGAACACAATACCCCACATATAATGAACACTCATTAATATTTGTTGAATGAACAAATGATGAATGAATTTTCTGTAGATGAAGGGGATTTGGTTTCTTTATTTTTACTGTATACCAGATTAGATCACACCCCTACCTTAAGTAAGCCCTTCAACAGCTTCCCAGAAAAACAGTCTTGTAGCTCTCACCAGATCTGACTATGCCTATACCTCTGATCATTGCTAATAGAGTAAAAATTTAAAATCAGGACATCTATCCTCATCTAAACCTGTGTAAAACATAGTAAGAATAAGTTTTACATGAAAGACATGGTTTCATAGTAAAATGACTGAAAAGTTAAATTGGCCTCAGAGCATTTAACATTCAAATGTGTATTATGGCTTTTTAAGAGCGGTAACAGACTATGCAGAATTTTCCAAATTTAATTAATATTAACCACTGGACTGATGGTCCAAAGAGAATAAACCTGAGATATATCAAAGTAGAGAAAAGACTGCATGCATCTACTATATGATGAACATACAAGTTTTCAGGTCATTCTTAGTGTGAAGAAAAATACTTTAAGTTATTTTAACTTGATATGATCTCATATTTTTATATCATAATGACAACATTATTTTTTTCTGACACTGTGGGAGGACATATGGGTCAGTAGCAGAGTAATTCAACTGCACATATGTTACATGAAGAATCAGGGTATGCATTGAGAGTCTACCATTTAATGTGAATGAGCAGTCTGATTCCACTTAATTTGAGAAATTTAGTAAGATGATAGTCTATTGTGAATCTGATGGAGAGTGTTGAAAACCAATACCATAAAGCCAGCTGTTAGATTGAATATATTTTCAGCGTCATTTTACATTTGCAATTGCATCTTGATGTACACTGCTCTGAGCAAGACAATACTGCATTGCTCCAGGGGTCTTTAAAACGTACACACCTCATTATGGACATTAGCCTCTACAATGTTCCGCCTTTATGGAGGCTGGAAGAAAGCATCAGGTTGAATCCAGAGAGGTTTATTCAGTGATGAATGACCTTAAGACATCTGGAAATCCAGTTTGGAGGAGGACAATGGGGTATACATGCTTACCCAAATGTTTTGTAAGTTAAAAATATATAGCCAAACACTAAACTCTATGTAAATGAATGTATTTCATTAAACTTTTTTTCCTCACATATCTCAGCATCTGAAATTGAGATATATCTTATAATCCAATGGCATGTAGCAATAACTTTCATAAATTCAGACCAAAACCTGTATCTTTACTGGGTTTTGGTTCAAATTATTATGGAAGAATTTTTTTCCCTTCCTCTACTAGTGCCAATGTTGAGAAATGCAGATTTCCTTGCTGTTCCTCTGTACATCGTGGTTTTGCTTGTTTGTTTCATTTACTCGTACATGAAGGTTTAGCCCTGTTAGGTACAAGTCTATTATTGGATTCATCATTTTGAGCTTTTATTTTCTGTTTTGGAGGGCACATATTATAATGTGGCATCTATCATCAAGACCTCATGGATCCAGTGGTATCATGGGCTCAAGAAATATGGTACTGATAAAATTGAGAGAATTTGCCCCTTTCTCCTCCTGTAAAGGGCAACACCAAAATGCAAAATTTCCTTCTGGGATGATAATATCACATTGGGAAGGAAGCAAGGCACTTTCAACTCAGGTTATGTTCATAACTTAATTTCACAGACTATTGGGAAATCATTTCAAGAACACCACCTGGTAAAAGAGTAGGGAAGGAAAGGAAATAAAAGTTGGATAAGAAATATAAATAAACACAAATTTAGTGATAATGTCTAATTTATGCATTTGGGTTGAAAAATAACAGATCCCCAGGTCACTGTGAATGGCTGGCATGGAAAACAAAAGTTATCATCAGGGATTCTGCTAGAGAGTCAACAACCTGATCAGTGTTAAAATACAAATAGACACAATACACATTTCTTAGGATGCTTCTTCAGGAATGTGCTGAGTTCTCGCGCTTATAAGTTAAAAGTGATTAAATGAATTTTTAAAGACTCTTTAGAGTCTTTGAAAAATGTGAGTGATTAAGCCTGATGATTAAGATCATTGTGGCACAGCAAGGGTCTATTTTGTGCAAGGGACAGAGTTTTTCTAAGCACATGAAGACTGGTGCACTATTTGCATCAAGCAATGTTAATATCAAGCTAGAATCTGTAACACAAGAGACTCAGGTTTTATGGATAAATTGTGAACTTCCTCTGAATTAAATCAGAATCTAATTTTGCATTTTGGATTAGTCCTGGAGGACCATCCAGACATTCCAGGACTCCATCTTCAGCAACACAGAAACAAAAACATAAACAACTACAAAAAAATAAAATAACCAAAACCCAGACTGAATACTGCGGTGGAACTTCTGACTACTTCCATACTTAACTAAATATCTGCATCCATAGGCACCATCTGGCTTAGCATTGGCTGGAACAGTGGAAGGGCAGCAACACCTCAGAAGCAGGCTGACAGTTTAATGAAAAGGACAGGAGTGTTCTTGAGGAGGCTGGAAGGAAGATCCTGTCTGCCTCATGGGTTACAGTAGATAACCCATCAAAGTTCTCCCTGGAAGAAAGATGGAAAGTCTCAAGAATTCCTAGCCACCGCGGTCTAATTCAAATGCTGAGCAACACTGAAGATTTTCCTCTAGAGAAAGTCCAGCCTGAAAGAGAGTAAGTAACTTCAGGGACATCTGGAGAGCAGAAGACAGTATGCAGGGATCTTGCATTTCCTCTTTGATGTACACATCACCTATACAGAGAAACGGCACACTTGTAAATTTTAGCTTAGCTTCTAGCATAGCACTCATCCAACAGGCATCTGTGCCACAGACCCTAAGAAACTAAAATGTGTCCACTTAAACCATGCTGAATCAAGATTAGTTAAACTATGCTTTCCACAATTGTTCAATTTAAGTGCACGGGCTCAGAGCTCTTTGCCCACTTGTTGAGAAGTACAGGTCTGAACATCCTGATCCAGTTCAGGATGTACTTTGGTCTAGGGCTGCTTCAGAAATGATTGGCACTGACTTTTCAACCATCCAGTCATTTAATTTTGTCAAATACATGCACTGTCAGGAAGTGGGTCAACTTCCATTATGTCACTTAAAATTTAAAAAAAAAAAAGGCCCTGCAAATCCCAAAGTTGTCTTTTAGAGAATAGGTGTAGTCTAACCACTCTGCCTCTAAATGATCTCATTCCTCAATGGATGAGATTTCTGAATAAAGCATGAGAATTTAAATGTAACCTGAATGCAATATGCGTAGGTCAAGATCTTACCTAGCAAAAACCAATACTCATGTTTTCATTTCTTTCTCTCTAGCAGGAAAAAAAAAAAAAAAGATTTAAAGCCACAAATGGTCACTTGCCTCATTTCTTAAAAAAACCTGAGTAAAATCTGTCTTACTGCGAGGCATGTTTCGAACTGCAGTTTACAAATCTTAGTGTTGCTTTTCCATGACTTAATGCAGGAAAGCTGAAATCACACTCACAGCCTAGAAACAGCTTAAGGACAAAGCAGGAGTGAAGAGGGGTGCTCTGAATCCTCTGACAGATCTGCCCTGAAGAATGCACTATTTACCAAGCTGGGATATCAACCCTCAGAGTAAGTGACAAACAATGACTTCGGAACCAAGGTTTCGGAGAGTCTTTGTGAGTTACCCTCTCTGACAAATGCTGACTTACTAACAGTCTGCAACAACCAAAGACAACAGACGGGTTCTGCAGCCTTTCAGCTTTTCCCACAGCCCTATTTATAACTAAGCATAATGGGAAGTTTTCTCTTGGCAAAAAAGCTGATTAAGTGTTCCATTTAATAGTGTAATGCAAAGAATGCTTTCTTTTGCCTCTGATCTGCTGTTTTCTTGCTATCCTATGCTGTTTAAAATGGGGATTTTGTAACTATTTTCTGGATTGATGTGCCTTCATGGTGAATGCAGTCTCAAGACAGAGAATGAATAATTGAATTCATGGTGAATTTCCAATCAATTTTCTTTTATCTAAGGCCATTATTTTAGCTCATTGTCTCTATAGCTTGGTAATGTAAAAATGGACTTTCTGTGATAAATATAAAGCAGAATAGTTCATAACAACTTCTTATTCTGTCTCTCTCACAGAATGGGTCCTTTCAAATACATCCCTATTCTTTTTCCTTTTTCCCACATTTCCAATGTCAGGAATATTACATTCACTGAACAAACAAAATCTGAAAAGCCGCAAAGGACTTAGTGGGGTATAGAACTAAAAAAATTATGCTGTAGACAGATTTTGCTATTGGAACTGGGGATCTTAGCTCCTTTACAAATCATATAGGTTTTAAAAGCTTTTTATTCTATTTACCAATGAATTTCAGGATTTAAGATGGTGTGACCCCCCAGCTGATTTCTATTGTTCAACGGTCCATTCAATAGTTTTGCATCTTCTCCTTCTAATTTTAAAATTTCTTGTTCTAGTTGTACTTTTAAAGCTGAAAACTGTCTCCCTACAGTTCTGCTGCCCCCATGTAATCCTCTTTTTAATCCTCTTTTTATACCTGGCTACGTTTTCCACCCAAACAGGGCAGCCACTAATTAAAGGCTCTATTACTTTCCATGTTCATCATCTGCAATGCCTTTAGCTGGAACAAAGAAACAAAGCAGAAATTAGATTCATATTGGCTTACACAGGAGAATACCTGTGTACTAACCAGGAGTCACAGGCAGAGGGGCTTCAGAGTCCACTCATTTCACAGATTAACAATGTGTCCAAGGGACTTGCTCCTTTTCTCAGTCTACATTGTTGGCTCTTGGTTTTCTTCCAAGCCTAGTTCTTTTTAAAGTGGTAGCATGACTGCCAGGAATACTGGGACATTTAACAAGAGAGGGAGCCTACCTTTCTGCATTTCTCTCTTACAAGAAATTGCCATTTCCAGCAGCCCCTAGCAAGCTTCTCTTCACATCTCCTCCACCCCTGTTGGCAGAGCTCCTCCCACTTCCTGCCAGACACCAGCAAAGGGATGGTAGGCTGTTAGAAGTCAACCTCAATGCTTGCCATACTGTCTTCCCTGATATTTTACTAATTTAGATGAATACAAGATACATGGAAAAATAGAGGGAAATAGGACAAATATGATTATCTTGGGGCATCCATTATACCAGTCTTCCCAGAACTGAGGGCTTCTCAGGACATGAGACTTTTTGTGCTTAAACTTGGTGAGTCCCGAACAAACTGGGATAGTTTGTTATTACTCTAGGTGCCCTTTACTTCCATCCCAGATCCAAACTACCATGTACTCTCCTGAATAAGTAGAATGAGTAACACATTCCCAGACAATTAAGTGAAATGCAATAGCACTTTTAATTTTCAAATTAAAATTCTAATAAAAAATTTTAAAAACATGCTATGTATATGTCATCTGTAATAATAATTTTATCATATATGTCTATTTTGGCTCATAGACTTTGTGAGTTGGGGTGAACCTTAGAGGTTTCTTGTTTAATCTTCTACTCATTCATTCATTCATTCATTCACTCAACAGAATGAGATACTCAAAGCAGAAGCCCTTTCTAAAAGTAGACCATAAGCATATTAAGATGGAAGTTGTGTGTCCCCTGCACATAGCAGTATGTCTGGAATATGATGTGCTCAGCAAGTATTGTCCTGAACTGAGCAGTCAAATGCAGAAAAAGGTAAAGCATACTCTTGCTTTAGATACCACTTGAAACACCCCTGGTATAGCCTGAGATTGGCCCAGACAAAGACCTGGTTTTCAGGTAGGAAAGGAGAAGAGGTACCAGAGTGTAGGTAGGTGAAGAAAAGGGAAGAAGGTTGGTGTTTCCTACTCTGGATCATAATTAAGAGAGCATTTTATCCTTGGAATGTTGTCTTAACATGTAGACTGGAACAGAAGCCTAGGATGCCAAGGCTAGCGATCCAAGTTTCAAAACTAGCAAGTAATAGAGATGAAGACAAGGGCTACCAGCAGAAAAAAAAAAATGTTGGAAATCCAAGGAAAGTAGAATAAGAAGGGTGTTTGTAGGATGGGCCAGGCCAAGGCACAGCATAGGGTTAAGGAAAGCAAGTTTGTCTGACAGCAGGCCAGAAGGTGCCACTGGGTACATGACAAACTCTGGACCACAGAAAGCTTGTTAAACATCCTATCACCCTATTCTTTTTTCCAGTACCACAAACCTAGCCTTGTGAATGCTCCCTTAGTGAAAACATTACGAGGAGCAACATGTTGACAACATTATATAGTTGAAATGTTTTTACACACATTATATCATTTTGGTCTTTACAACAAACTGTGAAGTAGTGGCACTGATATTGCTAATTATGTTTGCAACAAGTAAAGAAAATTAACACAGAGAATTTAAATGACTTGTCCAACGCCAATTTAGAACTTGAACCCAAATCATCTGAGTCTGGGTCACTGTCTTTTCTGCTGATCCACATTCTCTTTCTAATTAAAAGATCCTTAAGAACAAAAGAAAGTTGGTTTTAAAACAGAAATGTACTCCCAAACATTGATTTTGGAAGAGACACAAAGTATTAAGCATGAGAATAATTCTTGCGCCAATGCATCATGGCCAGAGAAGCTCGTATTTTGATTCTTTATATCTGACTTTTTAATATGGTTTTCTTGCAAGAAATTTTCAAATATTCTTCATACAAAGTGAAATTTTTTTTGAAACTTGAGTAATATCCTTTTAGTATTTATGTTTGGGTAGGAATTAAAATATTTCTAAGAAAACATTTCTACTTTTGCTAAAGGAAACCAGAGCTGGAGTTTTAAACTTCTGTCATGAAGAGACTATACCCTTCGCTAAGGACCATCAAGGTAAAATTTCCAGCAAACCTGGAATGATGAAAATTTTCTGTAGCCAGTCCCAGCATGCCCACAATAAATTTCTTTCTATTCATCTTCCGAGTTTCCTCTACTAGGTTTCATTAATCATAACAGTGATATTTGAAAGAAAGAAGTATCTCATTAGAACCATTTTGTTCATCTAAGTGTAAATGAAATGTTAACAATGAATCAAGCAAAAATAATGAGCTAGAGTAATTTCTCTTGGGAGTTAAGAAAATCACTTTCAGCATATCTGTCTAAAACACTGACCAACTACACTTCATAACATTTTGCCTGGTACTTATAATTTCAATTATGGAATTCTAGTTATTTACCCTAAATAAACATAATTTTACAAAATTTGTCAAACTATCTTGGCAAGGATATAATTCCCACTAAAATTTTATCTCATCATTATTTTGAAAACATTTTTAAAATCTGAAAAGGCAAAGAAAATAGATTTGAAAACATCAGAGTTTTGACAGGTTAAAGGTACAAAAAAGACCCAAGTCAAGTATCAAAAGTGCCCCCCATATTTCAGGTCAGACAAAATAAATGAGTTCCTCACCTCCAGGCACAAGGCATGGTTTTACTGTTATTAAATAGCAATGGTGTGAATCGACAAGAGACCCAACTCACTCATGACTGCCAGGATGAAGGGCTCATGTAGATGATTCATCTTACAGCCAAAGCAATCATTTCCGTTAGATGACCCCAACATCCAGCCTATAGTTAACCACCATAAACAAATTAACACCTCCAGTATCTCAGCATACACTATTATCCAGCTCTGTTTTTCTTGGAGCTCTCCCTTGGACAGACTTGCTTACATTAGTAAAAGTTCAAGCTCTATGGGTGCTCCCTTGTGAGTGGCTCAAGGTTTTAAATATAATCTGTGTGCTACAGTGGTCCCTGAGTTGTGTCCTGAACACAGGCACTCTGGTTTTCCTCCTCGGGGGTCTGGGGAGGATCTCTCCTGGTGTATTCCTCCTGTATTCCTCCCCAGAGGATGCTAGTTGGGGTGCAGCTGATTGTTCCAGCATTAGTTGGGGTGCAGCTGATTGTTCCAGCATGTGGTTCGCATTCTGCCATTCCAGATGTTTACCACTGGTAAGGCATCCCATGTTTATTGCCATACTAGACGCAAACAAGGGGCCACAGCCTGAAAGATAGTCCAGCAAATTCAGATCAATTTAGAACTCAATACCACAGACTGCCTTTGTCCATCTACAATGCCACTTGTCTGCCCTGAAGATGCTGTGCATCTGATTGCAAAACTTACTGTGCCTCACTGTTGACGTAACCGATCCCTCTGTTTCAGTGTTTCATCATTATCCAGGGAAAAAATGATTTCCTGGTCTCTGTACCAGAAATGGTATGCCTGCCCTGAACATTTTTTTTTTCTTAATCTCATGGATACTATGAACCAGGAACTCTCTCTTGTCTCACTCTCTTTTGCATTAGCTGCTAGGGTAGAGTTAAATTTACTTCCCTCTTATAATAAATATACAGGACCTCATGACAGATATTTTGCAAATGCCAGCTTAAATTAAATATTCTAATTCTGATTTCCAATAACTCAAACTTTGTTGTGTACTTATTTATGATTTTTTTTATTGTAGTTATTCTTCTGTGTTCTCTTTTCTGGAAAATGCAAGTGGAACACAGAAGATCAGAGCTATGACCATGAGATACAATTTTTGCCTCTCCGTGGAGAGTTCTCAACCATTGTCTCTAAAGATAGGCTCTTAAAAAATATTTAACATATGATTAATTTCAATTATTTTTCTGTTTGTGGCATTTAGCTTTCAATAATAACATGGTGGTCATTTGTATCTTTATTTGTAAAGTACTCACCAAAAATTAACTTTTGTGTTCCAAAACTAATATGCTAATGAGAAGAACATGTGACTTGAAGTATTTTTTTCTCTTTGGTTTGTTATGAGATTTTATCTCCTCATATTGCTTGGGGACTCTCCACTCTTAGGGTCTATGATGCAGCTATGAGGGTTATGACATTCAGTTCTTAATAAGAACTGCAGTGCAATCCAGTGGAAGAAATAACTTCAATAATTAGGATATAGAATAGCCATTTTGAGAGGGAATGGGGTGGGAATCTCCCTTCTATTTCTCAGTGCACTTGTACAACTGTGGAAATACTTGATGCTCAGCACCAATTTTAAAATTGGTGACTAGACTTGGGTTATGTACCTTAAACACTTTAGATCTTCAAGAAGATTATAAAAAGCAGTTATTACAGGAATATATTGACATGACCAGTATATAGCCCTGAAGAGGTCTTTGTGCTTCAATAATTAAGCAAAAAAAATTAATCTCTGTTCAATTAAAAAAGAAAAAAGAAATAGAAATGGGATGACTGAAACAAAAAGAGAGCTAAAGTATTTATATCATTTGAAAAAATGGAAATATTAATTTTAAATTTATTGAAGCCAAATAAAAGTGTTAGAATGTAATGGTATTTAACAAAAATTTGAAGTTAAATATTTAACTTTCAAAGTATTAAAGAAAAAAAGAGTAGTGAATACACTGAAAAAGGAAGACTAGAAAGGAAGCAAAATTAAAAAGCAACAAAGAAAAAAAATCTCTTAACTATAAAGTACAAATTAAGAATGTTCAGATAGCTACAAATATTTAATAAAGAGAAATATATACAGAATAAACTTGTTTTTTAAATAGAGACTACCGCCAGGTGTAGTGCCCCATGCCTGTAATCCCAGTGGCTCAGGAGGCTGAGGCAGGAAGATCCCAAGTTCAGAGTCAGCCTCAGCAAAAGTGAGGCACTAAGCAACTCAGTGAGACCCCGTCTCTAAATAAAATACAGAATAGGGCTGGGGATGTGATGAAGCAGTCAAGTGCCCCTGAGTTCAATCCCTAGTACCTCTCTCCCTCAAAAAGACCACCATATCAGATATAAATAACAAAACCCAGAAATCTGCTTATAAAAAACAATGTATACAACTCAAGGACATAGGAAGGTTGAAATATAGTGATGAAAAACTGAATAGCTAGCAAATATTAGCAGAAAAAATGAGCTGAAGCAAAAATATTCATAGGCACAAGGAAGAAAATTACATGAAAAAAGGTACAAATTCTTTATCAGAAAGATATGGCAATGCTGAATGTTCATGTATCAAATACTACATCCTCAAAATACATAAGCAAAATTTTCAGAATTTATAAGTTGATGATTTTAGAGGAGTATTTTATAAACCTATGTCATTAATTAATATATCAAACAGATAAAAATTTAGAACTAAGAGAATGCAAACAATTGTTCACAACCCTGCAACCAACATCTAGATTCTAAATAGACTTTTCAAACTTACACTGAAGAATTACAACAAGTAATTCTGTGGCCCTGAAATAGGGCTCAAAGAAAATCTAAAGAATCAATATCACATAGATGTTCATTGAACATATAGCAACAAAATCCAAAATCAAGAATGGGAAGATAAAAACATGTATGGGAGATTTACAACACTTTATTTGCAGTGAAAACAACCAACAACACAGGAAACAACCCAAATGTTCACTAACAGAACTGCTAAGTCATTAATGCATATCCATATATTAGAATATTTTACTGCAATGAAAATAAATAGACTACAAATATGTGTCAATATGAAATCTCAATAATACAATTTTAACAGAAAAAATCAAGTTATGTGATGTTAGGTATTAAAGAAATAAAAATTTTAAAGGTAATACCATATATGGTCTATAACTGACTATAAATTTAGTAATAGTTTTGAATTGTGTATGGGGATGATGAATACCAACTTCAGGATTGTGATATGATTGGTGAAGAAGGGAGGGAATGAAATGCAGAAATGCTACATAGGAGGCTCCATTGGAATCCTTACTATTTATGTTTTACAAATATATTTTCAACAAATGTGGTGAAATAGTAAGGATAGAGAAACTTGGCAATGGTTATAGAGATGTGTGACCATTACACAATTTATTTATATTATGTGCTTTCTATATATTTTCTAAGTTTAAAATATTTCACACAATGGGACTGGGGCTGAAGCTCAGTGGCAGAGCACTTGCCTCACATGTGTGAGGCACGGGGTTCAATCCTTAGCACCACATAAAAATAAACAAATAAATAAAGACATGTTCATCTACAACTACAAAAATTTTTTTAAAAATGTACTCCCCATCCTTTAAAAAATTATTTTTCATCAATGTCTATCCTTACAGGTTTTTATTTTAATATTATATTCTGAATTTAAAATATTTGATGTCCTATATATATAAAATAGGATCCCATCACATATATTGATTTCTACAATTATTTCCTTACTGATCAGTATTTCCTAAGACCATCTCTTCCACATCAATAATTATACTTCTACGACTTCATTTATAACACCTCTGATATATATATACAAACACTGCTCTTTTGGACACCTTGACTTGTTAATGGGTGTATAGAAAATTTGGGTAACTAAGCTATGGAAGGAGTTTGGGAAAAGAAAGGAAGATGACTATTAAAATAATATTGTTTTAGAGACATTCAGCTCATAATACTCAAGAGTGAGTGAGAATGATTGCTGAGAAGAAATTCAAAACAGCAAAAAAAGAAAATTCTATTGAATTGGTCTAAAGGATACTAAACTGTTGAAGATGAAAGTTGAGAAGGACATACAATGACTACAGACAGAACACACCACAAGTCCAGGTTCGTGATTACTTCCCAAAATGAAGGAAGCTGGATCAGATTATTAAGTATATAAGCAATAAAGGCAATTTTAGATACAGCTAGGCAAAATTATGGAATGAACCCAGGTTAAAAAAGAAAAAGAAGAAGAACAACAACAAAGAAAGCAAAGGGAAAGCAGAGGCCCCTTATTAAACAAATCAACTCAAGATTCTCGGAAAGGAGATAAATATTTTAAAATTTTGCATAAAGAAACCCGATAGCAAATTTGTGGGGAAGCACACTGTTATCTTGGAACAGATAAATAATTCTCAGCCCTAGTGTCCCAGGGTCTTTAATGTGATATAGTCCCTAATTATGCTGGTTCCAGTAATTATCTCACCACTAACCATTGTGGTTAAGAAATCAGAGGGCTAAAAAGCTGAACCATATCAAATCGAAGGTTCAACACTCAGCTATTTGTCATTTTGCTGCCTTTATTTTGAAATGGTAGAACTAGTGATCATTTTCCATGAACCAACAGTGTATTTTCAACTTTTTATAAAATAGCATTTTGGGAGCACTCTTTATCAAATATCTGTGTTAGTGAATCCTGAAAGAAAAAATATTCCTATAAAAAAGAGGAAAGCAGTTAGAACTAGAATAATATTTTTGCTCACTTAAAAAAAAGAACAGCTAACAACAGATATTATGCATTAATGGTTTGGGGCTGCTTTATTATATTTTCTTTTACTTCACTGACATTTATATCTTGCCATAAAATGACCATTATCATTTTAGTTTAGAATAGGATGCAGGTGGGGGAAAACTACCTGAAAAAGAGTGATTAATCGACATTCTCACATCATTTAAAACAAATCCTGCCACCCACTGCCTGCAACTCCCTTCCTGTACCACATGTTACTAGTTTGGAACTATAAATGTGATAGTCACAAAGTAAAATCTCAGCCAAATACTACTGGAGTGGGGAAAACCACAATTCATCATGTATCAATGAGTTAAAATTAATTTTGAGCTTTGTAAAAAGAGGGACAAAATTTTAAAGGTGGATAACTATTCTTTTCATAAGTGAGATTAAAACTTAATATGCATTTTTTTTTTTTTTTTACCACTAACATTACTGAATGCTTGTGGGACTTTTGTTGGAAAAGGTATTGTAAAAGGAAGGGCTCAGGAACTTTGGTCCTTCATTATCACATCCTCTTCAAATTAGTAAGTAAATAAACATGCAGCATATTTTGTAAAAAAATATTCACTATTGCTAATATATTGTTCGAACTAATTTTAGGAAAAGAGGAAATATTTTAAAGCCAAAGAAAAGCAAATTTCTCATTACTTTCCATGGAGACACTTTTCATTTCACCATAGAATGAGTAACACCATCCTTGCCCTCAACTGGTGACTAGGAATTGGCAACACCAGATCTTGGAGGCTAATCTGGGAATATGGATAGATGATAAAACCAGAGGACCAGGGAAATGTCCAAGAAATGCAGGCAAAAGTTCAGTTATGGGAAGGATTTAGGTGGAAAAGTTGGTGGGTCATATTTTCTATGTTGGGTAAAAGAAAAATAGTGTAGGCTCTCTGTCATAGCATCATTTAAATTCCCTGCCCATTCAAACTTGCCTGTAACCTGCCCCCATGTGACTGTGTGCTCCAGGAGGGCAGAAAGGCAGTATTTATGTTTATTTTTCCTGGGGGGGACTGACACTACAGGAGGAGTTCAACAAATTTTTCTACTGAGTAGGAAAAAAGATTGGGAAATGAAAACCCAGAGCATAGATTTAGATTTACACTGAGATGGTTCTGTGCAAGACATTTACAAGGCATGTAGGAAGAGAAAGGGAAGGAGAAGGACCAGGAGAGACTCCAGGAGATGTGTCAGTAGAATCAAGAGAACGCAGTAAGCACCACAACAGCAAGAGAACATTTTCAGAGTAAAGAAGTGGTTAACAGTGACAGATGGAGCAGAAATGTCAAGGAAAGGGAATCCTTTCCTTGACATTAAATTATTTAATGACAAAAATTATTTTCCTGGGAAAAATAATCCTATTGGGTTTGACCAGGAGAACCTCAGACAGTCAAGCACAGTTCAATGGATGGCAAGCAGGCCCATGAGGTTGCAGGAGATGAAGGAAGGAAACATATATGTTACAGTCATGGGAACGATTCATTCTCCACTGATGGAGGCATTTATGTATTCAGATCTCTTCACATAAGAATTCCTGGGTAACTGTGAAAAAGAGGGGAGGGCATTGAAGGAGGAAGGAGCTAACATTTACTGCAGATCATCTACCATGCCCAGGCACCAAGCATTTGCTACTTGCTACTCAAAGTGCGGTCCACAGAGCAGTGAGAGGAGGAAGCAGCATGACCTGAGAGCTTTTGAGACCTGCAGAGTCTCAGGCATGAACTGGAGAGGTACCTCCTGAAGCAGAGTCTGCCTTTAATCAGTCCCCAGGTGATTTAAACATTTAAAGTGACATTTGAGGGGCACTGTTTTCAACTTACATGGATAGATATTGAGAAATATAGGAATGTAACTTTATTTCTCCAGACCTGAACTTGGCCTCATGGAAAACCCTCAAGTTTCCTCTGGTGAGAACAAAAACTTCTTTATTTTTGTCACCTCCAGGCAGAGCAGCCCCTTTCAGGTTCAAGCAGTCTTGCTGGGACAACATTTCGATTAAATCAATATCTAACTTTACTCAAAGGGGACAGTAAACCAGACAGAAATCTGTCATTTCAGAAATCTCATGTCTGTTACTTATTGCTCAGTGACAAATGACGTCAAATGCAGTAGCTGAAAAAATTATCACTTTTTAATAAAATATTTTAAATAGTTCTTGGATCTCCTGGGCAGTTCTGATCTGAGTAGGCTTGGCTGATTTCTATGGTCAGTTGATCTTTCCATAATCAGAAAAATTTTCCTCTATCCTGGGTCTACCTTTTGCAAATGAAATTCAGGATTTCAAGGCTTTAATCATGTACTAGGAAGAAAAAAATATCTTTATTCTAGGGTGTCTTCATCTCCTTCACACCCTATCGCCTAAGGCAGTATCTAAGAAAGCTAGCATATAGGAGAAAGACATTTTTTCACGTTTGAAAACATCCCACTATAATTGTATCTAAATTTTGTTAATACTCTTCTACCCCCAGACACACGACAAAACCCCACAATCCTATAATTTAGGATTAACAGATTAGGACAGTTGGTTTTAGCACATTTAAATAATTCCCCAAAAGACAGTATGTACCTCATTTAAAGAAATGTCTAAGGACATTGCTTAACGTTCTGTCTCAACACCTCCCTCTTTAACTGTTCATTGGCTCCTTCAGAATATTTGCCACCCTTTATTTGACATTGGACAGCCTTTGGAAATCCATCCTGTAAGGAGAGCCAGCCTGGCAGCACTGTGATAATGAGCACTGTTAATCATGGTTGGAACCTTGTTAGCGGGGATCTCCTTCCAGTAGGTGTTCAGCAGGGCTGAGAGGTAATTTCAAGGAAACCACGAGAAATACATGGTGATCTTGTTCATAATGCAGTCCATATCCTGAAGCCCTGGTCTCTTTCCTGCCATTAACATATCCCTAAATAGATGATTCTGAATTTTATGACTCTTTTGTTTCTTCGGAGATACTGACGTCTCCTTCCTTGCTCTACTGTAAGATTCCTTGTGTCTGTAGAAGTTCTCAAAAACAAACATGTCTCTCACTCATCTAATCTCAAGCAGTTCTCACTGTTAAAAAAAAAAAAGTTAAAAGGGAAAATGGCTAAATGTAGACATGCATTTTGGAGTTACCTCTCCTTCTAGGATTCTGGCAAAATTAAACAATTTTGAATTGGAAAGTCCCTGGAGGTAAGACTGTGACATTGGGCAGTATGCTTGGCAGTTGGCAATACAAGCTTTGCCAGAGTCCACAGCAAGAAGATGTGTTCTTCACCACCTTCCTAAAGATTTCATGTACCCTGGACCTTGAGCCTTGCTTTGTGTTTGCCAATCTAAAAGCACATCCTTATTCATGCAAGTGTTTAATTTGAAAAGGTGGGGTTTTTTTATGGCAATTTGCTACCTGCCACCTGTCAAAATTCTCTAGAAGAAGCTTGTGATCTACACAATCACTGTACAAGTCCTGTTTATCAGCCTTGTCACTTTCCAGCCAGGAGTCCCTGGAAAAGCAGAAGCCGTTAGTAGTCAAGATGTGGCATAGGGAAAATATTTCATTGAGTTGTCTGAAACAGTATTTTATAGGTTATAAGAGGAAAACAGGAAACATTTAAACCATTGCACTTAAAATAAAAGGTACAAACATTGATTTTTTTCTTTAATCTTTTGTTTTATTGATGGATTGCAATGCCAGGGATTGAACCCAGGACTTCACACATGGTAGGTAAACACTCTTCCACTGAGCTATATCCCCACCCCCTTTGACCATCTTTAAAAAGTTCCTTACTAATTATGGAGAAATATATTACCAGGGGCATCAAAGTACAATTACCCCTCCTCTGTTTCAAATAAGATTTTAGTGATACAGTTTTTTAAATGGGCTCAGTTTCCTTTCCCTTTGGACTTTGTTCCTTACAAAGTCCATGAGACCATGGACCTCCATCAAGTGTAAATACCAGATTTCTGTACATGTTAAAAGGAATGTTTCATTCTCTGTGACAGATAAGAAATTGTTTTCTTCTTTCTGCTTTGTTTTCCCCAAATCATCAGCATGAAGGAGGAACCAGAATGTCCTGGGTTTAACTAAGTCCCTAACTGTGTAGGCATGAGATCTAGGGAAGTACCCTAATTTTCCAAGTTTCAGCTTTATAATTCATAAAAAAGGATTAACAATACCTGCATCAAAGAGTTTCCAAAAAAACTAAAGATTAAATATCCAAATAATACCTGGCACAAAATAGCACTCAATAAATGGTAGCTATTATTGATACTACTATCATACTTTTTAAAAAAGACAAGAAGACCTATTATTTTTTTCATAGCAGGAACAATCTTTAAACTTGAGGGGAAAGGAGAATGGAAAAACCAAATAACAATCTGTTCAAATATTAGAACCACTTATATGAACAAACTCTAATTTACATTGGGTCAAGGGGTGGCCTGATGGTCAAGTTCTAAAATGAGTGTAACCACTTCAAGCTCAATGAGAATTTCATTTTTTAAGTAAACAAGGACATTATCATTTCTCCCCAGGTTATTTCCACCCACTCAAGTGCATTCCCTTTGCATGATTTCAGCAAGGAAGAGAGCTGGATGATCTAGAGAAAACAAGGGAAGACCCAATACATTCTTGAATATGCTAGCACACTTTGGGAGACAAAGGAGATGGACTGAAGGAGCCACATGCTGCCCACATGGGCTTTCCTTCAAGTCCTATTAGATGCCCATGGTTGTTTTCAGATAAAGGGTTTTGCATAGTGGGAAAGATCCATTCCTCTCCCTCACTTTGTCAGGGCTCCAGCTGCATTGAGCTGCAGCTTCTATTCACCTGAAGGACTGTAGTAAATGAGGGAAGGAGGATGGAGAGAAATGGAGGTGAATTCAGCCTTAATGAGAAAAACATGAGAATGCTGGAAAAAAAAAAAAAAAGAAGCTCTAATATATAAAATGTGAACGCTCCAGATTGACTGAGTCACTTGGAAGTTTATTCATGAAAATGTGCACTTTCTTCCTTCCCCAAGTTTTTCATTAAACTGCTCTTTGCCTCATGAGTGGGTAGCAACATTTTATGCTCTTTTCCCAGATGGGATGACCAGAAAAGTAAAATCAACAAGTAAAAAATTATTTATAACTTAAAAATAACTATTAAGGTTGTTGGTGGGGAAAGAGAGGGAAGAAATATAAATTTAAAATTGCTTTACAATATTCATTTAAAGTATATATAATTCTTAATTTCATCATTCCCTTAACTCCTTAATAGTTCTTATGTCTTCCTTTATTCCATATCTTTTGTTTTCTCTTATGTACCTTCTGTTTTATCAATTGTGCATTTATTCTAAAACTTCCAATTCTCATTTAGCCAATTTCTTCTAATGCTCTATCTTTTACAACCCTTCTTTCCCCATATTCACCTTTCTGAATTATTTTTGCAGTATTGTAGACTGAACCCAAGGGCATTTTACCCCAAGCTACATCCTTAGCCACCCACTTCCCTGGCTTTTAAAAAAAATTTATTTTGGGGACAAGTTCTCACTAAGTTGCCCAGGCTGCCCTTGAACTTGTGATCCCCCTGCCTCAGCCTCCAAAGTTGCTGGGATTACAAGTGTCTTTCTGAATTCTTATTCAACAAATTTAAGTAAAAAGAAGAGAGTGTAGGGAATGAATAAGCATAGGATTGGTGATTGAAATACAAAATGAGAAATCTTGAAACCATTAAAAAAAGATGAAGAAATAAAATATAAGAGGGAAACAAGGCTAGCAAAGATAAAGAATGAGAAAAATGAGAGAGTGGGAAAGGGGTCAACATTTCCCATTTTAACAACTCCTCGGCACTCCCCAAATCCAACTATCTCATTATTTCTTTATGCCCATGGAATGGGGAAACAGGAAGGGGACTTTAATGAAAGCCCTTAATTCCCAATGGGATGATGGAGTACAGGAAATGGCCAAGAATGACAAAGGGGGGATGCCGTTCCTTTCCTAATTTCCTCAGTCATATATACCTCCTAGTAGTGACAGAGTCTTTTCTTTTTTGTTCCATGACAGAGTTCATATCTTCATCCCATAATTGCCATTTTTATGTTTTCTTATCCTTTCATCCCTGATAAAGTCAAATTCCCTCTTTCCATTCCTGGACTTTCCAGACAGCTGAGATCCTTTTACATCCCAAGGGCTTCATTCCTCCACTCACGGGGCTGTCCTGGGACTTCTATTCATCCCCACTGTCAAAAGAGAGAATCACAACAAGCGAGTCATAAGTCTAATTGGCTTTTATTTATAATTCATTTTACAAACAAGAATGAGAGTTCCCAGAGGCAGTGGCAGAACAGTGGGTTTTATGAGGTGGGAACAAGGAAGCAACTACAGAAAAAAGTTGATTGATTAATGTCAGGTTAGTGATAAGTATTAAAAAATACTTCTTTATTTTGATGATTTAGGTAGTCTGGAATCTCATATTTTCAAGAAAAAATTGGTCTGTTTTGGGATCCATCTGCTTCCTTAAAGTTTCAATTAGCTTATATAGCACTTTGCAAAAGTGACTCCATTTTGATTTGGGCTGGTCTGTTGGCTCCTACTGCAGGAGCTCAGTCCAAACAGTGGCCTATGATAATTTTTAATACATTTTTTTGGTTAACAACATTTTGTTTTAGCCCTTCACTTCAGTGATTACCCTCATTTCTCCCAGATGATTACAATACCCCTGTCTTTACAGAAAGAGCTAGAGGCACTGGTCAGGAGCTTCCTCAAGTTCCTGATCCTTCAGGAGTGTCTGCCATCCCACTTGGGTCTCTTGGGTCTCACATAATCAAGTATCCTAAGTCCAAAGCTAGTTTCTTTCTTTTCTTTTCTTTTCTTTTCTTTTTTTCTCAGAGGTGCATCAATCGACCTTTAATGTCCAAAAGAGGCGTGGATGCAGAGTATAGGATATGTAGCAGGGTCTTAGCCCCTGCTCCAGAAATGAGGGAGAGATGAACATAAACCAGACACTTCCAAATGGCCACACAGAGTCTGGGAGGGCAGGGGGAAACACAGATTAGGACATTCATTAAAAAAAAAAAAACCCTAAAAACAAACAATTTTATACCCACTGAAGAGATTGACAGAGGGAACTCAGTCTCCACCCCAGTTCCCACCATCCCTTGCCAACATTGAGGAAAGCTCCGCACACTAGGGCTTAGGAAGGGAGTAGTTTGCCTCCCTGTCAGCCCCAAGAATTGACTGGTAACAAAAAAGAATGAGCTGGCTCCCCCAGCCCCACAGTGTCAACCCTACGCATGAAGAGTTTTGAATGATTCATGAGAATCAGCAGCTTGATCAGCAATGACCACCCCATCCCTATCCCATTCCTATGGCATCAACACAAGATTTCCCCTACATCCTCCCTGGAATCTCCTCCCACCTACAGGACCTAGTTCACCTCCTGATATCTGGGGCTTCATGACTGCAAACTGACTTCTAAGTTCCAATGAAGCCCTCTCAGCCTTTTATTACTTTCATCCCCACCTCCTACGAGAAGCTGCAACCATCCACAAAGTCACTTTCCCCCTCCACTGAGACCCAGCTCCAGGACAGATGGCAGTATGGCTATCTTGCCCTGGGTGATCCTCCCAAAGCCTTCTCAAGGAGCAGACAGTCATAAGGCAAGCAGTGTCTGGGCTAGATGACACCTGTCTTTGACCCCACAACAGACACCCCCAGAGGTTTTTAACATAAAGGCCCACTTAGAACTGTGCCTCCTACCTACCTATACACACTAGAGATCCCATCTGTCCTGCCACCTCCCTCCCCTCTCCCCGAATTCCATACACACACACACACACACACACACACACACACACAAAGCACACACACACATACACAAAGGAGAATCAAGGGAGACATTGATTGGTTTGATTGCTAAGACCTAAGTGAGGAAGTACAGTTACCAGAAATTCCCTTACCAGCCAACTAACAGGGGTTGCTTGAAGAGAACTCCAGAGGAATGAGTAAACTGAAGGCTAAGCAGGGAGCAGACAGGAAAGAACATAAAGGAAAAAATTCAAGCTAATCCTACCCACAACATCCTCCTAGTATGATCTCTGGCAGGAAGAAAAGCTAGTTTCTTTACCTGTATTCTTGAATCTCATCCTTTCCAAGGACCTGGCTCCATAATTATTTTTATCCCTAACTCTGACTTGATCCCATTAGAATTCACGAATAAAATATATATATATGTGATAATAATAATTACATATAATACATATATATATATGAATATGGGACTAGTTAGAGGATGATCAGAGAGGAAGAGGAAGCAAAGGACTTAAAAAGAGATTGTGAATTTCAAAATATCTAGAAGAGAGGATTTATTCTGAATATTTTATCACAAAGAAATAATACATGGCCAGGTATAACCCCAGCTACTAGGGAGATGAGGATTGCAAATTCAAGGCCAGTCTCAACAACTTAGTGAGACTTTGTCTCAAAATAAAGGCTGGGAATGTAACTCAGTGGCAGC
The DNA here is from genome assembly GCA_020662805.1 of Glaucomys volans. Taxonomy (NCBI): domain Eukaryota; kingdom Metazoa; phylum Chordata; class Mammalia; order Rodentia; family Sciuridae; genus Glaucomys; species Glaucomys volans. Next base: position 895,882 of record JAJEJO010000884.1, on the reverse strand, counting down.
ACGTCCTGGGTTCAATTCCCAATAAAACACACACACACACACGCACACGCACAGAATTATGTTTAAGGACAAGAACTCTGACTGGATTACTACATGCTACATACATGTCCCTTATAAATGTGTGCCTTGTAAATTTGCTCAATTATTGTGACAATAAAACTTTAAAGAAGAGTTAAGCCAGGCGCTGTAGTGAATGCCTGTAATTACAGCGGTTCTGGAGGTTGAAGCAGAAGGATCCCGAGCTCAAAGCCAGCCTCAGCAATGGTAAGGCACTAAGCAACTCAGTGAGACCCTGTCTCTAAATAAAACAAAATAGGGTTGGGAATGTGGCTCAGTGCCCAGGTCCAAGTGCCCCTGAATTCAATCCCTGCTACCAAAAAAAAAAAAAAAAAAAAAAAAAAAGTTGAAATTAATGATCATAACAAAGAATTAGAGTGGAGGGAGGGAAATTAGAAGAAAGGAGGATGAGGTTGGAAAGCCTAAAGTGAAAAGGTAAAGTAGGGGGTGTGGGTTGTTGTGGAGAGGAAGGTGTGTAAGAAATGGGAAATTGTCAGGGAATAAACTGGACCTGCTTTACTATCATATAAGAAATGCCAATAAGGGCGAGTTTCACTCTTTAGATGTGCTCTTTTACTGTGACACCAAAGAAGAAAACTGTTGATATGTGAGATGTGGCTTCCATAAAGTTGTGCTTATACTGATGTCTCCCACATTTAAACTAAAAACAGAAAAAAACAAAATTTTTCAAGCTCCTTCAATCCTATATCTTCTCTGGTTATAATGCCAAAATTCTTGAAAGATTTTCTTTATTCTGAGTCTCTATTTGCTCACTCTTATTACACTTTTGAAAAATGGTTCAAAATTGCTACCATTTATTGAGTGTTTACTGTGTGCTAGAGTCCTGAGCTTCATACACACTATTTCCTTTACTCTTCAAGTAACAATCTTTGCATTTTAATTTTGATGAAGACTCATTTTCTAGTTGAAGGTAGAACTAAAATAAGGTCCCTTCTTTAGTTGAGTGGTTTTACATGAATACTGTAGAGACAGCAAATGGAAGGAAACAAAAGCAAGCTTTCCTGCCTTCTCTCAACTCAGAAGTCAAAGAGAGGGAAGGAAAAAGGTGCCTGCCCCAGGGGGGAGAACAGTTACGTTTTCATCACTGGGGGCTGTGGACCGCTGAGTGCTAAGACACTGGTGGGGTCCCCTAGCAGCCCCCAGGGGGCGGAGAAACATTTCATCCACCCCATCTCAGGGGCACAGGGATGGACCTGCACCTAGGGTGTCCTTGAACACTAGGACTTTCCACATGTACTCCTATAAGACAATCACTCGCCTACAATTCAAACATAGTACTGTCTGCCAACTCAAACTGTTGCCTGAAAAACTTATATTTAGAAACTCCAATGTCCATGCTGGATTTAATGAATACAAATTAATAATTTAAGTTTTTACAAAATCACTTTTTAATAAACTAGAGACCTCAAAATCTGGATGGAGATAATAATTATACTATCAGAAAAGAGTTAAAGAAATAAATTAATATTCATTGACTGCCTAATGTGGCCAGGCACTATTCCATGTGCTGGACATATTAACTCTTCTTGTTTTCACAATAGCCTTAAGACATAGTGTTATGGTTTGGATGTGAAACCATAAAAGCTCACGTGTGAGACAATGCAGGAAGGTTCAAAGGAGAAATGATTGGGTTGGAAGAGTATTAACCCAATCAGTGAATGAATTCCTGATGGGATTAACTGAAGTGGTAGGGTGTGCCTAGAGGTGATTGGAACTGAGGCATGGCTTTGGGGCATATATTTTGTATCTGGAGAGTGGAGACTCTCTCTGCTTTCTGATCACCGTGGTGTAAACTGCTTCCTCCACCACCCTCTCCTACCATGATGTTCAGCTTCACCTCGAGCCCCAAGGAATGGAGCCCACCTTCTATGGACCAAGAACTCTGAAACCATGGAGCCCTCAAATAAACTTTTCCTGCTGTATAATTGTTCAGGTCAGATCATTTAGTCACAGCACTGGAATAGCTGGCTAAAACACATAGGTACAATTATTATTCTCATTTTCCAGATCAGAAATTTATAGAAATATGAAATAATTTTTTCAAGTTTGCACAGCTAGTAAATGATACAGGAAGATATTGGACTCCCTATAATGCAATATCAGAGCCAATGGTCTTAATCAAAGTCTCATTTTCATCTCAGTCTATATTTCAGTTTTATAAAGTTGAAGAGAAGCCTATCATACTCTGGGACGATTTTGAGAATTTATTTTCACAACCTAGTTTCTTTGTAGTTCTTGCAACAAAATGAAATTTCTACAATGATGTTTGATAAGCCATAAGTGTGAAATAAAATCATAAATACATGAATTTTTATTTTAAGTAATTATTTTTAAAGCATTTTTAAAATGACATATGACATATCATCAACCAAAGGTAAAGTCCTCTTGACTCTCAAAATAATCTTCAGCATTACACTTTTATTTCCACTACATATATTTACTATACTAAAGTCAATAGCTGTTAGCAATTCTGTTTCATTCTCTTCAATATCTCTTAAGTTGATCCCCTTTGTCCATATCCTAATCCACTTATTTTAGACATTACTTCCCAATCTACCCCCATCCATGTTTCCAGTAACTTTTTTATAATCTTGCCATTTTCTTTTTGTCTGACATTATAGATCTTTGTTTTCATATCTTTTCTATTAGAATATCATGACCTTAATAAATGCTTAATGAAAGAATTCTTATAAACTCTAAGATTCATAGAAAATTCTTAAAATTCTGTTTTTGACCATTTACTATGACAATTAAGGAAAGAACAAAGAATATGTATCATTAACTACACTGGAAATTTTTACAGAATATTATTCCTACAGAAGAAAAGGGAAGAGTCATACTGAATATGCTGTACAGTTAGTATGTTAAGGTTGATAATGTACAATGAATCAGAGAAAGATTTTATTGTCAGCACAAATTAGGCATAAGATTATTTAACTATATACCTCTATATTTTGTCTTTTTGAGGAAGATAAAGCAATAAAACCAATAGTATTTAGAAACCCTGGTGAAAATCTTCAGGGAGAATGTCATAGGTTGCAGGAGAGGCCAAAAAAGAGGGGGTTTGTTCTGTTTGTAACTTGGGACTCTCGAAGGGAACTACCTTCTGGTGTTTCCCTTGCTTTAGCCCAGGGCATTTGCACCTGAGGAAGATCTTTGGTGTGGTATTGTCAAGCTGCTGAAATTGGCAGCGATGCTGAATTTAGATCTCCAGATTCTCTCTTGGTTCTAGGTGAGCCCTTGTTGGCAATGCTAAGGTGGATAATTAAAGATACCATTGTTATAGAGGACAAACAGCTTGCAAATTGCTGATCTCCTGCAAACTCCAAAGACAGACCAAACCATCTTGCACTCAGATGGCATCTTGGGAAGAGAAAAGGAAGAGAATATCTGAAGGGACTGTTAAAAACTGAAAATGACTGGAATAATATAAAGCAAATAAAAGCTCCACCATTATCTAAGTAGGAGGCTTATGAATAAGATCAAATAACTTAATAAAATGATGACACTTTTTTTGCACATTTACAATAGGTAAAATCTCAGATGACCCCCAAAGAAAAATGGAAAGCTCTTTGGCTAGTGTCCAGCCAACAATAAATTTTCAAGCAATGTCAGCAGTGACAGTTAATTCAGAGGTCATTTTATGATGTAAGGATTAATGATCAAAATTTTGGAGACTGGGAATCTTAAAGTAATTGAATACTAAAGTTGAATGGGAAGAAAATCTAGAAATAACCTAACAATCCTATGATTTTAGAAATTATAGCAGTAAGTTTCAGAAGATAGAGGATTCCCTGCCCACCAGCCCCACTCTCACTTTAGGAGTTATCCCACACCTAGGACAGTATTTGACTTATGTGTCTCCTGGCCAAGCATTGTGAAAAAGTGAGTAGGTGAGAGAGTTCCATAGTATGCTGTTTTGTCCCAGTTTAGTGTCATTTTTATGATGGTTATGATTTTATTATGATTTCAATCTGGAATCAGGAAGTGGCTATGTGGAGAGAAGGCACATATTTTAGAGAGCACCACATGTAACCAAACCCTTCAATTCTGTATTATATGTACGATAGATGGGAGCAAGCCTTCAATTAAGAGCCAAATCAAAAGACCTTGGTGATGGAGCTTAGTGAGGATGTGTTTTCATAGTGTTGGTGAACACACATTTAATATAGGAAAATGAGACTTGCAAAATTTGGAATTTGGTTGTGAGGTAGTGGAAAGGACCCTGGACTAGAGGTGTGAAGACCTCAGTTCAAGTCCATTTTTAAGACCTTGGGCCAATCTATATCCCCTCCTTCTCCCTCATTTATTTTTCTTATCAGATGGTTCCTGTTCTTCTCATAAGAAAAACCCAAGTCATGACATGTTGTTTACCCTTCTCAGTGATAGTGTCCTTCCCATGCCTCTTGTCTCCCCCTGCAAATCCTAACGATGATATTCGGTGATTTTATTGCTGGTACTACTAGTCTTAAGACTGCAATTTCTAAGTCAGTTCCCAGGTTATTTTATTATGCATTCCCTCTTTTTTTTTAAGTGCTAAATGGAAGACAAATCTTATTTGGCTACTTCTAAGTTCCCATATTCTGCTAAATCAGTCATCAGAGAAATGCAGTTAAAGGATTCCCTTTGACTTTCAAGGTGCTTTGTTGTTTACCAAGCCTATTCTTGCATTAATTAAAAATTCCTATTGTCAGTCAGTATGGATATTTCACCTATTTTAGAAGTACCTGGAACCTCATTCCTACTGTGGTGCCTTAGTGTAAGAATGCATCATACGTGCTCAGAGATCTAATATCAGAGCTGAGCCCAGAGCCCTTGTAGGGGAGAAACAGCTTTATTTATATAACATATCTACCCTGCAAGTTCTGGGTTTCATCAAAACCGCATCTGGCTCCAAAGAGAGATTCTAAACTAGAATAAGCTTTGCCTCCTCACATCCTAATACCCACATTTATTTGTGATTGTGAAATACATTTTCCAAAATTCAGGACATCATAAAAAAAAGTTGATAAATTTTATAGTGGCATGTATTTCATGATTCTAAAACCCTGTTTAATATAACTTTATTATCCTTTTGTGTTTAACAATATATGTTCAAAGAATTACATAAACCTATCACAATAATAAAACTATTATGCTTTAGCAAACATATATTTATAAAGCAAATAAAAATACCAAGTAAACCTAAGAGTAACAACTCAGATAATATCAGATTCCACTAAAAAGAAAAACCTCCCTCTTGAGCTTAGTGTGTTTTTAAGGTTTGGCAAAATATACAGCTTGCAATGTGATATAGGTTTCAGATGCACTCCACCCTTATTAAAATACCAGCTGCAGGAGACAGACATTTGGTGCATGATCATAAAGTATTATTCTAATGATGGAATGCATGATAGCTGTGCTGAGCTTTATATCAGAAAGCAAACATAAATCAAGATCTCTAAACAAGGTCAGAGCGGATAACACATATACACATACATGTCTCAAAATACAAAGCGTCAGAACCTGAAAAAAATTGTCTGAGTGCTGCAAAACTAAGGACCTTATTCTACTGGAGCCATGGGATGCTTAAATAATAATTTATTTTCTAAACCTAGATATGTTGTTACCCAAGTACACCAAATAAAGAATTGGACATGAGGCTCACTAAGAATTCCTACTAAAAAACTTTTACACTTTTAAACAATGACTCTCAAGCTAGTAGTTTGTAACAATCAGAGCAATATAAATAAAATTGGCTCTACCTGGAATATTTACATGTAAATATTTTCTTCAACTCACATGCTAAATTTATGATTTGAGATTAATGTACCTCAATTTTCTACCTTTTAAAAAAGCAAGAGTGATACCTTTCTCTTCATCTATATCCAATTAACTAGAAAATTGTGCCCAGATCTTCACTAACATTGTTGGATTGATTGTGGAAATGCTGTGCTCATTTTTAGATAAAATGCTCTATAGCATACCTGATTTATTATGAAATACAAACACATAACTCAAAAAAGAAAATATTACTTATAAAGTAATAATAAATAAAATAGTCTATAGTAATTCTGGTACTAACAGAAATTCTGTTACTAATGAATATGAGCAGCTATCATTTATTGAGCACCTAGCATGCCTGAGGCACCCACCTAAGTGCTTCATATGGGTTATGCCATTTATAGAGCAATCTCATGACACAGAAACAATTATATACATTTTACAGGTGAGGAAAACTAAAGCTTAATGAGGCTAATTAATTTGCTTGAGATATTATCAACAACAAGTAGCCATTGATAGTTTAACCAAGACAGTCTGATTCAAGAACCTATACTATAACTAGTAAATAAAGTATAAGCTTTTCTATAATACACACTCTCCTTTAAAGATACTAAATTTAGCAAATCCCTTTGTATATAAACTAGGTAATTGGTCGGGTTCTGTTTTGCCCTATAATATCCCTTAATTCCATATCTTCTATTGCCATATTTAGACATATTTTGCAGCTGAAGAATAATGCTGGAATGGAATTCTTGTTTGGGGTATGAACAAAGTTAATCAAGAGACAAAATCTAAAGAACATATATCAATTTGAACCATCAGTGAAATACTACGCTTTATGCTTTCCTTAACAAAATCCTGGGCCAAGCAGTAGGACCCTAAAGGACTTGGTAGTACCTGATATCTACAGTTTCACTCAATCTGCACTAAATGAACGTTACTGAAATGACCACAACATGGGCTTATACACTTGTCTTTAATAGCATCAAATTCAGAATAGAGGGGCCTGGCCTTATCACAGAAGGCAACATATGATACAATTATGATTTGCCAATTACAAATAATACATTTTAAGAAAAAAAAAGGCAGCAGCATGTGAGCATAAAGAATCCAGATAGCCTTTGGAGGCAGATGATTCTGCCCTCCAATTTTATCTCTGCTATCAGAGTTGTGAAACACTGGACTGATTCCTTAACCTTTCTGAGTCTCAACAGCCTTCTTACAAAACAGTGAACTAGAACCTGCATAAATAAAACAGACAAAAAATACACACACAGCCAGACATTTTGTACCAGTGCAACAAGTGTGAGTTTCATTGTCCTTTGCCCTGGTCATGGTCTGCAAGGATACACTCTTGTACCAGCAGTCAGCCTGGGAGCAGGAGGCCCTTCCCATCTGCTCCCCACTGGGACATCTCTGTGGGATAGCAATATGTAGTAACCTGTGCTCATACAAGTGAGTGATGTCCACAAGGTTTCTTATCATGAGAAAGGAACATGTGTGATGCATTTTGAAAAGACCACCTTGTCTTTACGTGTGGAAGATGTCCCTTCATCTTGAGGAGTGTCTGCATGCCTGCCCACCTGCTCATCCTTCTAACCATCCATCACCTGGATTGAAAACCTGGCTCTGACACTAAATGAGTAACTGTTCACTCTCTTGATGCCTCAGTTTCCACTTCTGTTTAAAATAGGAATAATAATAATATCCAGTCCATGGGGTTGTTTTAAGGATTAAGAATTACTACGTAATGTGATTAGAACAACGATGCTGGTACCTTGTAGCTGTTCATTAAGTTATTTGTATTAGTAATGTTTTAAAATATGATTAAAGATTAAGAAACAGACTTGGAGATTATGGCTTCCCTGTTTCACAGCTAGTTAACAGCAAGCCATGAGCTTGGACTCAAGCAGGTGGCTGCATGCCAAGTTTCAGTTCTTTCCATTATATCATGCAATCTCCCCAAAAGGCAAAGAAAAAAAAAAAAAGCAACTCATCTTCTGTTATCTGAAAGACTCACTTACCCCAAATATTTTAACTCTAATAACTAAATTGTTATGGCCTATCATAAATGGAAAAGCTTGAACTGTGCAACTGGGCACAATCTCAGGCCTGTTCCAAAATTTAACATTTACATGTGCTTTATTCCAAGTATTATTTTTATTTGGTTATTACCTATGACAGTTTGAACATTGGTAGAAATCTTTAAATGAACAGAATGCTTTGGTAGGTGGAGAAATACAGATTTCTGAGTAGAATGCACAGATGGTTAAAGAGGAAGAAGTAAAAGAGCAAGGGCCCTTCTTGAGAAGATGTTCCTATTTTAGTACTTAGTGAACTGAGGGACAAGGCAGTGTATTTGCCTACACGTGAGTGAGACAAAAAGAATAAGAGTTAGTGATTTATTTTCATATTTTTCCCACTCTAAGTGGTTGGTGGCCAAAGAGACCTCATCCATCAATAACAAGTTTTTTGCTTTGAGGAAAGAATATACCATAATTAATATACATCATACTGATTATGAAATGCCACAAACTTTTTGAAGTGCTACAACATAAAAACCTGTGTCTCAGAAAGGAGGAAATAGTACATGACGATTCTTAGAAATGCACATATAAATAAGGATTACTGTTCACAGAATCAAAGAGGAGAGAGCACCGAAAAGCAATTTAAAGTCGGGGAGGTGGCACCCGAGGAAATGAGAAGCTTGGTGCCGAATTGCACTGCTGCCATATCAGCAGGCTGAGAGGCTCAAATTCTGTTATGAAAAAAAATTTATACAAACACCTACACACAAGTGTGAAAAGAAAACCTGGATAATTCCTATAAGTTTAAACTCCCTTGCTTTTTGGTTGCAAAGAAACTTCACTCTGATGTGCAAAAATAAATACAGAGTAGATTATATTGTTATTGCTATCTCTCAACTCCATATTCAAAATACACAGAAATAATTTACATCATCTTCCCGCATTTTCTTTTTAAAATTTTTTTTTTTAGTTGTAGATGGACAGAATACCCTTAATTTATTTATTTGTATGTGGTGCTGAGGATCGAGCCCAGTGTCTCATATGTGCTAGGTGAGCACTCTACCACTGAGCCACAACCCCAGCTCTTCCCACATTTTTCTCTCATACTTTTTCCTTTCTACTGTAGGAACCCCAAACTTTGACCTCTAACTCAGCCTAGCCTAAACAATCACTCTTATTCTCTTACTTCTTTCTTCTCATTCCTACTTTTATTTTCTTATTGTTTTGAAATCATCATACATCCAAATAATGTATACAATGTCCATGTATGATTTGAATAAGGTTTTAAGGGCTGGGGATATAGCTCGGTAGGTAGAGTGCCTGCCTTGCAAGCACATAGGCCCTGGGTTCAAACCCCAGCACTGCAAAAAAAATAATAATAATAATAAGGTTTTAATAAGGTTGAATAAGGTTTTAAAAATGAACACCTATGTATCTTCACTGGGCTTCATATTTTCCTCTAACACAATTTTCCTAAGGAATCTGTGATATGCATTATATTGAATTTTGTGTCATTCAATAGTTGTTTTTTTTTACACATAGTTTTACTACATATAAATGCACCCCTAAACAATGTGAGTTTTTGAAGTTGATATTAATAAAGTACAATTAATAAAAGCTTTCTATAACTTCCCTCTTTTCCCTCAATGTTTCTGAGATAAAACCATATTGATAAGCATACCTATAATACATTAATTTTTATGGGTTCTGATGGTAAGTATTTCATTGAATAAATATCCACAACTTAGTTATCTAGTTTACTGTTGATGGAAACTGAGGTTGCTTACAGTTTAGAGTTACTAAGAAAATTGTCGTATGAATATTATTCTACACATCTCCAGGAGCATATATCACAGTCTATCAAAGGGTACATATTTGGGTCATAGAATATGGGCATGTTATTCTGTATCTAATAATTCTAATATCTGCACTGAGGGTCTATTTATGTATTTATTTTTTGTGCTGATTACATTTCATGAAGACTTAGATGTAGTGAGTTTTGATTGTGACTCAAGTCCCTGGGAGTTTTATCTCCAAGAATTATTTAAGATCAGATGTTGTATTGCTCCAGAGAGGACTGGGATTTCTACCACCCTGGGGCATTAAGAATATCCATTTACTTTAGCCTAAATTGTCATCTGACCTTTTATTTGGGGCCCGTGTCTATACTTATGAGGAGATATCTTAGAATTATTCTGTTCAGAGTCAAATTGAAGACAAAGTAAGGAGTCCCTCTGCCAAGTGGTTTTCCCCATGGAGAGGGCTGCTATTTGGGAGGACATGGGTCTCCCAGCTTTCTAAGTCTCCATTCTGACTTCTTGCTCTTTGGCTTTGTCTCTTTTCCTAGTCAGCACAAGGCCTTCAGAACCTCCAAGATGGTTCCTGACCATGGATTCATGCTTTTACTTCATTTTTGGCCTCTTTCATTTCCAGCTTAGACATGGATTAAAAATATGATTTTAATATTTCAGTCAACATCTTCAGGTATTCTCTACCTGAGATGTTTACACTGAATTGCTGGAAATTGTGTTCTTCTTTTATTTCCAGTCCTAATTCTCTTCTCCTCTATCACTGGTTTCCAAAGGCCACCACTGCATCCTCTTTATCTTGCTTTTTGCCTTCCTTCACCTTTTCCTTCTTTAATTTTTATCTCTCATCTGTTCTTGAACCAAAGCTGGTAGGTATTACTTAAGAGTATGTAACATGTTAGAAAGGAGGAGTTGTCAGCTCTGGTTTTTCTCCTTCCTCAAGCACTAATCAGAAGGACTCTATGTGTCACCTTACCAATAAGGACTCCCACAAGCACCGCAGCAAGACTTTAAAGGTCATCCATATTGTCTGCAGTTAAGTGCCAAGTTCTATGGCAAGTGGTTAACAAGCATTTCATCCTTAAAATGTGCAGCACTGCCTATTCCTATTTTAAGAATGAGTAAATCAAACCACAAAAAGTTAGGTCATTTAATTGAAGGTCACACAGCTTAGAGGGAAATAAGGAGGGAAAGTAAAACGGAACATTAATCTGACTTCTAAACCTAGGTTCTTCCCATGCTGCCTCCCAAAGAATTAATTATATCCTGTATATGTTATGTTGGTCAGCTTACAATAGGCAAATAAGAAATTGGATTGCACACATAACTGAGTTTATGATTGTTTACTTAGGAGAGCCCTCAGAAGAATCTCATGAGTTGTAGCCAACACTTTAAGGCAGGATGTCTGATGTGCGAGTAGGTAGGAGTGGTGTGGCTCTCTCGGTCTCTCAACCTGACAGAAAAGTATTGACTTCCCTGGGGAGGAGATGGCTGGGACTCTGAGTCAACCACCATGGGATACTCTTGGTCTCATTATCAACTGCTTGTCTCCAGTATCACTTGTACATATGAGGCTAAAGAGAGAAGCTCTGCTATTGATACCACCTGGCTAGCTGAAACCTTTGTTAAGTAGAGAGTTAATCTGTTTAACATCTATCCCAACTCTTTTTTGGAGTAAGAGATTAAAATGTCAATATTATGCTTATTTGGTTTATTTTCTTTTGGTTACTTGAATTTTTTGCTCTATCCCAGCAATCAACATTTTGTTTGTTTCCGTTATTTAAGTTTCAATTATTGACAAGGCAATAACCAGGGAAATTTCAGGTTACATCTAACTACCAAGAAACTCTAGTCTCAGCATTTTGGTTAACTAAGTTTTTAAATACAGAATTCACTCAGGGAAGGAAATACTGATTTACCACCTAGAGCTACTCCCAGGCTGGCTTTTCCTTTCTCTTTTTGAACCAGCCAGGATGACACTGGATGGACTTTTTCCCTGATTCTAAATTACAGTGATCTTTAGGGATCTCATCATTAGTCTTACACAGTGAACTGCCAGTAAAATATCAACTCCTTAAGAATTAGAGCACAAATCAAAAAACATTTTGCTGTTTAGTATACTTCTCTCCAAATAATTAAATCAAATCCAAGTTGAATATATGAAATGTGAGAGGAGTGGACCCTGGGAAAAAGTTAATTGTTAAATTTTTCATTTCCTGAGTTGGCTTATGTTCAATCAAACAATTATTGTGCATTACTGCAATACTAGAAATATTTGCAATTTCTAAGGATTCATAACATATTTGTTCCAACATATTAGGCACCTCATCAGATCTGAGTTTTTCTTTTTCCCCAACTACCTCTAAACTGATTTTGTGTGTTCTTCTCTATGTTCCAGACTTAGTTGAGTAAAAAATTTCCATGGACTTCAACTTATCTGTCCCAGTTATATCTGGGAGAGAATCTTCGGCCCTTAAGTGTTGGAATTGTCACCCTCTGTTTGAAAGAACTTTCTTAGAACAAGAAATTTCAAATGGTAAGCACAGTTGATATCCATAACCCACATTTTCTTAGAGTCTTTGTGCCTGACAACACTTCTACCCCATCCATTTCCAGATGTAACACAACCTTGACCTAACAGAACCGCTCCCTCCAGGCACAACAAGTCTTTTATGCTTCCCTTCAACCCCAAACAGGGGGCCTCTCCTAAGCAGGGATTGGAAATTGTGCCAAATTGCACATAATTGTGCATGATGAATCTGTAATACAGGCTAAAACTTGCTGGGAACTCAGCTGAGACCACCAAATTCATTTAGTTGGGTTTGGTTGGAGGCCAATCCTTTATTCACTAACCTACAAAGTCTCTGGAGCTTTTATTTGCTCACAAAAAATATCTGAATCCAGCACTAGAATCTTTCTCTGCACAAAAACTAAATCAGTTTGATGTTGCTTCTCATAGTTGTGCTCGTTGAAGTACTCCAGGGGATTAAAAATTGGAAAAGAGAAGTGGTTTTGGAGTGTAGCACAAACAACTCTAGATGCTGAAAAAATTAAATTTCCCTTATTATTTGCTTTAAGGAGCAACACATCATTAAGTTCAAAGTCATTTAAATGGAAGAACCTAAAATTCCGCTCCCACTACCAAAGCCTGCAGCCACAGACATTTATCAAAAAACAACTTCCAATTTCAAAAAGGATCATAAACATAAGATGTAATGTTCAGTGAAAAAGCTGTTGGTGTAAATTGGAGTATATCAAGTGAACTGCACTAAAAGGAAATTCACCAACATTTTAATAGCCATTATTTTGGGAGTAGAATGATTATAGATGATTTCTCTGTTCTTTTCTCTATTTTCCAAATTTTCTATAATGTGACTTTAATACTCTTTATAACAGAAAAATACACTTATTGGAAAAGAACCCTAGATATTTTGCAGATGGTTTCGTTTCTTCTCATGCCATTCACATACTGCTGTAAAATGTAAACCTGTCGACAGTCTGACTAGCGTGGGCACCCACATTTAAGGGGAAAACAATACCATCTTGTATTTTGTAAAACTCCTACATTCCACAGGGCTCAAAACACATTTAACAATCTTCATTTCATGATTCCAATACCGTTTTTTTTCTGAGATATGTTTCTTACCAATTATTAACTCCTGAGACTTCCTCCTATTGAGACTTACTTATATTTATTTGATGGCATAAATTGTTGAATGTGGGAAATTTACAAATAGATTTTTTTTCCATTTTCCTAAGGGAAAATTATAGGTTCGAGATTATGACTAAGACCTACTACCTACAGACAGATAAGAAGAGATATCCCTCCCTGCCCCTCAAATTTGTGTGCTGATTGGTGATCATTGGTATGATTTTTCATGTTAGATGTTGGAATTTTCAAAACATATTCATAAAGTACAGTGACTGGTATTTTGTATAAAACAATACTTCATTGTCCCACACTGCAGATTGTTCAGAGTCTCTGTTCCCATACCCTAAATTAACCAGCAATGCCCTCCCCTCCAGTCACTGAGAAAGCAAAAAATTTTTCCATTAATTTATGGCTGGCTGTCTTTGGTCATCATTAACATGGGTATCTCACTTATTTATCCCAAAGAGTGGAAAGGTGTCAATACTGCTGGCTCCATCTTCCAGAAAAGGGAACTAAAGCAAAGTGAGTTTAAAAATCTTGCTCAAAATCTTACACTTAGCGAATGACAGCATCAGAGCTGGAATTCACATTTTTTACTTCCTACAACCTAGTACACTGAAACCATGAGAGGGTTCTTGAAACTAGTTTCTTATTCCTTCAATACGTTTCTGTGTAGCTCCTAAGTCACAGGTTTTCAAGTTACTATTACATCAACTTTGCCTTCAATGCAGTTCAACTCAGTCTGGAGTTCAAGCCAATGACTGAGATGAGCAGAAAGAGGCAGCTGCTTGGGGATCAGAGATGTATCCTAGAAAAGCTGTGCTAGACACATGAGCCCTCCATGATGGGTAGGATCCTAGAAAGCCACATCTGGCTTCCCTTTTTCAACAACAGCATGAATACAAGTTACTTCATACTGAGAACTAATCAAGTGCTAAGTAGTTTGCTAGATGCTTTAATCTCTAACCCTCACAATAATTTTGAAGGATTGATGTCATCATCATCATTATTGCTATAGAGCTGAAGAAACTGAGGCTTAAAGAGGTGAAGTAACTTTTTCAAAGTTGTTTCATAAGTTGTCAGTCCATATGTATCCAATGTCAAAGAAGAGTGTGTGAGGGGGACGTTAACCCTCTGAAGGGGGCACTTTTGATCTGATGGACATTTTAAAAAGGAACACCCATAGAAAGGTTTAAAATAGTATGAATCATGACGAATACATTTATTCACATTCAAGATGGCTAAAGGCTCACAAAAGATGAAAAAAGACTTGAAAAAACAATTTTGGTGCACATGAAAGCTAAACTTGTAGTCACTTCCCTTAAGAAACTATGAATGTTGGCAAAGGACCCTTATCCACATACCTCCCTGGTTAGTAAGAAGCCACAATTAGTAACCATTCTTTGTGTCAAGAATTGTCCTTTACTCTTTGTCCTTCTGTAATGTGGAACTATTTCTGGGAAGAGAAGCATATTGTTAATCTGGAAGTCACTGGTGAATGATTTAACTGTGTAATTTTACCTCAAAGATGATGGGTGCCAAATGTTCTTAGGACAGCATCAGATTCTGGGTGCAAAGGAATGGAGAAGATTGAGGCTGAAGAATCAAAAAAGGCCTAGAGGGAGGGAAGGAGGATAATGTTCACACAAAATCTCCCAACAAGTCAGCCCAGGACCAACTCTAACTTCATGCTAGAAAATTACTCCAGCTCAGTGTGTGCATACACATGTTTTTGCATGTATGTTATATAGTTATATATATAGTTACTAGAAAAATGAAATCGTGATGAGTCAATCTTTGCCTCAATTTACTAGTTAAGAGCATAGCAGTACATCTGCTTGTAGTATGGACTCTGAAAGGCAGAGGGTGTATGTGGGGTGGGGGACTCAAACTGTTTGAAGTCATAGAAATTTAATACATCCCTGTGACTTCAAATGTCTGCTTTAGGCAATTACAATAATCCTTACTAGTCAGCATGTGATATTGGGAAACAAATTCTTAATGTTCATAATTGAAAACATGTGTTCACACAAAAACTTGTATACAAAGATTCATAGCAGTAATACTCATAGCCAAGACATAAAAACAGCCCAAATATCCATCAAATAATGAATGGAAGAGCAAATGTGGTATATGCAGATGATGGAATATTATTTAGGCCTAAAAAGTAATGTGGTACATGCTATACTATGGATGAATCTTGCAAAAACTTAAATTTAAAAGTCAGACACAAATGTAATCATGCTACATTATTACATTTATAAGAAATGTCCAGAATAGGCAAGGACATAGTAGATTAGTCATTTCCAGAAGATAGAGGGAGAGAAGGAATTGGGAGTGATGGTTTAATGTGCATAGGGTTTCTTTCTGGAGTGACAGAAACATTCTGGAATTTGTGGTTGCACAACATTAGGAATATATCAAAATCACTGAATTTTACACTTTAAAATATGAGTTTTATATGAATTTTATTCTTATTAGAATGCAAAAAGAAAACAATCTTAATGGTCCTAATTTTTCCATCAAAGGAACAAAGAACAAGAAAACAACTGAATCCAAGTACCATTTCCTCCAAGTTGTATTCTTTAGCATTTGGGAAAAACAGTTATCAGTTAACTAGCACTCATTAAGCTTTTCCTCAGGCCAGGCACTGGAATGGACCTAATATATTTCTCATTTAATTCTCACACAGCTCTAATTACATGTTGGTATTCTCACTCCAGAAGACTTGATCACGGTCACATGTTTGGTCAGTAGCACAGCCAGGATTTGAGCCATTTAGGTCAACTTAGTCCAAAGCCTAATGCTCCCACTCATTAAGCAAAATGGCCTCCCTGGACAAGAGGCTGAGGAAGAGCTTTAGACTGGGCAACGAGGAATAAAATTTACTCTTCTTTGAAGTCTAATCCATTGCAGGGGCTATGCAGAGAGTTGGGAAGTGTGGGGAGACCTCAGAGTCTGAAATGATAGGAGCATCGTTCCACTAGAACAGCAATTTAGAGATGGAGGGTGCAAGATTATAAATGAAAACCCTCTTCATTTTCATGTTTTCCTATTCGAGGTTATGGAAAAACAAATCAAATACATATTTTACCTTATAGCTGGCAATGCTTATTGAACTTTTGGTATTATATTTGACTACACTTAAAAACAAATACATAACTAAGGGATAAATTTCAGATGGAGGGGAACTAGATTTAAATTTTGAAATGCTATCATGGAGACTTGAAATAGTAAAAAGAGAAACAAAATCAATAAACAAAATCAACAAAACAGAACCGAAAACACCCCTCAGCAATGTTTCAGGAACGTTAACAGTTAATCTCTGGTTGCAAAACACCTGTAGAACCCTAGGAAGCATTTGGGCATTTCTCTAGTTAGAAAAACCCTAACCCTAAACTCTTTGCCCTCTGGGAATCCACGGGGCAGGGGAGCCCAATCCTTGTTGCTTTAAAATTTTCTGTTGAAGTAAAATGCAATATGTTAATAATAATATTTTTACCAAAGGAATTACCAATTGTTGGACCTTAATGTATTTTTAATTAAAACTCTTTTTTTTAAATTAAAACTCTTAATCAAAACTTTCAGTTTTTTCAACAGAATTCTTCTGATTTAATAGAAAAAAGTACTTTGCTTGGCGTGATCCTACGTATATGTTTTAATCAAGAGCCTCCAAAGGAGCTTTCCAATTTGAGCATACACTCTAGGGCCCTTTCTTTGAAAAAGCATTCCCATACACATTTCAGACACCCAATAACCTTTTGCAAATTCAGAAAGAAAAATGTCCCAGTATGGCTGCCATGTGTGTAGGCTTGAGAGATGGGAGGCAATGACAAATTTGAGGCCTCTCAGCTTTGATAGTATTGGTTAATACGCATTCAAAGAGCTCTATGTAAATAGTACTAAGAAATTGTCGCAGGATCCAACCTAGGCACATTATATTAGGAGAGGTGGATTTTTTTTTTAACTCAGAGAAGAGCTTAGCACAGATGTCTGCAATGTGCATATGTAAAAACTTTTGTGCTTTTTAGAATAAGAATCAATAGGCCACAGATCATTCTTTCTTTCTGAGGCTAATTAGGAGCTTGTACTAAACTCCTTATTCATTTAGATCCACTCTTGTTACTTTATCTCTCTGACAATGTTTTTGTCTTTACTTCCTAACTCTGAGATGTGTCAACTTTATTAATTTTACCACCTTCTTGAAAGTAGTACAAAACTGAGTACAGAAGTTTTTTGTTTATTTGTTTGTTTGTTTGTTTTTTTAAGGAATTGAGCAGGTTGATGAATTTTGGAGGGTGGTGATAATAACATTTTTATTATTGTTGTTGTTATTATTATTATTATTATTTTAATTTTTGGTACCTGGGATAGAACCCCTGGGTACTTAACCATTGAGTTATATTCCCAGTTATTTTTCATTTTAAGACAGGGTCTCACTAATTTTCTTAGGTCCTCATATACTTCCTGAGATTAGCCTCAACCTTGAGATCCTCTGGCCTCAGCCACCCAAGTATCTGGGATTATAGGCATGCACGACCATGCCCAGCAACAGCATTTTTAAAATAAGAAACATTACTTGGTGTATTTAAGGAAAGGAAAAAGAAACTAAAGCTGTTCCAAAAGACCCTTTTGAAGTCTGGTACTACAGAGTACGCTGACAATGGAAGCTAACATTGAGGGAATAAATAGAGGAACATGTCCTTCATAGAGTGGTCTAAAACAGAATGAAGTTTTAGATACTGTGTATTTCTTATCAGTGTCTCTCATGGACTCAACAAATAAAACCCCACAACTTCAAAATAGCTACAGAAACATCACACACTTACTTGTATTTGAAAAAGCATTTCATAATTTTGTTTCCTTTTTATTGGTTCTTAGTTATATATCACATTAGGAGTCACTGTGACATAATTATAAAAGCATAGAATGTAATTGGTTCCAATTCAGTCCCTTCTTTCCCTCCTTTCCTCCTTCCCCCTGTTCCCTTCCCTCTACTCTACTGGTCTATTTACTTATAGCAGGTTTTTTTGTTTGTTTGTTTGTTTGTTTGTTTTTAACTTTAGGAAGTTTTCTTGCTATGGAATGACACTTGAGATGGAAGAAGTCATCACCTTCCATTTAGGAGCCAGCTTAATGTTCTCCTGGTGGGTCTAAAAAACACCTATCCGAACATGCTAAGTCATTTGATGCCCAATTGAGATTTTTAATTAAATTTTAAAATGAATATACTTTATATTATACCTTTGATCATTGAAGAATTAACTCTAGAAGTTCCAAATAACTGGAATTTGGTTCATTTTTATGGCACTACCTGAGAAAGGTGGCATAGTGGTACCAGATTACAAGGAGAGATATAATCCCAGAGAGGTGAAATAATTGCAGGATGCAGAGACCTGCTCTGTGAGGGCCACTCAGGCCCAGGCTCTAAACCAGGGGTCTCCATCCTTGTCTTGTGGGGTTCCCTGAACCCAACATGAAGGAGGATGGGCAACACTGAAGTGCTTTGTCCCATTCCCCAGTCCAATTATGTATTTATCACCCACCATGCCACCTGGGCATAGACCATTCTCTCACCTTCTACACCTGTGGTGCCTCTTCTCTGCCCTGCATCAGTATGTCTTCCATACTCCTCCTCAGAAAGTGAAGAAAATGAGGAATAATGAAATAGTGAATGCTATGATAAGTCAGTAATTTTGATGTTCTAGGAGAAATGGATTCTTCTTTAAAAGACAAAGAGACATCCAAGATAACATCAAAGTTTCTGAAGTTCATTCCATAGGAAGATATCACTTATGGAATATGGGGTTATCAGTTCTTAAAGAACCTGCCTAGTAATTTAACAGAATGCATGAAAAACAATCAGAGATATGGATAAAGGTAATATTCCCTCCTTATCCATGAGAGATTTGTTCCAAGACACCCAGTAGACATTAGAAGCTACAGATAGTGCCAAATCCTATATACACTATGTTATTTCCTATACACAGAAACCTGTGATTAAGTTTGATTTACAAATTAGGCACAATAATAGACTAGCAACAATAATAAAATAATTCTAACAATGTACTGTAATAAGTTCTTTAAAAACATATGAATTGTTTAGTTCTGGAATTTTCTAGTTAATATTTTTGGACCACAATTGACTCTGGGAAACTGAAACCACAGAATGCAAAATCAGGTATAAGGGATAATTACTGCAGGTATAGTAATATTTATTTCTACCATAAAAAATCTCTACAATATCTAAAAGTATATTAGTAGACGATAAGTCATTCAAATTATGGTATATCCATACAAGGGAACATTACATGGCTATTTTAAGAGGTGATATAAACATGCATTTATATGAGATGTATACAATGTAGTGTGGAAGGAAAAATGTAAGATTTATCCTATTTCAGTAAAAAATATAAATATTTATAGGTATGTCTCTGTATAGAAAAAATCTAGAAATTCACTAAAAAATGAACAATTTCCATTTTTGTGAGGTTAGATTATAACCTTTAGTTTTTCTTTATATTTGATTGCATTTTCTAAATTTTTCTGCAGTATGCATTAATTTTATAAACAAAGGAAATAGTAAGGCTATTTTTATTGTGGAAGAAAAGGAGATTGAATTTTATACACCTACCTACTCAGCAACACAAAGATGGCAAATACTGGTTTATACCTTATAACCTGTGAAAATTAAAGATATGACTATGACTTTTCATTGCCCCCTGGTGGAACAATATAGTAATTTTATGGCCATCCTTACTAGCTTGCTGTTGCCCATGAATTATTTGAATCATAAGTGACAACTTTATGACCAAGGACACACTGTTCATATTCATCCTAACCTGAACTTTGGTGGATTAGGTCAGAAAAATCCCCTTGCCCTCAGTAACAAAATTGTGCATGTCCATGTATTTATTTTAAAAGTATGTAATTAAGAGCTATTATTGATCCAGTTCCTCTGGAGTAAATTCCTCAGAATAAGCTATGTTAAACCTCGAAGACTACTTTACTTTTGGTGATTGAAAAGAAAGAATACTTGAGTCTAGGTTTAAGGTTGAATTTTCTTCATTTTAAATTAGTTAAAAAAAAGTAAATACTTGGAACTATGTCTGGTACATAGTAAGTACTATGTAATATTAACCATCTTATTCCTGCTGCTGTTTTTTAACCCCTTAATAAGAAGCTTCAAAGAGTACCCATGAGATAAGAATGTAGATGAATTGAATTCTTTGTTGCTCTCTATACAGGTAAGTAAGATGATCACTTGGAGTAAGGCATCACAACAGGGCAACAGAGAACGGGGCTTGATGTTTTAGAAGTGCCTGTAGACACATCATGCTTACCTACAAGTCTACCAGGTAAGAAATTTCTACCTTGTTGTGGTTTATTTCTAACTATATTAAGGGCTGCTGGTGGGCTTAGTCATGGCCTACCAAATACACATATCAGATTGTGTGTGTTAACTATCCCTAAGAAGAATCCTAAGAAATAAAATATATAACTGAGGTTGCATACTGCCAGGGAAGCTGGATGATTGGGAAAAAGATGAAAGCTGACTTATTTCTTCCTATTTTCTCTTTTGTAACTTTTTTAATTTTGATAGCCTGTTTTTTGTTACCTAATCAAAAATAAAAACGTTGGATGGATTCTAACAGGAAATAAAAGTGCTTAATATAGAGTATGTTTTTAGAAATGGCTAGGAGACAGAGCAACATATTAGGAAAGTACAAAGGCATAGGGATGCTTATTCACAAAATTATTCTTGGTATGTGGAATATAAAGAAAATTTGAATGCAAGCCCTGACCTAACAAATTGGCAGTCTAAAGGGAAGTCATACATGGTAACTAGGGCTCTACTATGAATCTGAGTCCATACACATAAGGAATCACCTGACTTGACAGGCATCTTTGGATATTGATCTGTGAGATGGGTATAAGGAAGATTTGAAACAACATCCTTATAGAAAGGGTGTTCATACTTCAGTTCCAAATCTTACAGTATCTACCTCTTGAGCCATTTCTCCCAAAAAGTAAAATCTGTAAAATCTACTGTGCTTTCCTCTTCCAAACCCTTCTTCCAATACCAAGAGATTGTGTGTTAGCATTGTGCTAGTCAACTTTTTGTTGCTGTGACCAAAATACCTGACAAGAACAACATACAGGAGGAAAAGTTCATTTGGCTCAAAATATCAGAGGTTCAGTCCATGGTTGGCCAGTTCCATCACTCTGGGCCAAAGACATGGCAGAACATCATGGCAGAGTGTGCAGTGGAGAAAAGTTGCTCAATTCATGGCAGCCAGGAAGGAGAGAGGGAGAAGGGAAGGGACTTCAGAGAAGATGCACCCTTCCAGGGAATCTCCTAGTGACCCACCTCCTACAGCATGCTCCACCTGCCTGTTACCACCCACTTAGTCCATTCAAACTAGGATGGACCAAATTAGGTTACAGTTTTCATAATCTAATCATCGCATCTATGAATATTCCTACATTAACACAAAAGTTTGGGGGGAACACCTCATCTCCAAACCATAATAAGCATCAATGCTTATAATATTTTAGTTGGTTCTCCATTCAAAGATGCACTAAAGATAATAAGATAGAAACTATAACTGTGTAGAAAAGAGAGAAAAATACATATTTTAAACTAGATATTTTAAAAAGTTAAACCCTACCAAGTGCACAGATGCAAGGAAAAGAAATCCCATTTATTATTTTTCATAGCTTTAAAAGAAGCTATGAATACCAGTAATTATATTGAACAACTAGGTTATGACTGATACTTGAAACCATTCTCTGACACCTCACTACCAAGTGAAATATTAAAGTTTATACAAATTTATTTCTCTAAAATATCTAGGTTAAGGGGTTCTGATCTAGCACATCCATTGCATGTCTAGAACAAGAAAGAGCAGATAAAGGCTAAGTTAAGCTTTTTGGGAAGACCTGGCCTTTGTTTTAGTCAAAGAGTTCTTTCCTCTTTTGGTCTAAGCATACTAAGTATTTGTAATTATGCTTTAAGGAATAAAATGCTATTATATGCCAATATCCCTTTGCCCTTCCGTGGGTTGGAAATACGCACTATGAAGTGTAGCTTCTCTCACCACATTCCCCCAATACTCTCAGAATTAAATGCCAATGATTTAAAAAAAGTCCTTATTTATGCATTCCTCATCTGGTCAAAGATATGACTAATCACACCTTACAAGTGAATCATTAAAACGTTGAGAAAACTATCACCAGGCAGCTTAAACACCTTTGGCAAATGGTTTAAAAAAATGAGGTTTGGACCACACACAGAACTTCTTTTTTTTTCTTGTCTTTCATCTTAAAGGTTATTTTTCTCTCCTCCCAAGGAACTTGACCTCTTTTAAATCTTTCCCTGCCAGATGATGTAGTGTCTTGCATCACCTTATTAATCTAGATGCGAGGCATTTGTTTCAAACCAGAAAATCCTTGTTTAGGCCAACCACTTAAATGCTTAATGTCTCTTTACAATTTTAGTCCTTTCAAAACAATGAAGTTGCAAAAGGAATAATATGTCCCATCCTGTTTATTGGAGATGCAACTTTTCTCCATTGCTAAAAGTCACATATAAGAAATTTAATTTCGTATATACATCTGTATAATATGATGCTCTGCCAGTTCTCCTCAGACGAAATTCTATCAAGTTCTTGCCACCTTTTCTTCTAATAGAAAAATTTGAAAATATCATAGTCTGAATTTTACCTCGAGACTAGTAAAGTTTTCTTGCCAATTCCATAAAAGAGTGAGGTGGAAAACTGTTCTTTCCAGTTCACTCCTGTCTCTAATAATGTAAGGTCTCTGTCTGGCCAAAGTCAAAACATACACCCTCTTCAGGTGAAGGAAAAGTGGAAATTCCAGAATTCGCCATTTTGTTATGATGGTGTCCAGTGTGAGATAATTAACGCCAAAACAAACTACCCAGAACGAGTTTTATTCCTGCAAATCCAGATGTGGATTCAAGAATACCCCCCAACTTTCCGTTCTGGCAACTGTCTTGTATTTCTAGACTTAAATTCCTGGGTTTTCGAAGAAAGACGTTTTCGTCTTGCTCCTCTTTCTTCTTAATACACAGTTAATTCTCTTTCACATTTATTTCAAACTTGGGGTGCAGGTTGTGGGGATAAGAGGGAAGGAGTGGCCTCAAGTTCCCAGGGGGATTTCTGAACTACATTTCCAATTTTTTTTTTCATTTGTACCAAATTCCTCAAAGTATATAACTTTTTTGTTTTTTCCTTCTCCCTGCCTTCCCAGCAACAGCAGCCGGCTCTTCT
Organism: Glaucomys volans; assembly: GCA_020662805.1. Lineage (NCBI taxonomy): Eukaryota > Metazoa > Chordata > Mammalia > Rodentia > Sciuridae > Glaucomys > Glaucomys volans. The sequence goes on along the minus strand of JAJEJO010000884.1, from coordinate 872,259 downwards.
CCTATACTCAAACCTCTCTTCAGGCATATGAAAGAATAAAGCCATTGTTCAGAAGTACACAGCCCAGCACAAGTCTGGTCCACAGCAGTGGCATGAACAGCATTTTGTGGTTCTTACACACCTGGGGACCAGGTGGGTATGTATCAAAACAAACTAGGGAGGAGAGTGTGACGGACCATTTGCAGCAGTAGTTAAACTTCTTTTCAAATCTGCTCCCCTCCTCCAGCTCTTTGGAGGTATTTTTCTGGTTGTGCTGGGCCAAAGTTACCGCTGGCTAACACTTCCATTGTGCTTTTTTGCCTTCGGGTCTAAGCTCAAAGAAAATTGAAAAGCCCCTCTCAAACTAAATTTGGGCCCAGTGTATTTCTGAAAGCTAAATTCCCTGAGGACTTGGTGGGACAGAAACATCCTCCTTTAAAACAACCTGTGACCTGATCAGGGTCCATAGCCCCATGTCTAGGGTTTGTTTCAGGCATGGTCATCCATGAGTACCTAAATTTTACTTTGAATGTATCCCAACCTGGTGGAATTGGGTAAATATGTTACTAGGTTTAATTTTCTAAAGCTGGGAGAGGATTCAGAGAAACTAGCAAGGCCCCTCCTTAGATGCCATACAATTGCATTTATACCTGATTAAATTCTCCTATATTGAGGTTCATCATAGTCATTTAACAAAACAGGTAACCAAGGCTCAACAAAGGTAAGGGCACTGATTCTGCCATCCAGAAAAATACAGAGGTAGAATCTGAATAGAGAACTTCCAATGCCTAAACTAGCAGTCCTCCTTTATAAGGGATAGCTACCTATGTTCTCAGGGAAGTCACTTAAATGAAGCCACAATTTCATGACAAGCAAGATATTGCTGTTTACTGATCTCTGTGATGTGACCTTGATATTTTTCAAGGTCACCTATGGAGAAAGCAGTGATAGTCCTTTGTGTAAGTCTGGTTTACTGAGGACAGTTATTATAGTGTGGTCAATGTGCTAGTTTAGAGGGCTGACTCCAGAGACTGAGTTCAAACCATGTCTCTGCCCCTACTAAAAGCATCTTTTTGGGTATATTGCTTAAATTCACTGTGCTTATCTTTCCTAGGTACAATAGGAGCACTTAACTAGCAAGGTCAATATGATGATCAATTAGATAATAAAATTAAACAGAATGACAGACAATACATGCTCAATAAATGTTAGTCATCATCTATCTATCCACCTATAAACTGGTATTTTTTATCACTATAAAATAACAGTAATTAAATTTAAAGTAGCCTTATATATTTATACAGAGTATGTTTAATGGGAAGAAGGCAAAGATCTGGGTTCTCATCTTGGCTTTGATTTTGCAACTCATGGGTCACATGATCTGGGTGACGTATCCAACAACTCTATTTCAGTTCCTTAGTTTATCTTGTTACTGCTTCCATATATTTCCAAAAATAGGCAATTTAATGTGTCCGTGACATATACTATCTACTATATAGCATATATTATATTTTACATTATATGTTCACTTAAATGTCATATGTCATAAAACATTCCCATTTTATGGATGATGACAGTGAGATTTAGAGAGATTAAGCAATTTGCCCAACATTGTAAGTTGCTTAGATAAACTGATGAGTATTGTGTTCAAGCCTCACTGACTCAGTATTCTGGCCCTTAACATTGTGGCTCCTAGTCTGTTCAGCTAGGGACCCATTAATAGAATCAGTAACAACATTCTCTGTTTTAACCATTGAAGTAAAAGCAAAACTCATTATAGAGAGAAAATACTAAATCAGCTCTCTATTAGCAGCAATGGTTATTTTCACTCCTAAAAAGATTAATATGTGTGAGAAGCTAAATTTAAATCTACAATTGGCCAGAGATTAAACTAATACAACTCTGTTTTGGAAGGAAGCTTTTAAAAGACCAGAACTCAACTTTTCAAGTTAACGGGATTCAAGCTTTCAATGCTTTCCTTTCTCCTTCCCTTTAACTAAATTCAACTTTGTATTTTTCATCTTGTTTTTGGAGTCTTTCCAGGTCACCTCTGTTAAGAAACACAAGGCCCTTGGCACTGAACTTTTGGGAATGTGCCCACATCTGCCTCTGAATGTCTCCCTGCCTACCTTTGATGCTGCATTCAACACCCAGCTTAAAACAAAGCAGTGCTGGAAACAAAAAGCTACTCAGAGCACAATGGGCCCAGCTCACCAATCAGTGGCCCCACTGATAAATATCATGAGCAAAGAGGCCTGAAAACCCTCAACTAATTCAATATCTCAAGTCAGGGCCAACCGATTTTCATTTAGGGGAAGAAAAAGGCATTGCTACATTATAGTGGAAGAAAGGAGTAAATGATGATGACAGCTATGCTGATTCATTATTTTTTAAAATAATTCTGAAACATTCTAACTATGTTGGTGTCATGCAGATCCTTCCCAGAACTAAGAGGTTTTGTTCCTATGTGTATATATACTTTTATTTATAATAAGGTTTTCATTTTGACATGATACTCCAATTTAAAATGTGGAATTCTTCTTCGCTTTAGTTTCTTAGAATTGAATATGTCACTCATCATCTTGGTGGTCCCAGTAAAATGCCCTGGAATTCTCATCCCAGTTTTCAATAGTTACTTATCTATCCATGTGGTAACAATATCACCACAACCAAATTCTTGCTACCAGAGAAATCAAATAGTTCAACTTCAGCCCCCCACCCAAGAATATTTTCTTGTCTTTAAGAAGTAAATTTCAATCTCGAAATTACTGGAAGAGAATAAGTGTGATATAAGCTAAAGTAATTTGATCTGCAGAATGTAACCTATTGCTCTAGAAGAAAAGAGTAACCACTCCCAATGGGGGAGACTGATGAGACTAGGGCATGTTTCTATTTCAAACAAGATGACCCCTTTGCAGATCTCGGAAGAACTGGGTCAAAACCTCACTAAGGCTGCAAAGCAGGCTGCTGCAGCAAGAGCTTTATATATTTGCTTCTGAAATGAAAGTTTTCTTATTCTAAGAACCAAAGCAAGAATTCTGAGATGAGGAGGAACGTATCCTGGAAAATGAAAAATAGTTGGGGAATCTGCTGTGGCCTTCCATGTTCTAATGGCTCATTTTCAGTCTAGGGCACTGTCAAATCTAGGTCAAATCCTTCAAAGAGCAGTGTGGTGGTAAAGACCTGGGTAGAAATCAGGAGTCTAGATTCTTTCTCTGTTTTCTTATTAATTAGCTGATGACTTAAATAAACCAGTCTAACTTTTCTGGGCTTCTTTTTCCTCATTCAAAAAGGAGAGGACCCAACTAAACAAAATCTAAGGCCATTTTCACTTCTAAAGTCACTACTGGGTACAACTCAATCCAGCAAAATTTTCTCCAGTCAGGTACAGTAGCTCACACCTGTAATCCCAGTAGTTCAGGAGGCTGAGGTAGGAGGATCCCAAGTTCAAAGCCAGCTTCAGCAAATTAGGAAGACCCTAGGTAACTTGGCAAAACCATCTAAAAAAAAAATTTTTTTTTTCTCTACACTGCTGGGGCAATGAGGCAATGAGTACAGTAGCTATTATTTCCTAAATGCTTTTCTCCTCCAAACACTGTGCTAGAGTTTTCCTTATGCAACGTCTACCCTCCATAAGGTACATGTGACTCCCCTTTACAGACAGGAAAACTCATACTTACATGAGTCACTCAGCTGGTTGGTGAAAAACCCAGGATGCAAGCTCAGACTGGCTAATTACAAAAGTTCAAGGTCATTTGTTAATTTACAAAACTCACTAGCTCATCCTGATTTGAGGGAGGTATCACTGGAGACTGATAGTGGTGATGCTGACCACACTGGGTCCTCAAAGAGCTGACAATATACAGTGTTCAAGAATATGAATAACCAAAAGTGAGGACATACTCATCTCTAAAGCAGGGATAACAAAAGGGTTACCACTTGTTTTACTCAGCTTTTTCACTGCTGTGACAAAATTATCTGACCACAACAATTTTAAAGGAGGAAAAGTTTATTGAGAGCTCACGGTTTCAGAGATCTTAGTCCATAGAAGACATGCTCCATTCCATGGGGATCGAGGTGAGGCTGAACATCATGGCAGAAGAATGTGGCAGAGGGAAGCAGAGAGAGAGTCTCCACTCTCCAGATACAAAATATATACCCCAAAGTCACATCCCAATTCCAATCTCCTTCAGCCATACCCTACCACCTCCGTTACCACTCAGTTAATCCCTATCAGGGGATTAAATTATTCATTGGGTTAAGGCTCTTACAACACAATCATTTCTCCTGTGAACCTTTTTGCATTGTCTCACACATGAGCTTTTGGGGGACACCTCATATCCAAACCATAATGCCTCTTAATTGAAAGAGTTCATGATCATAAAGTACTTAGACCAGTATATGACAGAACAATCTCTATTGCATTTGTTAAATTGACACAGATGAATAATAACTTTCAAGAAGTAGAAGGCAAATGGACATTTAGGCCAAGGCTCAGAGGGAAGGTACAGATTAGAGGAGGTTAGAAGTGGGTGAAGCTAGGAACAGGGCAGGACAAGAGAGCAACAGGAGAAAGGTAAGAGGGCCAGGCTGGTCAGGAGTCCCTGACTTTCTATCTGCAGCACTTGGGTGAAACTTCTTCGTTCTTTTTCTCATCAGAGGTGGGTATCAGCTGCCCTTTGCTTTTATGGATGCTAAGGGACCACTTTAGCTCAGCTCAGGGTTCTGTGTGGGAACAATGGCATCTGAGATATGCAATCCAGTGGTAGCTACTATGGAAGTAGCTCCTCTCATCTCTGAGGTGCAGGTCACGAATTCATGCGTCCCCTTTATTATGCAGAGGCCAACATATTGCCTGACTTGTGCACATACCTGACAAAGACCCGGATCCAGTAGGGAACTAAAAGTCAGGGCGAAATTAAAGATGAGGAAAGTACATCACTGTTTCTGGATGATCAGAACAAACCTCCAGAAACAGGAGATGGAGCTGTGAGTCACCTGGCTACTCTCCCTATGTCTATCAGAAGCCAAGACCATGCCTTTGAGCTTAGTGGAGGCATATCCACCAGGCCTTCACAGGAGGGCCTCCAAAGGAGAATTCTGCCTAAACAGCTCCATCAGGATGATTACAGAGCTTCCAAGCTTCCCTGCTGAGCTTCCTCCAGACCCCCTGGGTTCTGAACTTAGATCAAGTCTTGCACGTTAGTTTTCAAGTATGTGGTGCGCTCAGACTTGGCACCTGCTACTATTGATGGCTCCGCCCCTTAACTCCCTGTTGCTTATTTTCAAACCTTGTAGATCCACTAATGACTTCTTCAGGATCTTGCCTGGCTACCCTTCTCTTGTTGTTAATGGCCAGTGCTGGGGTTTAGCAAGTTTCAATTCCTTGACACCCCAAGAGCACTGCTTGGTCCCCTGCATGTAAGATGCCAAATTTTGTGCTATCATCACCAAAAACAATGCCTATTTGTGAATCTCACATATGCATCATGCACTTAAAATGTTCCAAGTTTAAAAGACACAAACAAACTTGGTACAAAAGAGGTCATTAGAAATAAATGTTATAAAATGGCAAGAGTTGGAATATTCCTTTGAGAATCTGAAGAGTTTTCATGAGAAGAGTTTAGAGAATAATTTTAAAAATCATTAGCCTAAAAAACTTTAGTTGAACAAAAGAACTTCAGTATTTGAGTGAATAAAACCTTAAATGTGGGTGATAAAGATATTTCCCACTCTCAGGACAAGGAAAGTGGGTTCTAGAACACAAAGACAATGATTTAATACTTGGTACTAAAAATGAAGAAATAAAATCAGACTTCAGTAAGAGACATTCTATAAGACCTCAGGAGAGATTTCCACATAAGGAACCATGAACTATTTCCCAGGAGAGCAAACACACCTATCACATTTGTAAGAGGTAAAGCTGTTTTAGCAATAAGATTAAATTTGGAGTGCATGATAGACTCAAAGACTCAATAGATGGAAGTTTTTCAAGAATAAAATGTACAGGGATCCCAGGCAAGATGAAATGCATCACAGTTTATTACATCTTTAAGACAAATTCTGCAAAGCTTAAGGGGCTCAGATGTGCTACCTAGTCACTACTATTCAAAGTTCTGAAATAAGTTTTCATCTCCTCATTCTTAAACTGTTTATAGACATGTGAGAAGGTAAAAATCCAGGGGAGAGTTTAGAATTAAGAATGATTTTAGTTCAGTTGCACTGACTACCAATGACACAAATATATTCTCTGGGAGTAATCAATCAGGATTATATATTCTCTTGGTTTACCAAGGAAGGTTGATTTTAAGCCAAGCTGGCTCCTGCTGGACTAGTGCTTGTAATTGATACTCACTTCATTGATCACTGCTGGGGTTCAGATCAAGGAGCAGGAAACCTCATTTTAAGATATTAGCATGAGAAGGAAGGAAGGAGGAAGAAATGGGGAGAAGGAAAGTAAAGAAGTAAAGGTTCAGAATCAGGTTTGAAAAGTCAAGGAGGACAAAGAATTTAGATGGGTAATGCTTTCCTAAAAGAGAACCCAAATCCCTATGACCTACAAAAATAATCACTCAATTGATCTACATATCACAGAAGAAAAAATAAATTTTGGAAAGACAACAAGAAATGATGTGTAGCCTACTGAGAATTACACTCCCTTCCATTAAACTAAAAGTCTAGTTTGCCATATGAATGCCCGCAGCCCAGCTATAGGAAGTATTGATATGCCAGGGCTTTCTGGTAGAGAGCTGTAGACAGGTCAGAAGTTTAGGAAAGAATTTTGTTGGATCCAGTTCCTTTTAAACTCAGTATGTGAGGGAAGAAATTCTCAGTTGATATTGAATGTAGAACTGAAGGTAGAAAATATTCAAGTGAGGCTGTCCCTTTTTTTCAACCTCTGTCAGTCCTCAACTTTTTGTGTGTCAAGACTTGAGGAAATTTTAAGCATTTTAACTTAAAGCCAATGAACAAAATGAACAAAAATGTACACAACTTTCCAAAGGTCTCTGCTTCTCCCAAAAGGCATCATCAATTTGGAAAGAAGGATGCTAGACAGGGGTAGCTGTATTTACCATCTCCTCACCTCATGAAATGTCTCACTAAAGCTATCCACGGTCATATATGTTAAAGTCAAAAGGTAAAAAGGTAAATGCTCAAAATGTAATTTACATATAATTAAGTAAAAAGTGATGTCATTTTTAAACATAAATATCTAAGAGAAATGCAACTGAAATGAAATGAGCTACAATATCTATTGGACCCTCAGCCCTACCACTCTCTGCCATTTCCATGGCATTGATTGTTCTTACTATTTGAGTTTATGTTTGTAATAGCATCTGACGCTAATCAACATCAAAGCTATAAGAGATATACTGTCTGAACAATTATAAGAAATGCTCCAGGAAGAACAGGAAAATAATTCTTCCTTTCCCAAGTCCTTAATTAACTTGTAATATCATTGATTCTATGCACTGGGGACTGCCAGTCCTATGAACAGAGGATGAAGGAAATGGGATTGGCCTTGAGGCAAAAGAAAAAGAATGGCAGCATGAAATTTGATCATAATCATTATTTGATTACTTAATATATTATCTTCCACACTGAAGAGTTCAGTACAGAGAAAACATAGAACCATAAGTTTATTATGCCCAATAAATATTAACCATACATAAAGTAAAATCAACCAAGAGCAAACTTTTTTAAGAGACCCTTAGTATATTTCGACTTTTTAATTTCAAAACATGATACTTTGCTTTTTATACACACTTGGTCCAGTTCTCTCCTCCTCCCATTCTATGTCTACATGAGCAGTGGGGAAATATTTATCCATAAGGCCCATTGAAGAACAGAATGACACCATGCAAAACCATAATATATTTAGGGATATATTGTTGAGTGATACATTTCAGGTTTAACTGACTTGATTTCTAAAGTAATGAGTGAAAATGTAAAGTTTTATTCAGTTTACATTATTCAATTAAGTATTTATTAAATATTATACTTATAAATTATTCATGTACACATACAACTTAAGCAAAAACTCAGATAAAAGAAATAGCATGCAACTTTCAAGGCAAAAAATTTTCCTGTATGTCTGGACCACAGAACTGACAGAGGAGTACTGAGAATAAAAGTGGGGAGATGAGCAGGGGCGAGCTTCTGAAGAGTTTTGCAAATTACATAGGAATCTAAGTTTAAAATAGAGGAAAATTTGGAGCTGCTAAAGTATTTTCAATGGGGTCTAGAATTACCATTTTTATATTTCAGACAGATCATCCTGGCTGCAGTATTGGAACAAGTCCTAAGCATAGCAGACTGGTTTGGAGACAGTAGTAGTCTGTCACTGATGGTGAGGGTCCTGTCTTGGGCAATGACAGCAGTGGCAGCAGGGCTATAGAACAAATTGGAAACAGACTAAAAAGATAAGTAAGTAGACTTTAGAGAGGTTGGTGATTACTTGGGTTATAGGAACCACAGAAAGAGAGTTCAAAAATGTAAGAGAAGATTGTGAGTTCAGTTTTGGATATGCCAAGTCTAGAGTCTACACAGAACTGAGAGAAAGTGGATATATGCTCAGATTTGTAATTCAGGTTAAGTATCTAGGTTAAAAATCATAGATTCAGGAAATAATAAGAACATGGATGAAAGCCTTGAAAGTTCTGACCCAGGAAAATTGTACAGTGGGAAGAGTAAGCAGCCTAGGACAGAATCTAAAAAACTCAGGTAATTTTAGAAATGGTATCTGAAAATAAGATGAGAAAGGCAGAATAAGTCAAGGAATTGGTGATACAGGAAGGTCTAAAACATCTCATTTGCTTGTCAGTCTACCAAGGTCACTGCAGATATCAAGAAGGAAAGGATCAACAATGTGGACAGGAGATGAGAGACACCACTGCCAGCTCCTCTCTGGATTTACCAGCAGGAGGGTCATGCTGATCTTGCTGAGGATTTCAACACTGTGGGGAAACCCAGTTTGCAAAGGGTTGCTGACTGATAGTGAGTTGGGGAGTCACATCAGTAGGTGAACACAACTCTCTGAAGATGTTTGAATATGGAAGAAAGAGACGGATCAGGAAGTAAAGGATATGAAGTAGAGGAAGGATGGGTTTAAAAAGAAACAACCAATAGGAATATCTTGAACACATTTAAACACTGGTTGTACCAGCCATTCATAGTATAAGTAATCTACAAAGCAATGAATTGATCTTCCTTCCTATGTTCCTCCATCTTCACTCCATCCCCTAAACCAGGCCAGACTTTCCCACCCACACAGGGCTCCTACCACATAGCCCAGGTAGAGTCCAGGATTCCCATTCCCATAATAGTTTGGCTAATTTCCAAGGTTCATTAATATACCTAGCATTCCTACCACTCTTTGTCTCCACATGTCTGTTCTTAAAGATATAGTTATAGCAGATCACTGAGAAGATGATTACTTTTTCTGTGAACTGTGTAGCACTAGTGATTGTCAACAGGCTAAAATCTGTTTGTCATATGCATTCAACTTATAAAGTAAAGATTCTAAACAGTAGCTCATAGTACAATGGTTAAGAATAAAGCAAACTCTATGCCTCTCTGAGTCTAAATCCTGATTTTGCCACTTACTAATAGTGTGACCTTGGGTTGACAATATGATATCACCATGACTCAGTTTTGTCATTTGTAAAATGAGGATGCAAATAGGGGAGAAATAATGAGGGCAATAACCCACTGCATTTATTCATAAGATGAGTTAATAAAACTGAAGGATGTGGAATAGTGTCTGGCACACAGTGAGATTCATACAAGTGGTTGTGTTATTATTATAATACTATTAGTAGGGCTCTTCTGCTCTTACATGACTCCAGTGTGTGGATATCTCTACAAATAAAATCTGATACTTAAGAAAAGGCAAAGATACATATCTAAAATCTAGTCCAACATTTGCATTAACTTGTGTGTATGGTCATATCATTTGATCCATCTATACAAATATATCTTGGGCTACATTAAAAATTAAAAATTCTTCGGAGTAAAAATCTGCATATTGTCTGTATTAAGTCACATGGTTCTACTTTTACATATTTAGCCCAACAAACAGCTATCTTGAATACTGTTTTTCTTTCATAGTTCTAGAGCATTTTTATTATACTTTCTTTTTGAAAAACTGAAATATCTAAGTATCTTTCTTGAGTGACCTTGAGTACTCAGACTTCAGCTTAGTTCTATTCATGTGTACAAAGCTCCTAATTCTTGCTTTGGTAGAAAAATTGATACCTGTGGTTTTAAAAAAAAATATTAAAGGTCATGCATGATCCTTACAAGCTGTTTAAATTTTGGTATAGCCCATCTGAGAAACAAAACTTTACTAAAGGCAACTGTGAGTTACTTCTAAGATCCAACTACATGTAATTTATTTAATTCTATGGCTTCAGATTCCAATTGATGTTATGTGCAATGTATTAAAACCTGAATCTGTTAACACATGTTCCTGTGAGACTATACCTTAAAGAGACTTGTTTCAGAGCTCCTCCCATTAATGCTAGGTAAATTAGTCTTGCCCATAAGACTACAGAATAAACCTCTTCCTTTAAAACATCAGGGACCAGAATGGTATCTTTGTGGAAAATCTTCTATAACCTATCAAATTCAGTTTAGCGAAGTTTCAAATCTTCAACTGTCCTGTTATGCAATGGAAGTCTAAAGATGCTAATTTTCTTTAAATATGGCAACCTCCGAATACTTTCAAAACTGAACAGACTAACATACAATAGGCCCTCCATTTCCACAGTCTCCATATTTACTCACTTATTCGACAAACCACAGAAAATATTTTTTAAAAAATGTGTCTGTACTGGACATGTAGATTTTTTGATCATTATTCCTGAAACAATATGGTATAACTATATAGAATTTACATTGTAATAAGTATTATAAGTAATCTAGAGATGATTTAAAGTAAATGGGAGGACTGAGTAAATTATTTGCAAATACTATGACATTTTATATGTACTTAAGCATCTGTGGATTTTGATAGCCATAGAGGTACTGATTCTATCTTCCATGGATACTGAGGGATAGCTGTATTTTTAATTCTTCTTCACATAGTATGGCACAGTTTATTTTTTCATTTTTGAAGATTTACTTTTAGAACACCTGGTTCTAAAGTGAGAAAATGCTGAGGTTATTTAATGGGGGCAGGGAATAGTAACACTGTCTTGAACTGAGCCTTCCAGAGTCTAGAGTACATATGAGGCATCTAGATCTTTTCTCTTTACACAGTTATTATGGGGTTATCTGTCCTCATAAAATCTGGTTATAAAAACTGTTATAGTTTGGATCTGAAAGTCCTCCAAAGTCTCCTGAGTTCAGAGAGGGGTTTTTGGAAAGTGATTTGATCATGAGGGCCCTGACCTCATCAGTGGATTAATCCACTGATGGATTACTGGGATGGGTGACATAAATGGAGGAAGTAGGTCACTGTGAGCATGCCCTGGAAGGGTTTATTTTCTCCCAAACAGACATGTTCTCTCTCTCTCTCTCTTTCTCTTTCTCTCTCTCCTTTGCAGTTGCCATGTGTTGGGCAGCTTTCCTCTGCTATGCCCTTCCACCATGATGCTTCTGCCTTGGAGTCAGCCAACAACGGAGAGAAACCTCTAAAACCATGAAACAAAATAAAATATTTGTCCTTTAAATTGTTCATGTCTGGCATTTTGATCATGGGTGACAAAAACCTGACTAACACAATAACCAAATCCTCAAAACACCTCTGTATAGATTACCATATGTGGCAACTCCATTATAAGATTGGAATGATTACTTTCCCAGTTTGGAACCAATCAATGTTAGTAGGTTGGTTATTGGTAAATGTAGAAACATGGTCAAATGAGTTGAATAGTAGCTTAGAACATATTCACTCTACTATATAGTAGCCTATCTTAACTGAACAACTTTAGGGATATATTCAATGCAAAAAACAAATACGTAAATGTGTTGCCTCTTTCCTATTAGAACTGGAGTTCCATGATGGGAAGGATATACCTTTAGCAAAGGTCTGTTGTCACTCCTGATTTTCACTGTCATTAGAGACATACTAACATGCTTTCAGCATGAGTTTCAACCTGAAGATTGTCAAGAGGGCTCAAGTACTGAGAATTTTGAATATATGCACATATAAATATTTTTTAAAACACCTTTAGAGAGTTATATACAAGTGGATCTCTCTTAAGAGAATAATGGAAGATAGTCAAAATAAAGCACGGGAGAAGAAAACAATTAGAAAACTTTTTTCTCTCAAGAATTAAATAACAGGCAAAAATCTGTCTCCTTTGATAATTGTAATTCTTTATATTTTTTCTTAAAATGGAAGCAATAGCTTTAAGATACAAGGAGAGAGAAATGTTTACTCTATTTTATTTCTGTTTTCCCAAGTCCCAGTTTTGTGACCTAAATTGATAACAGATTTTCTTGTAGAAGATGATTCTGCCTGCTATGAATTTGGAAAGAAATGGCAGAAGTTAGATGAACTGGTTTATTTAGACAATTATTTTAAGTGCATTCAATGTTTAGAAAGCAAAAAAAACCCAAAATATTGACTGGAAAATACCACGATTAGGACAGAGATTTCAAATTTGTAATCTAGCCAGCAATGTAAGATATAGCTTCAGAATGAAAGTGGAAGCAGGAGTCCTTAAAACAATTTACAATAGGAATAATTTTTTGGCAAAAAAATTTTTGTGGTTCACAAATAAACATATAAAGACTAATCTGCATGCATGTATGAGCACATGTGTACATGTGCACAGCACTGCTGTGGAGCTGATAGCTGAAAATCATCTCTGTTAAGGATCTTCAATGGAAGGATGCATAAACTTAGGACAGAGTGCAGAGTGTGAATTTTTACTATGCCTAGAAAATGAGCACGTCAACACTCCTGGGACCAGAGGCCAACCACTTCCCTCCCTGTCTACATATTTTACTTCATCAATTGCTCATTAACTCTGTAAGGTGTAGGTATCATTATTCCCTTTTTAAAGATGATTTGAGAGAATGAGCAAATATGTCCAAGGTCTCACAGGTAGTGTGAGGAGTTGATCTGGGTTTGAATCTGGGTTGATTTCATTTCAAAACCTAGGAAATATCTACCTAGGCATAGTGTCCTTGCTGGATTGGTTGTGAAGCTAGTTGACTCTTACTTAGAGCCTCTAATTCAGGACCTGGACAAATCAACTATATAGCTTATTGCCCTGGTCAGGTCTGCCTTAGTTTGGTATAAAAGAAGAATACCACCTATCATCTTAAAATAAATAGTGCCTTGAAAGAGTCTCAATGAAATTACCTAAATAAGAATCTTCCTCCACTACCCCAGAACTGAATGTCAGGCTAAATCTGTCTCTTCTGATGGATTGTTACCCTTCCTTTGACCTTAAAATGGAATGGTAATTCCCTGAGACCTTCCCTGCCTGAATATTGTACTCAGTTACAGCAGCCAGGTTAGTATTTTTGTCCCTATTTGTCTGTCTTTTTTTTATCTTTTCTCTTTACTCTTATTTAATCAAGTTTACTGCATGTATCATATTTGGGAAGCTATCTTATATACCATTTTTGCAAAAATGGCTTGGTATAAATAAATGGCAACATTACAAAAAAACACCTGAGGACATTTTTATTTTTTATTATTTATTTCTTTTGGGGTACTGGGGATTGAACCCAGGGGCACTTCACCACTGAGTCACATCCCCAGCCCTATTTTGTATTTTATTTAGAGACAGGGTCTCACTGAGTTGCTTAGGGCCTCGCTAAGTTGCTGAGGCTGGCTTTGAACTCGCAATCCTCCTGCCTCAGCCTCCCAAGTGCTGGCATTACAGGAGTACGCCACTGCGCCCAGTTCCTGAGGACATTTTTAAAACATCTTTTAATGGTTAGATAATTTGTGATGTAAATTTCCTGACTTTCTGAACACTCCTGCGAAAATGGTTATGTCCTGAGGTGGGAAAGAGAACAGAAAATTGGAGAAAAGAATGTATTTTGAGGTTCTACCAGCTGACAACTATGATGGGGTGCTTCATTTACATAATCCCATTTTATTCCTCATATGCTTACAGATGATGAAAGAGACTCAGATGTTCACCAACCTCATGCAGCTCAGAAGTTCCAGTAGGGATTTAAATCCAGGTGTGTCTGGTCCTAATTGCTCTTTTCACTCTGCCAACAACCTCCTGATACTGTGACACCAGTCTCTGGTAGTCCATGGGCCAGGGCATTCTATGCTCAGTTAGTTATACCTGTGGAAATAGCTGTATAGGTTCCAACTTTAAATGACTTTGTAACTGTCTGTGATAACTATTTGTCCTTAACTAACTCTCTTCATGCTATATGCCCATATTTTAGTAAACATTTTGAAAAACAAAAATTGGACTGGTGCTTAAAAAAAGATTATAAGAGAGAAAAACTCTGATATGTGATAGCATGGAACACACAGTAAAGTTTTTACTGCCACTTATTTTGGGAAAACTTTGGAATCAGCATCTCCGTTTTTACACAGCACACTCATCTCTAAATATAAAACCATGAAAACTTTATAGGAATCCTACCCTTTTTCCAAATGTTATGTAAAGTTTATATTTATATCTATGTAAGATACATGGGCTGGACAAAATCCATTCAAGAGTATGAAAGTACAATGAGGATTGTGCCTTCTGTAGTTATATAATATATTGACTTTGGGCTTATGCTAGAGGAATTGTTCCTTGCCTCCAGCTCCTGAATTTACTACAGCTGCCAAACACTTCCAAAACCTCTCACTCTCAATCCCAGGGCTGGAGAAATTCCACAGCCCTGGGAGATCAAGTTTCGCATCAATATTTTGGTGGGCTTTTTGCCAACGTCTTATCAAGGAAAAATATAATTATAGGCGAGACTGCAGCAGGCTGATTCTATAATATTCTCCCTCCTGTCTCAGCTGCTAAAATATAATATAATAAAAGTGACATAAGATACTGCATCTGCCCTTTTGGTAATTCTATTTTCATTTTAGTTCCATTGCCGATTGAGGATGACTCCAAGCCACGCCAAAGCTACTGATGCTCAACTCTTAAACTTTAGCATCTGATTTAGGAAAGTTACAGCTTAAAATAGAACTCACAATGGAAAGGAGAACTGGCAATGAAGAGATAATATGGAGTCATGTGGCAAATGGGGCTTTGTTTTCTTTCTAGAACAGCTTTAATGAACAGTTCAACTTTGTCACCACAGATAAAGTTAGTATAAGACCCTCCATAATTCATCCATTTTCTTTATGGGTCCTTGAGGACTTATTTTCGATCACCATAGCATGTCAATACCAGGGCATGATCCAGTACTTGTTCCCATTGTTCATTCAGATTAGGTAGTACCAAGGTCTTAACCTATAGTACACCCAGGACAGGGCACAATTTAATCTGTGGTGTCTTAGAAACCATAACAACACAATGTGGTCATTTTTAAACATAGATCCAAACAAAGATGTTTTATAGCACTTTACTTATTATAGACTCATGACCAAATGCTTTATCATGGCATAAAGAGATTTCTATCATCTTGGCTCACCCTAACTTGCTTCCTTAGCCTCATCTTTCACTCTCCCCATGGCTGTGCTATTTTATCTAGTCACAGTACTTCACATATCTCCTGTGTTTTTATGCCTTTGCCACCCCATTACCTCTCCTTAATGCATCTCTCTTCTTTTCTCCATCTATGAGCACCCTCCACCAAAACCTGCATGTGAAATTGCCCTGACTGTCCCCTCCTCTAAACCAGCTGAATTAATTATGTCACAGTCACCAGACTGTTCATCTGCATTTCTCCTCCCCCAGGTGCAAGAGCTCCTTTGGGCAAGATGATGCTTATCCATCTTGGTGTGCTGAGCATATAGGACAGACCCTGGCATGTTGCTGGACCTCAATAAATACCAGTTAATCAGTGATTTTGTGATTGTCTTCTAGAAAGGCCACACATTTCTTAAAATATGATCTCTAATGATTAGCTTGTTTAGTGCTACATCTGAGGTTGTATTTCTTTACAATTTGGATTTACCTTGTCGATAGGGAGTTTCTAGGTGTTGAATTCTACAGTAAGTGTGGATCCCATTTTGCCACTTGTAACTGTGTGAAATTGGGATAATATCCCACATGTCTATAAAATGGAAATAATATTTCTTCTGGGGGAACTCTTTTAGGGAAAAAATACCTGGCACATACTCAATGTTCAACAAACGAACCATAGATCCATCCCTGGGATGGTAACATCAGGCTCTGGCACCCACAGCGTAGGCAAGACCCTGAGGAAATAGGAAGAGAGATGCTGGTTTTCATTGATGAAACAAGGAAGTTTACTGATGGCATTCCAGCTATGGAGCATTATGGGGTGACTGTAAGGCCAGTAGACATAGGAAGTGGTAGGACCAGGCCAGGGGATGGAGGGATAGGAGGAAGACCCTTAGGAAAACAAGAGTCCTGATAGCTGATTCCTGAACAACTAAAGATACCAAACCTAATGGCCAGCATTTATTGAAGACTGTGTCAGACAAACTCTCTGTGGTCTTCCAAAGTACATTGTAAGACAGGTATGATCAGTCTCAGAGATGAGGAAATTGAGTTCAGGGAGGGTACACAACCTGCCCAAGGAGACACAGGTGGTACATGGTTTTGTCTGAACTCAAGGCATTAGTGTCTAAAAAACCAGGCTTCTTGTACCACACCAGACACCTCCTAAATTCGGTGAAATGGACGACTGGTCCAGCTGCCAACATAATGCATTTCTGTTAGCTGGTCAAATAAGAACATTCTATTTCTGGGCTATGTTTTTAAATTTAAAAAAGATTTCATCTCTATAAAATCTCATTTCATTGTGTGAAAAAGGCAAAGCCAGTTTTTAACCCCATCATACAAATGAGGAAAGAGGACTCAGTAATTAAATGCCTAAGAATTACATATAACATGTACATAAGACATTTTATATATTGACACCAGTAAACTGTAAACTCCAAGAGGTCCTGGCTGGAGCTAATCCTGCTCAGTACTGTGCACCTAGTACTCACTGCCAGTCATGGCAAATAAGAAGCACAAAACGAAGGGGAAGGTTGTTCAATGAATGAATGCACACATAAACAGGAAATAAATACATCAGTAGATGAACAACATATATTCAGAGGACAGGCAGAAACACTGGGTTTTGGTCAGAGTCCTTAGGACACACAACTAGAATTCTTAGGGTATGTGACTAGATAGATCAGTGTTCATTTTGAATATTGTTTAGCTTCCTAAGCCATGAGGAGAAAAAACTAAATCCTTAAATAACAGTTACTTTATAATATGTAAGGTATAAATGCAACCAACATGTAGCATTTAAGGGATTTCACCTCTAGGAATTGGTTCTTCCTTTACCTCTAGTAAATTTTCTTTCATTTGTATCTCTCAGATTTCTCTTCATATACTTAGGTAAGATTGAAGGTGTCTTAGTCCATTCAGGCTATTATGCCATAACATGGTGGACTACAAACAACTGAAATTATTTCTCATAGACCTAAAAGCCAGGAAATCCATGATAAAGGCACTGGTAGTTCAGTGTCTGGTCAAGGTCTGCTTCCAGCTCATGAGTGGCAACTTCTCACTGTGTCCTATTATGGTAGAAGGGTCAAAGGAGCTTTTTCCGTCCTCTTTTAAAGGGCATTAATCCCACTTATGAGACCTCCATTCTCGTAACCTAATCACCTCTCAAAGTCTCCATCCCCAAATGCCACAGCCTTGGGGTTAGGTTGGAGGTGCACAGACATCCATTCTAGAGCAAAGACGGCTTTTGCTTCTTGAAAAAGGTTTGATAGAGAGCCATCCAAGCTAAAATGTAAGCACTAGTTATAGGAGGAAACAGGAGTGTCTAAATCTACTACATGGGGACCTCTGTGTTCTACATCCTTCTGAGTCAATGACTCTTTCTGGAGTTGTTCCATTAATGTTTACTTTTATCTTCAGATACTTTTCCAGAAAAGTGATTTTGCATGTATGTGTTAATCTAGCCACTCATTATTGCTCTGTCACTCATAATTTCAGGCAAAAAGATACTAAGATGAGATGTGTAGGGATTAAAATGAGTTTCTGTACTACTTGTTTTCCTATCCCAGGTCTGCCACATATGATCTACCTTTCTGGAGAATCCAGGCCTATAATCATGGGGATAATATCTATGCTATTTGGTTATTAAGCAGGCTAAATGAATTAATGCATGGAAAATATTTGAAATTTAACATGATACCTGGTTTACCATACTGGCTTAATAAACATTGGTTATTGTTAGATCATAATTCATGTCCTTAGAAGCACAGAGTAAAGAAGGAGAGATAAATGAAAAAAATGACTGAAACACAACATGTGAAGAGTTATAGTAGCTTGGGTGGTTAAAAATATACACTTAACAATAGAAAACAGCTCAAGACATTTGCTGAGAGCACACATGTTCACCACAGCCAGGATAACCAGCACATTAGTTTAGTAGCTGACCTGACACCCAGTCAAGCTCCTTGTACAAATTTTTCCTTGATACTTAATTTTCTTCTCAAGATTTGCATGATCGGCTTACTCACTGATCGTCTTTTGCCTGTTTATTGATTTCTTGTGTTCCAAAATTCAAGGCTTACACTGTCACTTTATGTTTTTCATTGTTTGTATCTTGTCCATACAACTATATTGGAATGGGAAAAATTATCTGAAATATCTTTGAATACAATCTAAATCCATACTTACTACACATGAATGAATATGCATGAATGAGAAGCCAACTTGGTAAGACTGACAAGCAAGTTGTATTTCCTTCTAACAATTCTTTTCCCAATTCATTGCTTTCGAGTTATTTGAACTTAAAATGTACCTCTTTTTATCTAATCTCTTAATCTCAGGGACAGGACCTTTTATAACAATTCTTAGATTAGCCCAAAGGCACTCATACCAACTGATTATAATCCATTTACCTAACACAACAAACAAAGTCAGAACCTGAAGTATAATTGTTGCCCCTGGGAATGTGAAGCATAATTGTTGCCCCTCTCTGCAGCTTTGGCATCCTTTGCTGCCAGTCTACTCTTTTTAATATTCTGTGTCTATAAAATGGGAAGAAAATGGCTGACATATTGTTAGCTTCCATAGATGAGAGGAAAAGAATGATTAGCAGTCTCTGTCTATAAAATGGAAAGATAATGTCTGACGTACTGTTACCTTCCATAGATAAGGGGTTGATCGACTTGCAATTCTGCCAAGGAAGGAGTCCAAATTCTCTTTCACTGAGTTGGAAGATCAGTTTCTAAATCCCAAAACAAAGAGAGATTATGCACAGAGAGACTGACTCTACAATGCAATTATTAATGGGACTCTTCAGTTTATTCTTTTGGAATAGGTCATGCAGGTCAAGAATAATACAACCATACTGACATCATGCCAAACACCCACCAAATTCCAGTTATATTTCATTTGATTTTTGTAAAATGCAATACCAGAAGAGTAAAGGCTTGTGCCCAGGCAGTTATTACAGAAACAGGAGTGTCACAGCTCTTTAGCACACAGCTGCATATAACTAAAATGACCTATCTTGAAACTCAGTAAAAATGGAAGCTCAGTAATTTGAAAATTTTATCAGCTTTTACCACATTTTTTTCTCCATTCTACACTGAATAATCATTCTTTGTTTATTAAGCAGATATTGAACATATAATTTGTTAGCTCTTTCTTTTCTTTGTATTAGCCAAAATAGGACTTTTGAATAAAATATTAACTGGTCTCAATTCTTTGTTCATGGTTGACTTTTCATTTAAGTCCAACTGCAAGCAACAGGTCATATTTCACTTAAATAATGGCAAGTAGCCCTATATTAGAGACATTCTTACATAAAAGTTCCACATTAGGAAAAATGCATTCTGAGAAATAATCAAATACAGTACAGAGGTCAAGTATATGGAAAATGGAGCTCTGATCTGCAAAACAGCCTCAATAGGCTGCATTCATTCAGGGAGGGGATGAGTGGAACCACGCAAAGCCAATGTGTGAAAATCCATTACTCAGGAGGAATGTGCTAACACTCTAAGGTTTCCAAATCAATTTTTGATTAATATATAAGATTCTTGATTTATACTCAATGTCAAACATATAATAAAATATATTTTCTTATAGTCAGTAAAATCCAAGTCATACTAATACCCTGTGACCTGTTTTTTTTTTCTTAATTGTCTAGCAACCAGTCTCAAATCATTGCTTCCCTTCAGTTTTCTTTTCTTTCTTTCCTTTTTTTCTTTGGAGGTAAGAAGTTATACATAGGAAAAAATATGTCTATAGTATATAACCTGATGAGTTTGATAAAATGCATCCATGTAACCACCAGCACAATTAATATAGAACATTTTCATCACTACTGTTCTGATTTCATTTACCACACACAGGTTTGCTTATTCCCGTATAGCCTAGTTCTCTCAGTCCATTCCTGTTGCTATAAAAAAATACTGTAGGGTAGGTAATTCACAAACACAGAAACTTGCCACTTAACAGTCATGAGGCAGGGAAGGCCAAGATCAGGGCACCTGCAGACTCTGTCTGGGGATGACTTGCTCTGCTTTTTTGATCACACCTGTTGCTGAATCTTCACATGACAGAAGGAGCAAACAGACTCCCTCAAGCCTCTTCTTTTATTTTATTCTATTTTTTGGTAGCAGGGATTGAACCCAGGGGCACTTAACCACCAAGCAACATTCTCAACCTTTTTATATTTCGTTTTGAGACAGGGTTTCACTAAGTTGCTTAGAGCCTTGCTAAATTGCTGATGCTGTCTTTGAACTTGCAATCCTGCTTCCTCAGCCTCCCAGTCTCTGGGATTACATGTTTGTACCACCATGCTCAGCCCTCAAGCCTCTTTTAGAAGGGCACTAGTTGCATTCATGAGAGTGGAGCCCTTGTGACCTAATTCATCCAAAGGCTTCCCTCTCAGTACCATCACATTGGGATTATACTTCAACATAAGAATATTAAAGGGATACAGATATTTAGGCTAAAGCAATAGAGTATACAATTTCATGTCTGACAGTTTTCACTAAACAAAATACCTGAGACTCATTCATATTCTTATAATAATTTTTAAAATTTCTTGATATTATTATGTGATATGAATATATCACATTTTTGTTGTTCATTCTCCTTCTAATGGACATTTGGGGTGATTCCAACATTAGGCTGACTTGAAAAGAGTTAGTGTGAACATTCCTGTGCATGTGTTTGAGAACACTGTCACCAGAAATTTTACCTTTTAAACTTTTGAAATTGAGACTTCTTTTATGACTTAGCATATGGGTTTATTTTGGTATATATTTTATCTGCACTTAAAAATAATATGTATTCTGAGGTTGTTGGATGTGTGCTCCATAACTGCTAATCAGGTCAAGGCAATTGATGGCATTGATCAAATCTTTTATATTCCTGATTATTTTGCCTAGTTGACCTACTAATTTCTGAGAGAGCATTTTAAATCTTCAACCACATTTGTAGATTTATCTATTTCTCATTTCTGGTATGTCAATGTTTGCTTCATGTATAAGCTATGTAATAAGATTGCACGCATTGATAATACCTTTGTCTTCGTAAGCCTTGTATCATCATGAAATACCATAATTTATCACTGGTGATACTTCTTGTCCTGACATCTACCTTGTGTGGCATTAATAGAACCACACCAAAATTCTTTTTTTTTTTTTTTTTGTCTTTTAACACATATAGGAAATTATCATAAGGATTACTCTATCCCTTTTCCCCCCACTTACTAATGTAATCCTCTTTTTGTCATTTTTTTGTATCTTTTTTTATGCTTACTACTTACATGGCATATCTCGTCCATCGATGCTTTTATTTAAGTGTCTGAAGATAGCATGAAATTTCACTCTATCAGTCTGGATTTAGTTGACTCTTTTAGTCAATCTTTAATTATCATTACAGTTGTATTTATGCTTATTATTATGTTATTTGTTTTATTTCCTACCTCTTTTTAACATTCATGTTCCCTCTTCCTGTCTTCTTTTGTATGCACAATTTTTTAGTATTCCATTTTAATTTCACTGAGCTTTTTAAAAAACTTTTTACATAGATTTAAAGATTACTACATGCATGCATTTACATAGCCTATTTAGAAATAATATCATACTACATCACAAGTAAAAGTATTTTTGCAATTATATAATTCCATTAACTTCGCCTACCTTTTTTGTTAATTTTTTATATATTTTCCACCTACTTATAAATCTCATAATGTGATACTTGAATTTTGCATTAAAAACCATATATCTTTTAAAGAAATTATGAAATAGTCTTTTGTCTTTACCCACTTATTTACCATTTATGAGGTTCTTCATTTCTTGAGACCTGGCTTTATGACTGGTGTCATTTTCCTTCATCTTGAAAAGAAAGATCTTTGGGCATTTCTTATAGTATACATCTGTGGGCTTCAAATTCTCTCCTTTCATTTATTTGAAAGTGTGTTTATTTCACTTTCATTTCTAAAGGATGTTTTTGTTGGATACAGAACTACATGTGAACTTGTTTTTCTTTCAGAGCTTTAAAGATATTGACACATTGTCTCCAGTATCAGTTTTCTAATGCTGCCATAATAAATTACCACAAACTTAGTGGCTTAAAACAACATAAATTTATTATCTCACAGTTCTATAGGTCAGAAGTTCAGGACCAGCATGGATATGCTGTTCCTTTTCTTAGCAACTCACAAGACCCAAATCAAGACATTGGCAGGGATTCCCTCCCTCCAGGGGGGTTTAGGGGAGAATCTGCTTCCTCTTTTGTTCAGATAGTTGACAAATTTCAGTCCCTTGCAATTGTAGGATGAAGGTTACCATTTCCTTGCTGGCTATTTGCCAATGCTTAGCTTCTTGAAGCCACTGTATTCTGTGGCTTGTGGCCCCTTTCTCTGCTTTTAAAACCAGAAAGTATGACTCAAATCTTCTCTCACCTCAGGTCTCTCCTGCTCTTCTCTTATATTTCCCAGACTCCAGGTGGAAATTCTTCTCACTTTTAAGAACTCATGATTTAATTAACACAACCTAGGGCTGGAGATGTAGCTCAGTGGTAGTACACTTGTCTAGAATGTGGGAAATTATGGCTTCCTTCCCCAGGACCATAACCCTCCCCCAAGGAAACAAACAAACCTGGGTCGTACAGGATACTCTCCCTTCTCCTTAGCCACATCTGTCAAGTCCTTTTTGCCATTCAAGGTAACACATTCCCAGGTGCAGGCGCTATGGATGAGGACATTGTGGGGTGGGGGCATATGATCCTGCCGTCCACAGCCTTCACTCTAATGAGAACTCCACTGTCACCTCAACAGTGACAGATGTGGGTCTTACAAGTACAGTATTATTGTTTTAAGTCTCAACTCCTCTCCACCTGCAGGCAGCTCTGTTTCTCTGTACCCTCTTTGAATTTTTATTTTTTTATTTTGTTGTGCATTTATAAAGCTTTCTGGGGGAAGACTCAGTCATTACTAGAACTGGAAACTCCTCTCCTCTGCTTTGATCTCAAAGTTGGAGAAGTCTTTTTCCTATAGTATAAAGTAGTGAAATCCTCAAAAACAGGATCATTAAATTAAGAATTTTTTAATATTTAATCAATTCCAAAGATCAGTAGACTAAGCCCACACAAATAAACAGAAAATACAAATATAACTGAAAGGGAAATTTCTGGGTGACTTAGTAAGGATTTAAATTCCCAGCTCTATTATTATTAGCTGTACATTGTTTATATTCTCTGATCTTGTTTCTTTGCAAAGTGTTAATAAAGTTGTGGACATATGTACTAAATAAAATTATATCTTTAAAGCACTCAATATCTAGGTTGACTTATCATATGCTTTACAATCATATGCTTTATAACCCTGACTCTGAATCACTTCCAAAATTTTTACCTAAAACCAAATTCTCAGTACAGGAAAGACAGCCTCTAGAGGGATGTCAAGATCTCTGGGATACTTTTTCAAATCATACATATTCCCAGGAGATGTGAGTGATATCCCACTGGAGGGAAAGGATATCAACCTTCTCTTTCCTGGTCAGGAACTAGTGGTTCGGATAAATTTAGGAATGCATAACTGTCTGTAAAGTGTTTTAAAAGCAGTGATACTTGTAAACAAATGTTTTGCAGACTTCAATGTATACCCAGATAACTTCACTGTTTGTTCAAACTGTGCTTCAGTTTTGATTCAGGAGGACTAGCGTGGTGCCCCCCAATTTTCTTTTCTAACAAGTTCTCAGGTAATGCTGGGCCAGGTAGGGACCACACTCTAAGAACCATTACTCTAAAAATTTGAGAATGATAAAATAGGTGTGCCCATCCACGATGCAAACTTTGGGGCCACTGTCTAAAATGCATTGCTAGGTATGGATCAACTATGACCTGGTCTAGCAATGATAATGTTCAAGAATATATAGTGAATCACCAATGCAGATGAGCACAAAGTAAACATAGGCAACATTTACCAAATCATTAGTTACATGCTTTATTTTTAATCATCTGCTTTGCATCTTGAGAAGAAGTGCTTTATCTTCACCACCTTCTCTAAACCTCCTAACTATCACACATGGTGTCCATCTTGCAGAGAAGGAAATGGAGGCTGAGTGGAGCTACATGGCATGTCCACTGTCCTGGTAAGTGGTGCAGCTAAGTCTTCTCTAATATTCACTGAACTAGACACAGCAGAAAACAAAGCCTATCTACTTATTTCTTCAAGAACTGGCTGAATCTTGTTCTCCGGGCACAGGTCTCAGATAAAATTCAGACTGGGCCCTTCCCCTCAGGAAGTTACCTTCTAACAGGCGAAACTGGTTAAGTCCCCAGTGATCACAGAGGGTATGTCAATTGTTTTGATGGAATCCATTTTGCTTTTACAGAGAAGGGACTCATTCCACCTGGGGGTAGAGATGTATGAAAAGTTTCCTGAGGAGGTAGGTGATCAGAGATGAGGCTGGGTGCTCAAGCAATAAGTCTGGTAAAGATGGGAGTTAATTGCTTTTTAAAGGACTTTCAGTCAAATTTTGGCTATATAATAGAAATACCTGGGGGACTTTTAAAAAAAATACAGATCTCTGGGCTTCACCTGAATCAAATCTTTAGACATTTGACCTGGAGATCAGTGTTTTTTTAAAAAGCTCTCCAGGTGATTCTAACGTGCATCCAAAGTTGAAAATGACTGATTTAAATGATTGTTGGAATAAGTTGTTCTTTGAAATAATCATCATATAACTTACCAGGGGCGAGGGGAAAGTGTTACCTAAATATGCCTGACAACTGAAATCATCTGGGCACTTTGGAAGAAGAGCATCTGTGAACCCTATTTTGTGAAGGCCTTTCAGTAAGTTAGGTCAACATGGGGTATAAGTTGAATGTTTCTCAAACTGTTGTCCAGAGAAACAAGAGCATCAGCACTACTGGAGAATTTGTTAAAAATGCAGATTTGGGGGCCTTACCCCAACCTGCTGAATGAAAAGTTCTGGAGGTATAACCAAGCAATTTGAGTTTCTCTAAGTCCCATGTGATTCTAATGCAGAACAAAAATCTGAGAACCACTGGTTAGAGAGTTATATCAGGTCAAAGTCATGGGGTCAATCTAGGTAAACCAAGAAGTTTTTTAAAATAATGTTCACTCTGCATAAATTAAGAACCTTCATTATGACTGCAGATTATACTTTTAATCCAGGCCTTTCTTAGGTAAAGGCAGCATGAATGAGTCATTACCCCTTATTAGTACTCCAAAAAACAGATGGGCATGGTTTGGTGGGTGTTGGCCAGAAACAGCACATCATTCATATAAATATCATTAAAAACAGTCAGTTATAGGCTAAGCTATTAAAGTGACTGCCATAAAAATATCAATCATCCTTGCGGAAAGTTGTACGTGGGGCAATTTCAAGAAACTGCAAGACGGTGGGAGAGATTGGGGTGGGGGCTGACCAGAGTCAATGGATTTGAACCCTGTTTTCAAACTGAGGGTGAAAAATTGGTTCCCAGATGACACATTTCCAGGCTTTGCACAGAAGCCTTGTGTTGCTCCAGGAACCTTTAAAGTACCCAGTGGGAACGTCTTGGCATAGCCTTTGCTATTCTCCATCTGGCAGCCTCAGGTGAAGTCATGTGCATACTCCGGTCCACTGGCAGGCAACAGGAATTCAGGTTCAAGGCCAAGGCCAGTGCACCAAGTCACCCCTTTGCAGCCATTTCCTGTAACTCCTGCCCTCACTTTAATTGTTCTTTTTACCTCTTCTTACCAGCCATGGTGCGGCATTTTTAAATTCACATGACAGAGAATATGAAATCAGCTCAGGGATTTTTGCCCAAAAAATGCCAGTATGAAAACCGATGAGCTTTTACATACAGCATGTGGTTTTCATTTCATCCTCAGGAAGTCATCAGCAGTCCTGCCCTCCAAGGATAAACTGGCCAACACCCCCAAAACCACCTTAGAGATTTAAGTTCAAATTCCTAAGCTTGTCCTTTATACCCCTCAGTTGGGGACTAACCTGTATCCCCAGCCTCACCTTCACTGCTTTCCTTCATTAATACTTAATGATCTGTCCATTCTCTTATTCTACTAGGATGGAAGTTCTGTGGGATCTGGGACTTTGTTTTAGTTGCTATCTTATCCTTAGCACCCAGAACAGCACGTAGTAGGAATTCAAATAATGTGTAAATCTTATGCCTTTCCATGCTGTCCTATCCCTGGATGCACTTTATTCACTTGCCCACTTGGCAAACACCTTTTCCAGCCTGTAGATTGTACCTCTAGACCACTGTAGGCAGAAGGAGTTCTTTATTACAGCCCCAAAATGCTATATTGCACATGTATTTATTTGCGTTTCTCATTTTGACCTTCCCCACCTCCATTACAGTGGGTGCTGCCTCATATTCCATATGGCACATTCAGGGCTTGTGGCTCATGCTCAGGAAACACCCTTGTTCAGTGACTCACTGAAAAATTCCAGCATGGGGTCCCATTAGGATTTCCCCACTCAGGGATACAGGACATTGAGGGAGCAGATCTACACTGAATCTACACAGTGGATACAGGCCACCTCCAGGAATACTCTGTAAGAGATACTGCCCTTGTTACCTCATGTATATCAATGTCCTGGATTGGTAAACACTGGCAAGTGCCAACTGATTCTACTGATTTTGAGAGAAGAGAATAATGAAGCCATGTTATTCTGAAGGATTCCACTTTTGAAGTATATATTTTCTCAGGACAAAATAAAACAAGACATTTTTCTGAAGTTTTCTTCTAAAAGTAATATACATATTTAATTAATGCTAATATGAATTATGGGATATTCCTAAAATCTGTACAAATAAATGAGATAAGGCTTTTTGTTTGTTTTCAGAATTATTAGGGAAAATAAGATTCACTATTAGCATACTAAAGACTAGTTCCCCCCCAAAAAAAACCCCATGTGCTATCAGACTTGTCTATATTAACAACATCAAATGTATCAGGAAGCTGATTTTTTACCTCTGAATGTAGGTAAACAACCTACTTGTAATGTTTTAAAAATTGGGGTTTTTTTTTGAGATAATCTTTTGTTTCACTAATAGTTCAAGATAAATTTGAGTCTGTACTCATCATGAGAAATTATTAATTTCAAATTTCAGTTGAGGTTTTTCTTTTTGAATATCACATGATAAACAACCCTGGGCAAATTAGAGATGAAATAAATATTTCCAGTGTTCAGGAATGACAAAATTTTCTTTTGTAAAAAGTAGTCTTTTGGGGCTAGGGTTGTAGCTCAGTGGTAGAGCACTTGCCTAACGCATGTGAGGCACTGGGTTCGATCTTTGGCACCACATAAAAATAAATAAAGGTATTCTATCCATTTACAACTAAAAAATACATTTTTTAAAAAAGCAGGGCTTGAGGGCCTGTTGAGGCATAGGTCAGGGTGGAAGAAGTGGGCCAGGCTCCAGACTCCTTTTACCCATCGTCACTTCAAAGAACCCCAGGTTTGTGTGCTTTACAAACAAATTGAGTTCCACATGAGAATGAGCTTGAACAAAACGGTAATAGAAAAAGTTTGAAAACCACTCTTTTACAACAGTGATAGACACAGGAGGGCATTTGGACAGGAAAATAAAAATATTAAACTGATACATAAATAAGCCCAGAAAGATTTACATTCCCCACAGGCCAAGGTTAAATGCATTTTATTGGTGTGGGGCAATGTAACTGTCTGAACCGGTAGAGAACAGTGGAAAGGGAGCTGTCACCTTCCTACAACTCCACTTGAGAAGGCCTCACAGAGGAAGGAAGAGCTGAAAGACTGTGGGAGAAAAGGAAGATAGCTAGCAGGGGGCAGGAGAAGACAGCAGGACATTCCACGTCCAGGTTGAAATTGCAAATAGACTACATAATTATTAGAAAGTAAAGTCTTGCTGCTAAATCCATTAACTGCCATAAAAACATCACTCTTCTCCTCATTACACAGGATTGTCCTCCATTTTCTTTGTTTTAGCTGTGCCAGCTATTTCATACCTGAAGGCCTAGTTCTTGAGCTCTCTTTTCCTCTCCTGGCCCTGGTCATTCTTCTCTTTCCCTGGGCTCCTTTGTTCCCTCAACTGGATGCTCTGGCAACTACAGAGAGGTGCCCGAACATGAAACCCAGTCACCACTGCTCTGTTGACCTTCATGGTAGCTAAAGAAGCCTCCCAGGGCCTTGGACCCAGCTGAGCTGAATGAACCACCACTGCCTATGCTGCATAAAGGAAGGGCCAAGTCTCCCATTCCTCTGTGGAGCATCCCAAACTGAGGAGGCTGTGAGGGGGCTCCTTAAGGAGAGATGGCCCAGTCCTTCTCTGACTGAGGCCGGACGGTCTGTCCACTGGGAGGAGTGTTTAGAGACACATCTCCAGGTTAAGCAATCTAACTTGAGGTGGGAAACATGACAACGTTTTTAAAAAAAATTATCACAGCTATATATCTTCAGCTTTTTACTCTGGTATGTGAGTACACTCCTTAATGGTTTCCTGATTCCTTTAAATGTCAAACCTGGTATTCAGCATCTATTTCATTATTTTCTTTTAATAAAAGCCTAGTGAAAAACTAGAAAATGCTAGACATTTTTCAAGCACTATCCTTTTTAAACATTTAGGGATAATTGATAAATGGTGAAAGGCGAAGGTGCATGTTTCTAAGTATCTTCTCTTATGAATTATATTATCCTTTCTAATTGTATTTTTAAAAATGAGACAGATGTCTCATTACCTTGCATTTAGCTCCTAAACATGTACAACATACACTCAATCACAAGAATGAGAACAAAAACATAAAAGTCTTTGGTAAGACTTTAAAATTAAACATTAAATCGCCTTGTTTCAGTTAACATTTTCTCATTACAACCCTTCCAAGTACAGAATTAAAGAATGCCTATAAATCTAAGAAATGATTAAGTATAGGAAGAAACTTGATACAAAGGTATTAAAAGACAATATGAGTAAATGGATTAGGCTATTACATACAAGCTAACTCTTATCAGCCTCAAGCAAAAAAAAAAAAGGTTTAAATCATATCATAATCACAGAGCAAATGTTTATAGTCAACTTGTGATATACCTAGATCTCTGATGGCACCAGAGCATTGTGTCTGGACCCTCAAAAACTTTCAGTTTGGTTGAGAAGACAGGACCTAAACATATGGAAAAAAGAACCTGTATAATGAAAGGCTAAATGGTGTGGAATAATTCTCAACATTTTCTACCACAATATTTAATGGTCAGGCAGTGCTTTCAGACAGCAGGGCATTGATGGTGTGGGGTGAAGAGTAGTACAATCTCGACCAGAGAGCACTATAATTTGGAAACTGCACATGATGCACATGATGGCCACCATCAGAGCAGAGCTCCCTCTGCATCTCCCTATACTCTATCCTCCCCTCTGGCATGGAGAATTGCTGGAAAGACCAAAGTGGAACAAGAACTCAAGAAAGGTAAAAGTCATGTAATATTAGACCTTTTGACAAGCTTTAATGAAATAGGACTTCATCTGAATCTTACAGATGATATAAGTTTTTTTCCCCAGGTACAATTTTTCCATATTTTTTCTTTGAAATATACCCTAACATGTCTATGATCAGGTGTCTGAATTTTAGAAGAATTGCCAATCACACAGAGCAAGCTATAAGGAATATGAAGCAGTAATTAAAATCATTTTTAATTTTATCAAAATAATATACACCATTTAAAAGGACAGTAAGTGCTCAATAATTTAGAACCAAAGACAACAGACTCTAGCAGTTTTCTTCATTCTCCTACCCCATCTCGTAAATTAGCAACTTTAAAAAATTTTTTTTAGCAATTTCTTCTGATATTTGTCCTATTTTCTGCACTCTCTTGATTTATCAAAATATATTTACTGGTTCTGATTGTATTAGATGAAGATTTTAGCTTTTTTTTTTTACTTCCATCTCATCATTTGAATAAATTGTATTTCACAAATTCCAAGATGTGTTGTTTTTATACAGAACTTCAACATCTGTGGAATCAATGCATGCTTTATAATAATGTGTCATACTTTATTTCTTATTAGTATTTAAAATAATGGTGCATCTTACAACTAAACAAGTCTTTGATTGATGAAATATTCTTTTAGTAAGTCCATATTCAGTACTTCATTATGACTACATAAATAGATTTACTATGTAGCTAAGTAGTGACTTGCTTTCAATTTTTTCTTCTGTAACTTTTCCCCTTCTACTAAAATATTTGCCCAATAATTTTATTTGCTTAATTTTTTGAACCTATGGCCAATTCTCAAATATCTGTAAACTGCAATAAAATTTTCTACAAGGCCCCAAACTAAATCCTAGTTTAATTTTTTGTAAACTTCCCTCTGAAGCCCAGCACATTTCTGCTCCAACCTGGGCTAGGAGCTCTGCTCAGATGTCATACCAGGACTCTCCTTTACCTTTCTCCTATATTGGGTCATCTGTTCACTATATATTCTATGCCTATTTGCTTGTTTTTGTAACATATGCCCACAGATATCTTCCATGGAAGTCATTTCCACTTAGAATTTTGAAGATTTTTTTTTTCTGTCTTCTAGTTAATAATGTTGCCATTGATAAAAAGTATAATTCTGATTTCCAGTTCTCTTGAATTCTTTAGGACTGCTTTGATTTTCCTGATATTTTGAGGTTTTACCAAATGGTCTGCTTCCATGTAGATCTCTTTCATTTCATAGGTTCCTGATTTCTGTTACTGTCTGATTCTTCACAGCCTGGGTCTGGGCCTACGAACCCTTTTTATAGCTTCCACTCATCCAGTAACCCTTGGGGTTGCTCACACCCACGCTGCTCCATCACCCAAGTTTGGCAGCTCTGACTTTGCACTGATTTCAATGTAAGCTAAGAACTGTAGGTATGAGCTGGAGTGTGCTCCCATCTCACAACTGTGTTCCCCAGAGAGGATATGGCAGGTGTCAGAAAGAAGCCAGTTCCTTGTGTTCTGTTCCTGAGGTCCCTCTTCTCATCTGTAGAGTTCAGAACATCCCGAGTTCTGTTCTAAGCATTAACAAAGATAATTGATGCCTTTGCTCAACAACGTGAACTAGCACTCCAACTGATAACAGTTATTTCATGGCATTCACTTAAAATCTACTCCAACACATTAAATATTAATCGCTTTTTCATAAGGCATTTTTCTGCCAGTGAAGATACACATAGATATTTAGGGAAGAAAAACTCAAATTTATGAAATAAAAACTATAATAAAGAGGCAGAACAGCACTGTGACTCAGAGGGTAGGCACTGGAGTCAGACTTTTGAGGTTTAAATTCTTGCTCTCACACTAACTATAGGATCTCATGAAACTCATCTCACCCTCTAAGCCTCAGTTTCCTCATCTACAAAATGGTGACAGTAATATTACATGGTAATTTTGAAAAACAGATGGTTAAATGATCATGAAGCACTTGTTCAGTGCCTAAGTACAATAAATAACACACACACACGCACAAACACAGCTCTTCAATCAAATACTTTGAGCTGAATTTCTTGGGCCAGATTTGTGCTTCTGGGTCAGAATTCAGTCTCTTGTGCCCCGTGGTTTCTGCTACTGAATTCAAAGCAGCTCCCCTGTCTTTCTATTTTGGATAAGAACTTTTTTTCTGGGGGGAGGTCATCTGATCATCTGATTTTGCTTTTTGGCATCTCTTTCAGTTAAAGAAAAGGAGTTGGTTTTTCCCTGCACTGCTCAAGGGCTATGTCTTTATTTTTTTACACCATAGCAGTCCTTGACACTTCTGGTACTTAGTCCCTCCTTTCCTGCATGTCATTGCCACTTTCCATACCCTTATCTTAACTGGAGTCTCCTGGGAGTTTAATTCTCAATCTAGTCACCAGCCTCATTCCAGTTGTTAATTTTCTCTCTTCACTCTGCTGGGAATATATCCCAGCACAGAGAATTTTTTGCCTGGTTGTAGCAGACTCCAATTGAGAAACAATGGGTTAGCAGAATGGAGACTAATTCAAACCTGAAGGTTGGTTTTTATGATGCTACTTCATCATCCACGTTAAAGAAAAAGGTAAAATAGGAAGTGGAACTGAATGATAAATGCTGCCAATAAAACAATAGCATCAAGTCCCCTGTTCCAAAAGGATACCAAATGACCCCCAAAAGACTTTTACTGAGGTTCAAAGAGTTCTCATTTCTGAAATACTAGGTACAATATTTTTAACTGAGTAAATAGAGCCCAAGAGATAGTAAGTCATTTAAACACTTCTCTCCCTTCCCCTTCAGTTAAGAGGAGCCAACTTAATATATTTTTCTTCCAATTGAGCCCAAGGGGCACTATTCACTACTGGGGGGCTATAAAAGGTATTTGGGAGTCTAACCAACAGTGAAAGACAGATGGCAGGTTCTGCAGCAATCACAAGTTCATCTGAGGGATGCATATTAAACTCATGCCCTTTTATAGAGCCTTTTGACACACATCCCTTTTGAATTTGACCCCTTTAATTTTCGTGTGGCAACTTGCAGCTCATGATGCCTTGGGGCTAGTTATAAGAAGTTCACGTCTGAGATTACACATCTGATATTTATAAAAACACAAATACTCCAGAACTTTCTCCAGGCAGGAAATGACAAATCTTTGGTAAGCTATTTTCAGGGCTTAGAAAAAAAAGAAAAAGTTGGTGATGAACTAACCATTGAGAGTAGGATGATGTTGTCTTACTGCATATTGAAACCAGTCTCTTCTAACAAAAATGCCAAAAGCCATTATCTATACAATTTAATACTGTGCAGTAAGTCCCTGGCAATCCCCAGTAATCTGCAGCATTACACAGCACTGTGCTAAAGGGGATGTGAGATAATATGGGCTGATTTAATTAGACTCGGGGCTGCTGGAAAATCATGACTCTCAAAGTCCGACTTTGTTATTTCCCAATGAATTCCAGTTGGAAAATATGATCTCAGGTGATAACATTTCCTCAACTTTTATGTATCTCCTTTTATTACATCAAATCGGCCTGGTAGAGGTGATGGTGGTGGCCGGTGGCAGCTGTGGTGTTTTCTTTTAAGAACAACTTCAGCATTTGCAGAATGCATTGTTCAAGGCTCTGAGATACAAAGCCCCCCAAAGCAATATGACTGTTTAGCAATAAAGGTGCAGGTTCTTCATCACATTTACCTCTAGTACAAATGGAGGAACAAAAGAGCTGACTGATTTCTCAGTCAAGGAGGACCTATTGTAAAATGCTCCACCTTGGTTCTGTGGACCATACAGAACCGGCCATTTCAGCAAGGGATTTTAGGTTGATAAAATACATGACTCAGAACCATTACTCACTGTGCTGCCACCTTTTTAAAAATGCTTATGTTGAATTCAGTGTTTTGTATCTTTAAAAGATTTCAAACAGGAAAGTCAAAAGAAGGCTACAACATTAAGATTTTACTTTACAAGTATATATTTGCCATGTTAATGTGTATATGCATCCATCTGCTAATATAGATATGCAAATATGATTAATTTTTGCAGAACCATTTAAGTTTCCTGTATCATTAAGGTTAACTTCCAAATGGTTTTGTGTGAATTTTCCTATATCAACATATTACCATTTTCACAACTAAGGAAAATAAAAGTAATTCCTTAATATCACATACTTTCTTATCCAGATTAAACTTTCTTCAACTGTTGTCCAAATGCTTATTTGTTTTACATAAGCTCATTTATTAGAACCAGTTTGCACACTGCATTGGCTGTTATGTTGCTAGACTCTTTTAGTGAGGAACAGTATCCAACAGCTGTTTTATTTGTTTGCATTTTAATCTTGACTTTCTCAGATCAGGCCACTTGTCTTATAGAATGTTTAAAAGTTTTAATTTTTCTGTTTCTTAAAATATCCTTTTACTTGTTCCTTTATATCCTGATATTTCTGTCTATTAGGTATAATGGCCAGATGCAAGGTAAACATTTTTGGCCAGGAGACTTTGCCAATTAAGCATTTCATGTTATATTGCATCATTATCAGGAGACACATAATACCAGCTTGGCCCACTATTTGTGAAGCTGTTTAGTCAGTTAAGGAGGTAAGTGACAGATTTCTCCGTGGAGAGGTACATTTTCTCCTTTTTGTTAATACATTTTAAAAAACAGATGTTACTTAAAATATTATGTATAAATCATCATAGACTCATCTAGCACAGAGATTTTTAACCTCAGATCCATCGGTGTACTTAGAGTATGTACATGAATTCTTTAAAATTGTTTGCAAAATGTTGCATGCAGAATTCTTGAGGAGGACAAAATTCCTGCAATTTTTGAAAGAGAAGAAGGTGTAAAAGTGATCAAGGAAGATTTCTGCAAGTGAAAGTATTTCTCCAAGTCAAAGTATTTCTCCTTGAATTCCATTTTAATGCCATCCATTTTCCCTTCTCTTTACTCTGGCTCTTTAGTGGCTCCTGTACTGTAACCTCTTGAGAAAGCTGATGATTTGCCAACCTGTGCCCTCATTGCCTTCATTCAATTATTGAAGCCATCACTTTTGGAAGGAAAAGCTGTGTAAGCATTCATATCATAACCAAGATTGACAATGCAGCATATAGGTTGATACTTAATAAAGACATTAATAAGACTTCATTGAAACCGCAGTATGGTACACACAGAAGCAAAAGGAAATGAGGGGAGCAAGAGCATATGAGGAGGGGAAAGGGAGAGAGCCAAGGGCTGTGATTTAAGCTCATATTGGTACTAATAAAAGGATGGGAGAAACAGCACAGATGGGGCCAAGGGGAAGAGAAGATAGAAGGGAAGAGAGAGAAAACTGTTGAAGTCTGTCTGATATTAGCATGTGAGAGAAAGCATGGCAGCCTTGCCCTTCCTCTTACAAGCTATGGAAATTTCCATAAAACACTTGCTTAGTCAGCCCCTCCAACCATTAGTCTTCTACTGGGTCTTATTTATCATGTGACTTCATTCTGCAATGTTCTGCAGAATAAAGAACTTGGGGATATGAGAGAAGCAGGTGCAGAGTTCAGTTTGAACCCCTCTGGATCCTGCTGACTATTTCTGGGAGGTTTTCTTAGAAAGGTCTCAAACACACCTTCAGCCTTCTTCCTTCCCAAAAAGCCCCAGATGGGCCCAGCTTCCCAATATCATGACTAGATTTGGAAGCAGAGCCATCATTAGATCATGTGGTTCCTTTGAGCAAATTTGGAAAAAAAAGGAAAATTCATCTGGGTAGATGAATTAGACAAAGGTACCCAGCCCTGGGCAGACACAGTTCCACTGGCTCCCAGCTTGGCTCTCCTCACCCCTGTGGCTGAGCATCACCGCTGTTATTTCAGCACAGCAAACAAAGGAACACAATCACGACATGCAGGGAAAACAATTCAATGAAGAACTTCCCTTTCCTTCTGTTTCCAATATTAGCGGAAACCTGAAGGATCCAAGTTTATAAACATACTCCTGGCTAAGCATCCCACTCCACTAATAAAGTAGATTCTTTTTGAACTTTAAAAAAACCACTCCCCATCAACCTGGGATTCAGATGATTTTTGGCGTGAAATTTCAGGTTGGCAATTACAGGTATTTCATTCATATTGGTTCATTTATCCCCAATAATGCCTCTGTGTTTTATAATGAAAAACTCAGCACAGGACCTTTCTCTGTAAGCCTGTGCAGCTGGATGACAATTTAGATTCATGGTTCTGAGTCTGGTAACTGATTTTTCCTGTTAGCTTCAAAGAAATATTTCCCCCGTTATTTTAAGTTTAGTACAGTTTAATGTGGCTATTACAATATATCACGTCTTCCTGCACTCTACCTCCAAACCCATTTTTGGCTGATTAGAAACACCATATTCCTTATTTAGTACTTGCAAATCCTTCAGTTGTATAGTCTATATAAGTAATGCATACGGTAGATAAAACATCTTGATAATTAAACAGAAGTTTCTTTTCCTTTCTGTAGGAGCCAGAGCCTCCATTACAATCCTGGAGAGTGGAAATAAGACAAAATAGCACATGAGGTTCTCAGTTTCTTATTTTCCTCATGATTATTCAGTTGCTCACTCTGGCACAGAATGAGAAAAGCAGAGGTCAGTGCAGTTCATCCTCTTTGCCACAGAGCTCTTTGTGCACATCTTGGCACCCTCCTCTAGGTAGGCACCCAGAGCCTGCTTGTCACCAGTGGCCCTGCTGCACTGGCCTGGCCCGGGTAATCTCTTTTTGAGATGATGGTTGGCTGTCTTATCGATGAGCATGAGATTTCAAGTTAAACAGTCTCTAGTTCTTCTTAAATGGGTAAGCCTTCTCTGGGGTCAGGATTGTAGGCTTTCTTGACTAGGAGTCAGCGAACTATTCCTGGGAACCAAATCAAGCAGTTTATTTTCTAAGTGAAGTGTCATTGGAACATAGCCATACCCTGTCTGTCTACATATCGTCTGTGACTACTTTCACAGTGGAGTTGAATAGTTGGACTGTAAAGCCTGGAAGTTCTATCTGGTCTTTTACAGAAAGTTTCTGACCCTGTTCTAGACAACAGCTATTTCTCCCTTCTTTTTGGTGTTTAGAATACTAGTCATCTGGCCTTTTGTTACTTATAGTTCTTCCAACTTCATGGTATATCCTCTCTCTTGAAACACATGGGTACCACCTGCCATATCTGAACTCAAAGGCATGATTCCAATGGTGGAAACTAACCATCCTCAAAGGCTGCTGTAATAATATGATTATAATAATCTGCCTGGGTCCTGGACACGCAATGCTGAGAATTTACTGCTATGGCTGTGATCTTATCCCGTTTCTGCATGCCATTCATGTCTACACAGGATAAGAAGTCACAGACTAGTTATTTACTGTTCTCGAGTTTTTGAAGAATGATAAAGTGGGAAAAATTGACTCAGATCAGAAAGACCTGTATATTATTCTAGGCTCTATACTTTTCTGGTTCTGTGATCTTTGGCTCGTTATTAACCTCATTCTTAAAGAAAGTACCCTTTAAGTAGTCTTTAAGTCAGATTTCCTTCACTATAACAAAATACCTAAGGCAATTAATTTATAAGGACAAAAGGGTTTTTTTGGCTCGCAGGTTTAGAGGTTCCAATCCATGACCTAGTGGACTCACTGCTTTTAGGCCTCTGGTGGGGATACTGGATTGCTATAGTAGGGAGCATGTGGTACAGCAAACCACTGTCCTCATGACCAGGAAAGAAAGAGGAAGGGGATGAGTCCCACAGTTCCTTTACTGACATGTACCCAGTGATTTAAGGATTTCTGACTAGGCTTTACCTTCTACCAGTACCATGTAGTTGATCAAGCCTTTAACATGTGGACCTTTGGGAGACATTTAGCATCCAAATTATGGCAGCCCTAAAGTTGTGTTTGTTTTTTCATGTGTTTTCCTAAAGACTTAATACCCATCTTATAATATGCTACTTTGTAAACCTGATTCCCAATCATTTAGTCAGTTATGTCATTTTAAGGAAGACTGTGAGGAAGGAAGAGATGACTATCTTTACAGAGTTGCTGGGAGAGAAAAATGAGATTAGATAAGAGGCAATGGCTGTTATTCTCTTCTTTTTCCAACTGGTTCTACTCAAATCTTGATACTTCCAACTCCTTCACAACCAGCCTGACATCTCTAAGACCAGGAATCTGCCTGCTTTCCTAGTTCCCATTAACTGCCTTACTTACCATTTGATCAAACTGCTTCCATTCTCATCCCAGCCTGTAAGAAGATGAACTAGGCCAGATCTCTGTTTAGAACCTGTTGTTCACTTATTCCATCCAGTTTAGGATGTGAACGTTGAGTTTTTAAACTGAGGGGTTACTTGAAGTTTCCTTTGGACAATTATCACCCAGATCCTGGTCTTTTCCTGGATTCCTATTCATTTACCAAAGGATCAGCTCCTGCCTTCCATTATAGTTTAGTGTTTGACGCTGATCTGATCCAGGTTGGTCCACTGGTGACAGACCCAGCCCTGCCAAGTCTCAACTTTACTGTTCTATTTATTCTAGTTTCTCTGGGCCACCACCTACTTCATACAGTTTTTATGACCTTATGCTTGTGATGCTTGAAATATGGATGCTGAGCTTTTACATGAACACTATTAGCTGTCAAGGGTAAAGGCACATCCCTCATGAAGGGGCTGACTTTTACCTGAAAGGCAACTTTATTCTTGGCCTTTGTACAACAGAATTTAAGAGGATTCTCTTAAAGATGGATGTGTGTAGGTGTGTCTGTGTATTAGAGGAACGGGAGAGTTTGTCTTTTGGTTTTGATTGTAGTAGTGATGAGAATGTAGTAGTTTAATTGTCAGTGTTGATCATAAGGACAGACAAAAGAGTCCATGTAAAGTGTTTATGAAATGGTTGTTTCCTTGGGACAAGATATTTCAAGGCAGCAAGATGAGAAGCAAAGGGCATAGGATCCACACTCACTACAATGTTTTTAGCAGCTAGATGAGTTCCTGGCAAACATAGTGCTTAATAAATACTTATTGAATGAATGAATGAATGATTGACCACAGTCCATATTTTGTAAGCTGGCTTCTGTTCCATAAGGAACCACATGATGTTGTTGAGGGGTCTTGGCCTGTTCAGGTATAAATATGCAAACAGTTTTAATTTTTCAATAACTGCTTCCAATGGGTATTGAGTTTTGTCTGGTTCTTAGGATTTAGTGTCACTCATTTTACAACTTGAGTCTCATCTGTAATTCTGAGCTCTCTTCCTATCCCCTTCTTCACCTACTCTTCAGCCTCAGCTACATGACTTATGGTAAAATCCAATCTCTCACCCAATTCATAAATCAGTTCTCAACTTTGAGCCCTTCCCACTCTGTGGTAGAGTAGGATGAAGGGGAAACTCTGCCACTTTGTCCTTTTGTTGAGTTTCACTGTTAGGCATGACACCAAATGATATAGGTCTGAGCTCTGTGGTTGGTTTCTGAACCTATTTCTTTTGGAAGATTCATATATTGGTTTGGGGGAAGATGCTATTGAAACCTTTTGCTTCACAGAGATCCATCTCAGGTCTTGTGCTCTTGCTTACCCTAATCCAAGCCTCCACTATGTCTCCTGGCTTCAAGAAATCAAAGGGGGAAGGGATTCTTGTAAGATGATGAAGCCCCATACATTTTCTTTGGTATCCATATGATTTGTGGTGAACTCACATAGACCCAGCATATCAAATGTGGAAATACCAGCCTTCTCTAGCCTGCACCTCACAACTTTGCCATCTTGTTCCTGCCACATTCTCCACTCCTCTGTACACTGCAAAAAACCCCCTGCTCTCTGACAGAATGACTTTTATGAAAGTAATCAACTCCAGCTCTGACTTCATGGGATTGGTAATGGAACGGTCTAGGCAATCCTAATATTTAAAAAGGGGCTTGGTGAATGTTTTCTCTGATATGTGGATGCTAACTCACAGTAAGACAATGGAAGGTAGGAAAAATAGTTGCATTAGACAAGGGGAATGAAGGAAAGTGGGGAATGGGGATAGGAAAGATAGTAGAATGAATTAGACTTTACTATCCTATGTGCATATTACATGACCTATGTGCATATTACATGACCAGTGTAATTCCACATCATGTACAACCAGGAGAATGAGAAGTTATACTTCATAAATGTATGCCACCCTACTATCATGTTTAACTAATAAGAAAAAAGTATAAAAAATTAAAACATAAAAAGGGGCTTGGGGTGCCAAAGTTGAATCACCCCTTGTATTAAAGGCTATGTGTCCTTGTTCTTGGGCATCTTCTCACACACCTTGATCACCAAGATTCCCAACCAGTCTAGTCATTTTGGTCCTAGAAGGCACTAGCACATTCACACCAAGGAACTGTCTTCCTAGAACCTGCTCTGAAGAGTTTGTTAACTTTCTTCTCAACACAATGCCATCTCCACTTGCTGTATTAGCCTCCCAGAAAACAAGAAAATCAAACCCAAAACATCTCAATAAATCTCTCCCAATAGCTGGATACTTTTGCAATTATTTCCATGTTGTTTCCCTTTGATTTATAAACTAGAAACTTAAAGTTCCAACCAGTCTTGAGAAATCAGAGGAAAAGAAGTTAAAACATTAGAGGAACACCTGGTACATCTCTAGGTGTCAGCTGTGGAACCAAAATGAAAGAAACAATAGAATGAAGGAATATAGGGTTATAAAAGGAGGTCATGATGTCAGCCTTTCCTCCCTGACATCATCTGCAGAGCCAGCATTGTGAAGGCCAGGATTGTGAGGCAACCGTGATCCTAGCTGACTGTAGCTTGAGCCCTGGCTATAAGGTCATCCTCCCTGTTAATAGAACCCAAGATCCTTAGGGAATGTCTGTTTCCAACAGCAACTGCACATGCCACTCTGGGGCTCTAATTCCTCTGCTGGGTTGAACTCTGCATCATTATTATCTCTATTCTTTCTCTTGTTCTTGGGTTTTGGTAAGTTGTGATGGTTAATTTTATCGGTCAACTTGACAGGGCCACAAGATGCCCAAATATTTAGTTAATAATTATCCTTGGTATGTATGTGAGGGAGCTTCTGGAAGAGATTAACATTTGAATCAGTAGTTTGAGTAAAACAGATGCCCTCCCACCCAATCCATTCCTCCTCCAATCCATTAGGTCTGAAAGGAACCAAAGAGCAGAGTAAGAGAGAACATTTTCATTCTTTTATTCATATCCCACCCCCTTTCCCTCCCTCTCTCTCTCTCTCTCTCATGACGAAAAGTCACAGTCAATCTATGGCAGAATATAACAGGACATAGGAAGTAGATCTGACATTTGTTAGTGTAAGACACTGAAAGTTTGTGGCTATTTGTTAACACATCACTCTATTCTATCCTCACTTATATAGTATTTCATCTGGTTTGTCATTTAACTTGTTGGTAATTGAATCACAGACACTAAGTATTGTTCGATTTATGTTGTAGGTTGAAGGAACACCCCATTATTATTTCAGAGAGAGTGAAAAGAAGTCAGTGTTTTACAACATATTCACAGAATCTATGCATTACTCAAGTGAATTAATTACAGGTTTTTTTAGAAGTTAATGGGTATCATTTTAAGGTTTGGAAATGAAAATAAATTTTCTCTCCTGAATGGAAAGTTTTTATGTAGGAAGAGACCTGACTGAACACATCATCCTCATAGCTATTTAGATAACTCTAAAAAAGTTATCAAACATGAACAGAGTCATAACCTATTATTTTCCAACTGATCTGGGATACTGCATTAAAATGACCATATTATCAAACCACAAATTGTTATACAAATGCAAATTTTCTATCATCATTATCTTTGGATACAAGTTTTAATTTCTGCAGAGCTATGAGGATGTCTTTTACTCTAGCTCTATTTCTTTTTACCCTCTAATTTTTAAATAGGAGCCAGCTAACCAATGAAGAACCATTTTAAGAAAGAATAGATGGGAACCAATAGAAAAAGTGTGTTACAATCATGTATATTCAAATGAAATTAAAATAAGTTAACACAATTACCTGAGTCTATTAATATATTTTATGAATTCAATTTAATGTCCTGCTTTTATAAGTTTAAATGTACTTAGATTGAATACAGAATTATGACTGTCTTTATGGTTTTAGGTAGACAGACTATGTTAAATAATCTCCCTCCAAATTTTGCAAGTACATTGAATATGTTTGCTACAACATGATTAACTACAAGGACAGAGTGAGTACTACCCCTCGACACAGGAATCATAAAGGTTTTTAAATTTAATCAGGATTTGAATGGAAAGCAAAACAAATGCAATCAGAATCAATGGAGATAGAAACTAAATTCACATTTGCATAGGGTAAGGGGACTGGAGAAATGGGGGTCTGACTACTTATGGATATGGGGTTTCTATGACAGGTGATGAAATGTTCTAAAATTGAAAACTGTGGGTAAATTATACTGTATGTAAATCATATCTCAAAAGTAAGATTATAGCCTGGCACAGTGGCACATGCCTGTAATCCCAGCGGCTCAGGAGGCTGAGGCATTAGGATCTTGAGTTCAAAGCCAGTCTCAGCAAAAGCAAGGTGCTAAGCAACTCAGTGAGATACTGCCTCTAAATAAAACACAAAATAGAGCTGGGGATGTGGCTCACTCATTGAGTGCCCCTGAGTTCAATCCCAGTTACCTGTCCCCTACCAAAAAAGTAAGATTATATTAAAGTAAACAAAAAATTTTAATGTTGAAGTCCTAAGCATGATATTGAGGGTACAAATTTTGGGGCTAAAGAGTTATAGATTTAATCATAGTGAAAATTAAACTATTATAAATATCAAAAAAATCACAAACAGAATCTAAGGAAAAAGACAAACTTTGATTACATGATGGCAAAGTGTTAACACTTGAAGGTTATTTCTACATCGTGAAGAAATAAAAAGATGAAAATCCTAAGTTGAAAATGAATGAAAGCTATGAAGAGCTTGCAAAATAACAGAAATGCTTATTAACTAAATTTAAAAGGGTGAAAACACCAGAGTCAAATGAACTGCAGTACTGAGAACTCTGAAATTCTTGTCAGATTACCCTAGGGACAAATCCTACTCTATTAACCTTTGTGACTTTAAAGACATTATCGACTTCCTTAAGCCTTTCATCTGTACAATGGGATACATATTTCAGAGGGTATTGTTATGGTTTGGATATGAGGTGTTCCCTAAAATCTACTGTTAATGTAGGAATGTTCCTCGGTAAAATGATTGAACTGTGAGAGTTATAACCTAATCAGTCCATTCCAGCTTAAATGGACTGACTGGGTGTTAACTGTAGGCAGGTGGGGTGTGGCTGGAGGAGGTGGAGAAGGTGGGTCACTGGGGCAAACCTGGAAGGGTGTGTCTTCCCTGGGGCTCCCTCTCCCTTTTCTTTGCTTCCTGACCCTACCCTGAGATGGCAGCTTCCCTCTGTTGGGACCTTCCCCCATTATGTGCTGCCTCATCTGCAGGCCACAGTAATGGAGCTGGCCATTTATGGACTGAGGTCTCTAAAACCATGAGCCCCAGATAAATTTTCCTTCCTCAAAGTTGTTCTTGTCAGGTATTTTGTCACAGCAATGAAAAAGCTAACTAAAACAGTTACATAACAATTAAATTAGATAACATATATTTAGTATAGAACTTGGGATATAGTAAACATTTAATAAATGCTACTCTGATTACTATTCTTTGCTATGAAACTGGCAAATACAAAATATATCTAGTATGTAGGAATGTAAATTTTTATATAGTTCCTTTAAGAACTTAAATTTATATATTTTTCTGGAGGATAATTTAGTTAAATGCATCGAACACCTTTAAAAAATTAAAAATTGTTGTATATCCAACATGTTGTAATAGTATACCCTAACAAAATTATTGGACATGTCCAAAGATGCAGATACAAAGATATGCTTTGTATCATTGTGTAAACAGAAAAAAGTCTGGAACTGACCAAAAAGTTTTAGTCTTAGAATAAATAAATTAGTCTTAGAATAAACAAATAAATTATAGAATATTTATAGAATATCTACACAATGAAACACCAAGCCACCATCAAAATGACAATGCAGATAGTTATCTATTTGTTCGTATGAAAATGTTTATAATACATAAAATGACATAAAATGGTGACTCAAGTATATACCAATAGAAGTTTATATGAAACAATATATCTAATAACAGAGCTGCAAAACAAATTAAACAAAATTCAAAGCTGAAAAGAAAAATAAATGAATCAACATTATAGTTGAAGATTTTAACTGTAAGTAACTGTTAGAAAAAGTAGGTGTAAAGTCAGAAAGGCACATGAGATTTTAAAACCCTTAAGACTCTCAGATTAACAGATCTATGGGAAACTCCAGATAACAACAGATATTCTTTTCCAATTGCACACGGAACATTCACCAGCAAAGACCATATGTACCATGAAACAAGTCTGAACATTTTAAAGGACTGAAATCGTTCTCCAACCACAACAGAATTTAATTAGAAATCAATAATATACATGAATTGTTAGAGTTCCCAAACAGTTCTACAATTC
Source organism: Glaucomys volans (assembly GCA_020662805.1). Taxonomy (NCBI): domain Eukaryota; kingdom Metazoa; phylum Chordata; class Mammalia; order Rodentia; family Sciuridae; genus Glaucomys; species Glaucomys volans. Next base: position 827,721 of record JAJEJO010000884.1, on the reverse strand, counting down.
AAGATAACACATGGATAAGAAAAGAAATAAGAAAATATATACTGAAATGACTGAAAATAAAATAAATCAAAAATTGTGGGATGAAACTGAAGCAGTCACTACAGGGAAGTTTAGAACTTTAAATACCTATATTAGACACTGATCCCCCAAAAAAGCTAGTGAAACTATTAAGTGAATTTAACAAGGTCACAGGATAAAAAGTTGATACAAAAAGTCTATATTTCTACCTACCTAGGATGAATCTGACATTGAAATTTTAAAAATTATTTATTATACCATCAAGCAATTAAAATTCTTAGGAATAAATTTAACAAATGATATACAAAACTGTACAATAAAATCCACAAATCATCACTGAGATAAATTAAAGAAGATCTCAAAAATAGAGAGATATATTCTGCTTATGGACTGGGACACTGGATATTGTTCAAATGGCAATTTTTGCCGAACTGATGTATAGATATATTGCAATCCTAATAAAAAATTGGGTAGGATTTTTAAAAACTCATTTTTGAGAGTTAGAGAAGTTGACTTTAAAATTTATATGGACATCTCCAGACCCACTCCAGAGCCAGGCTAGTCCCCATAGCTCCAGGCTCTAGCCAAGTATCCATGAACTCAGCTTCCAGACCCCAACTCCAGGTTGTCACCTGCAGAAACAGACACCAGGTTGATACCCTTAGGCTCACACTTCAGAGAAGCCCCAACATAGTCATACTGTGATAAAAAACGAGATCCATTTAGATTTTTCTTTTGAGAGACTCATTTTCTCTTTAAGTGAGACTGGGGCAAAGGGTACACATAGCTGAAAGTGAAGGGATGGGAAAAAAAATCCATGCAAATAACAAGCAAAAGAGAAGAAGGAGCCTATAGCTATATCTAATAAAATACATTTTAAGTGAAAAATGTCACAAGAGACAATGAAGAGCATTAAATGATAAAGGGGCAAATTTATCAATAGGATATAACAATCACAAATACATATGCACCTAACATAGGTGCAGCTAAATATATAAATCAAACATAACAGATCTAAAGGGAGAACTAGACTAACAATTTATTGGGACTTCAACATCCTATTTTCATCAATGGTAAGGTCATTCAGACAGAAAATCAATATGAAAATGGTAGACTTGAACAGCACTCTAGATCCAATAAACCTAACATATATAGAACATTCCATACAACAGCAGCAAGTACACATAGGATGCTATCCAGGATAGATCATATATTAAGCCACAAAAGAAGTCTGAACAAATTGAAGAACACTGGAATCATGTCAACTTCCTTTTCTAGTCACAATGGTATGAAACCAGAAATCAATAACAGAAGGAATCTTGGAAAATTCACAAATATATGGAAATTAAACTATTCTTGAACAGCCAGTGAATCAAATATGAAATTAAAAGGGAAATTTAAAAATCTTAAGACAAATGGAAAGAAACACAAAAAACATAAGAAGCTATGTGAAGTCACAAAGATATTCTGGGAGGAAAGTTCATGTCAACAAGTACCTACTTGAAAAAGAAGAGGAAAATAATTTTAAATAAGCAAACAAATGTTACAACTCAAGGAACTAGAAAACAAAGCAAAACAAAAAACCTAAGTTCCAAGCTGGTAAAAGGAAGGAAATAACAAAGATCAGAAAAGAAATAAATGAAAAAGAGTCTAAAAAATAATAGAAGACCAATGAAATTAAGATCAAGTTTTTTTTAAGATTATCAAAATGGATAAGTCTTTAGCTAGACTAAGAAAAAAGAGAGAAGACTCAAATAAAAGCAGAAATGGATGAGATGTTACAATTGCTACCACAGAAACACAAAGGTTCATAAGAGATATGAACAATCATCTGCCAACAATTGGATAACCTAGAAAAAAATGGATAAGTTTGTAACACATACCTACCAATACTGAACCATGAAGAAATAGAAAATCTAAACAAACTAGTAAGGAGTAAGGACTCAATCAGCATGGAAAGCCTCCAACAACAACAAAAAAAGCCCAGAACCAGTGAATTGCACTTCATCAGTGAATTGTACCAAACACTTTAGGAAAAATTAACACCAGTTTTCCCTAACTCTTTCAACAAAAAGTTGAAGAGGAGGGAATACTTCCAAAATCATTTCACAAGGGCAGCATTATCCTGATATCAAAACCTAGCAAGGACACTACACAAAAAGAAAATTACAGGCCAATATGCCTGATGAACAGAGATACAAAATCCTCAACAAAATACTTCCATACTGATTTCAACAGTCCATTAAATGGATGATATACTATGATCAAGGGGGGACTATCCCTGGGCTTATATGGGGGGTTCAACATATGCAAATCAGTAAACAAGATATACTGTTATTAACAAAACGAATATTAAAAATCATGATTATCTCAATAGATGCAGACAAAAAGATGACAAGATTCATCATCCTTTCATGATAAAATTCTATCAACAAATTAGATATTGAAAAAATGACCCTCAACATAATAGAGACCACTTATGACAAGCCCACAGCTAAGATCACGTTCAATAAATCTGAAACTTTCGTCTAAGAACAGGAGCAAGACAAAAATGCCCACACTCATCACTTCTATTCAAAAGAGTATAGGAAGTCCTAGCTAGAACAATTAGGGGAAAAAAAAAAGGATCCAAAGTGGAAAGGAAGAAATAAATTTGTTTCTGTTTGCAAATATTATGGTCTTATCTATAGAAAACCCTAAATACTTCACTACAAAACAATTGAACTAATAAGCAAATTCAGTAAAGTTTTAGGATAAAAAAAGATTATTTCTAAAGATAAATTCTAAAAAATTTCTAAAGATAAATTATTTCTATACAATAACAACAAATGATCCAAAAAGAGAAATCAAGAAGCAACTCCATTGAAATAGAGTAAAAATTGTAAAATAACTTAGGAATAAGATTAACTAAGGAGGTGAAAATCCTGAACAATGAAAACAATAAAATACTGACTAACAAAATTGAAGTAGATACAAATAAATGGAAAGATATTCTGTTCACATATTTGACGAATTAATACTTGTAAAGATGTCCATAATACCCAAAGCACTCTTGAGACTCGATGTAATCCCTATCAGAATTTCAATGCAAATGACAAAAACAACCCCCCCCAAACAAAATCTGGTTTTAAAAGTAGGCAAAGAACATGTGTAGACATTTCTCAAAAGAAGGCATAAAAATGGCCAAAAGGTATATAAGATGTTTAACCTTAATAATTATTAGGAAAAAGCAATTTTAAACAACAATGTGGTATGATCCCATACCTGTTTTGGCTATTACCAAAAACATAAAAGATAATAAATGCTTCAAGGTTCTGGAGAAAAGGAACCCATGCACACTTTTGGTAGGAACATAAATTAGCATCATTTTGATGGAAAACATTATGAAGTTTCCTCTAAAACTAAAAAAGTGGAACTAGCATACAAACCAGCAATTTCACTTCTGGGTATATATCCAAAGGAAATGAAGTCCATACATTGAAGAGACATCTGCACTCCCAGGGTCACCTCAGCATTAAGACCAGGGGCCAACAGAAACCACCTATTGTCCATCAACAGATGAAAGTATGAGGAAATGTGGTATGTGTATATGTACACACACACATACACACACACACACTGGGATACTATTTAACCTTTAAAAAAAAGAAATTCTGTCTTGGACAGCATGGATGAGCCTGTAGGACATTATTCTGCAGTGAGAAAACCAGGGCCCATTAAGACAAATACCACATAATCTCACACATGTATGGAATTTAAAAGAGCTAAACTCAGAAGCAGAGAACAGAATGGTGATTACCAGGGCCTGAGGGGAGGAAAGAATGGGAGATACTGGCCAAAGAGTACAAAGCATCTATTAGACAAGAGGAAAAATTTCTGGAGATCTAACATATAGGATGGTGATTTAGTTAATAATACCATATTATGTTTGAAAATTGCTAAGAGACTCTCATAAAAAATAAGCATGTGAGACAATGGATGTGTTAATAAGCTTGATGTAATCCTTTCAAAATTATACATACAATTGTCCTTCAATATCCATAAGGGATTTGTTTGAGGATTCCTGAGATATACGTAAACCCAAGGACCTTTAAGTCTCTTATTTGAAACAGAATAGTATCTATATATAACCTCCTGTATACTTTAAACCTTCTGTAGATGACTTATAATACCTAATACAAGGCAAATACTCTGTAAATAGTTCTTATACTGTCTCATTTAGTGAATAATAATAAAAAAGATCTGTACACATTTCAGTAGAGACACAATTTTGCTTTTAAATTTTTTTTTATGCTTGGTTGGTTGAATCTGTGGATGTATAATCCACAAATATGGAGGGTTGACTGCATATCAAAACATCACATTGTACATTATAAATACATTGTTATGATTTAGACATTACGTTTCCCCCCAAAGCTTATATGTAAGACAATACAAGAACATTCAGAGGTGAAATGATTGGGTTATAAGAGCCTTAACCTAATCAAAGTTAATCCACTGAAGGGAATAACTGGGTGGTAAGTCTACGCAGGTATGGTGTGGCTAGAGGAGATGGGTCTCTGGGGGCATGCCTTTGGAGTATATATTTTGTCTTTGATGAATGAAACACTCTCTCTTTCTGCTTCCTGGTGCCATGTCCTAAGCTGCTTTCCTCTGCCACACCCTTCTGCCATGATGTTCTACCTCACTTCTAGCCCAGAGCAATGGAGCTGGCCTTCTATGGACTGAGGCTTTGAAATGGTGAGTTCCAAATAAACTTCCTTCCTTCTCTAAAATTGTTTTTGTTTGGTCTTTTGGTCATAGCGATAAAAAAGCTGATTAAAATAGAAACACACACACATATATATATATATATAATTTTTATTTGTCAGTTATACCTTAATAAAGCAAGGCAGACATTTTAAAGTGATTTTCTTCTTCAAATTCAGAAAACTAGAATAGTCAAAATAGCTTTTTAAGACAACAGAGTGAAGGGGTAAATACTACCTAGTTTACTATAAAGCTACTGTCATTAAGAAAATGCAGTTTTGAAATAAGAATATACATGGATTAGACATAACTTTCCAATGTTCATATTTGAATACACCATCAGCAAAACTCTACATATCAAGTACAGCACAAGAATGGGATCCTAATTAGGATATGTTATAATCCATATATATATTATATGTATATAATACCCTCTTACTGTCATGTATATTTAAAAAGAACAAAAATTAAAAATATACATATAGATCATTTGAAGAGAAATGAAGGTCAAGAAATATTCTGTCACTTAATTTGATATATAAAAAACTTTTTGAGAAGGGTGCCAAGGTAATGTTGATAGGATAGTCTTTTCAATTAATGCTGCTCAAGTAACTGTATACTCACATGAGAAAGAAAAATGAACTTCGGCCCTCGTAACTCTAATAAATACTAACTTGAAATAGATGGAAGACCAAACCGGTACAAGATCATGCATGTGGGATTTGACTTTATATTCCTTGCTTATTTCACTGTGACATAATTTCCTCCTGGCTTATCATGCTAAGGCAGGGTTTCTTTTTAACAGCTAAAATCTAGGAATTTTAGAAAAAAAATCTTAAAGACCTTGGGTTAGGTGAAGATTTCTTAAGGTACATAAGTAAATGAACCATAAAAGGAAAAAATGTGTATATTGTGTCAAGCAGAGTTTGCTGATCAAAAATATTAAGATATGACTGGGGGCTGGGGTTATGGCATGGTGATAGAGCATGTGCCTAGCATGTGCAAGGCCGTGGTTTTGATTCCCAGCATAAAAAAAGAAAAAAGGAGGCAAGTCACACGCTGGGAGCAAACATTTGCTAAACATGTATCTGGCAAAGAACTATTTTCCAAAATATAGGATGGAATTTAAAAGCTTAATAAAAGTCAAACACATAATAAAAAAGGAAGCTATATCTGAAAAAAAAAAACCCACCAAAGAAAATGTACAAATAGCAAGTAAGAATAATGAAGTATCAGCACATGCCCACAGAACAATTAAAAGAAAAACTGTGGTTAACATGTGGAGAAGAATCTGAAGCTCTCCAATATTGCTGGTGGAAATGAAAAATGGTGCATCCTCTTTGGAAAACAGTTTGATGATGATTTCATACAAAGTTGACATGAACTTATAAGACACAAAAATCCTCCTCCTAGGTATTGACCCAGGAGAAAGGAAGTTACATCTATATAAAGACATGTACACAAACATTTATAGCAATTATATTCATAATAGATTCAACCAGAAACAGCCCTAAATGTCTATGATTAGACATTTCTATGATTTCTATGATCCATTAATGGATCAATGAAATGTGGTATTTCCATACAATGGAACACTACTCAGCAGTAAAAAGGAAGGGAACACTAATGCATGCGAGAACACTAATGCATGGACCACCCTCAAAACTCTAGAAAACTCTAGAAAAGGCAAATCTATAGTGATAAAAAGCAGATGAGTAGTTGCCTGAGTCTGGGTTAGGGTCAGAGGTGGAGAGTGACTGCCCAGTGGAACAAGAGAATTTTTTTTTTGAAACTTAATTGTGGTTGCTGGTAGTTAAATGAGTATATTCATTGACCCTAACCCATGGACTGTCCACTTAAAATGGAATGATTTTAATGTATGCAAATTACATATCAATAAACCTTTAAAAGAAATGGATGTGAAAGTATGTAGAAGTGCTGTGAGGAATAGCTTTTCTATAAATAGCTATAAAGTTATGTGCACAATAAATCGAATAAGTGAATAAGATTTCTCTCGCCCTCATTTAATTCCTTTTAACTTCATTATTTGAGGCAATGACTGAGAGGTCTTTTGAAATTAGTTCTTATTCTGTCTCTAAATACTCCCAACTGTATAGTATGGTTCCTCATATAAAATACCAAATACAAATTCTGCCCAGATGGACAAAAGATGTATTGTCTTCAAACCACTAGCTTGGCTCTCTTATACTTAACTTTTACTTCAGATATCCAAGCTTAAAAGCAACCAGATGAAGTTTTATGGAATTTTGTAAAGAGAGGGGAAAAGAAAAGACAATGATGAAGAAGAAATAATGAAAACAACTTTTGCTCATGGGAGGAAATTTTCTGTGCCAACTTTTAGTTCAGAACGATCTTTCGTTGGCCAAATTCCAAATTCCTCAAAGTACGGGCTTAGAATGGAAGCGCTGACACAATCTGAAATGTAGCACTGTACACAGGGTGATATAATAAATGGTGGGTCAGTGTCCTTGCTATCTTTCATGATAGGCTCCTTCCTTTGAAATAATTCACTTCATTTTAGTTGATGTTGTTATTGCAATATTTTGTTAAAAATGACTGAAAATCACATCTTTTCCATACTTTTTGTGTACTTATTATATAATAAAAATTAACCTTGGTGCTGAAATTTTTCAGACTGGTTTCTCTCTACATTGGCAGAATAAATCGTTTTTTTTCTTTTATCAAGTACAGACATTCTTTTCATTTTACCTACTTTTGTTGTATGTGAAATAACTGGGACATTACAGAATTCTTTAAAAACTACTAGCTTTCCATGAGGATATAATCATTTTCTGTAATTTCAAAGAATCTAGATGAAAAACTTATTTGGGGGGAAGAAATATTAGCTCAGTCTCCATATGTGTGCTTTTGAACTCTATATTTTATGCTTTATTAAGAGTAGGACAACTTAAAGATGCTGCATTATTACTGTATGCTAATCAGAAGCTTAATGTGTAAGAGGCAAGAGCATTCAGTATTAAGGATATTTTTATAAATGCCTTGAATAAACCATGTTTAGAGATAAAAATGATTCAAGGTATCTTCTCATAATGAACCTAAGATAATTGTACTGAATTATGTGGAAAAGAATTCAGAGCTCTTGCTTTTTCAAGAATTGTTTCTCTTCCATAGCCTCATCTTGGACACACCCTCCAAATTATCTAAACCTCAGTGTTACATGGGTCTTTCAAATTATGATTTGTATGTGTGCACACAGGGAGCATGACTTACAGTTTTTCAGAAAACACACCTGAGAGTTTCCTGAATTTAGTGCATGTAAAAATCTCCAAGGGTCTGTTGCTTAGTTGATAGATTAAGATCTGGTGGGACAAATACAGACATCTGATACTCAACAGTGGAGGACTGAGGACTGGTCACTCAGAATTAGGAAACAGGATGTGGAGCCTTCACATTCCATCTTGTCCATGAAATCTAGGTCACATCTAAGGATCTGAATAGGGTTTACTGCACAGTTGGCACTGTGAGTGGACTGAAACTGGTTCCAACTTTCAGGTGGGATCAATGTTTAAAACTTGCCATCCTAATGTTACCCCATTTGACACCCCATTATTCACCAGTAGAATAACAATGATGCCAATAACTAAATTATTTGGAAATATATTCTCAAATTTGAAAGATCATTGTAAGCAGGGGGCCTGCATAACCAAAATTTCTAGAGATAGCCACACTGTTTCTGACCAATTTTCCATTTTTATGCTTACAAATAAAAGTCTTATTTTTTGTGAGTAAGTGGAAGACTCAGAGACTGCTATATCCCAGAATACTACTAAAAGTCTTCTACTATGGATGTCAATATTACAATGAGCTATAACATATCCTGTACCTTCCCACCCCAGCGATCATCTTCCAATAGACAAAAGGGTAAGTGTGCCTCTTTCTAGTATCTAATATCACATGCTTTTAAAAATTTTATTTTTCTCCCTCCACTACTTTTTAAACTTAGAGAAATGATGTATTTAATCACTAAAGACAGTATGTTGACTGTTCTCACTAGGCAGCAGATGAGGCAGAACAAAAATTGGTATAAATATTAATTGGTATGAGCATAAAGAAAGAAATGACCTCTTCAGTCTCCTTTGCAGAGGAGAGTGGAATCAAGTGGAAAAGTGGGTAGGAGAGGGCAGGAAGAGTGGAGAGAGAGGAGTATCTAGAACAGGCTAACTGGTATCTAAGGAAACAATTTCCTGTGAAGGGGGAGGAGGAATGGACCAGCATTCAGGGTTGCTTCTTTTTCTGTAAAACCTGGAATTTTAGTGTGACTCTCAAAACCTGCCTTCACTGATTGAATCCTGAACTTTTCACATAAATAAAGAAGAGGAACAAATAAAACAGATAACAATGATCTTTGTTTACACAACATTTTTATTTATCCCCTGTATTTGTTAAAGCAATGCCAGCTGCTAAAACAGATAAGCCCCCCAATGCCATGGGTTTAACACAATGAACATTTATTTCTTGCTCCTGATACAGACTAAAGTAGATGCTCCCAGTTGATAGCCTTCCACCCTAGACATCCAATGTGGTCATTCTGAGACTCAGTCTCCTTCCATCCTCTGGCCCCATTCCCTTCTTAACTCTTAGAATCCTCCTCATTCAGAACAACAGGGAAAGATGTGCAAAGGCAGCATCTGCCTCTTCATCACTTCTCAGAATGACTTGGATTGCTTCCACTCATATTTCCTTTGACTAAAACCAGTCTATTTCCAGAAAATGTGGTTCCTGACTGAGAAGCTACCTCCCCCATGACAATTCAACATATAGGAAGGAGAACATGAGACTTCAGTGGTCAGTCATCTGTCTTTTCCACCCCTTATATATTATATATATATTAATACATAATATATATAATATATAATATATATAATTATATAATATATATAATAATATAATATATAATATATAATATATAATATAATATATATGATCTTATATATATATACATATATATATAATAGATCATTACATCTAAATTATCTTGCATTTTTGGATAAAAGTTCCAACAAGGCAATAGGTTGTCTGGATTTCAATAGAAATGTTAATGAGGTTTTAAAAGGAATCATTCGTTCTTAAATTAATACTCATATTTCTTAATGGCATTCATTCTATTCAGTTATCAACTTGTAAAGATTTTAGGAAAGATTCAGCTTCCCATTGAAGGTTTTCTGGTTCTAGGGAAACATACTAATATACCTGTGGATACAGATTTTTTAGAATTCCAGCTGAATTGTCCCATTTAGAAATCTGTTCTGATTTAAATGTTTTGCCCTGCACCCATATGTTAAAACCATAACCATACCAAGGTGATAGAATTAAAAGGTGAGACCTTTGGGGAGGTGATTAAATCATGAGGGCTAAGATGTCATGAATGGAAGTTTCTCCTTATCAAAGAGATTCTGGAGACCTAGCTAATCCCTTCCATGTGTGAGGACACAGGTGTGTATCCGGAAGTGGACCTTCTCCAGACCTATAAGAAATATTTCTCTTATTTAACAGTAACCTAGTCTATGGTATTTTGTTATGGCAGCAGAAATTGTTGAAGACCAAGTCCAAGACTAAGCCTCCGTGGGAAGGAATCTTGACACCAGATCATAAACTTGCTCAAGGTTGCTATTCCATAGCCCTGGTCCCTAAGATTTCTCTGTACAGAGCTAACATCCATGTGAAATCAGAATAAATCTAAACAAGCAGTTGGGATACACAAATGAAAAAATAAAGGATGAAGAGGAAACAAACTCTCAGTGGAGTTTCCCATTTTGGTTTGCGGTAGCTCTAACATTTGTTTCAAGTTCTGGGAAAGGTTTAGTGTTTGGCTTTGAACCTCACCCAAACAAAACTTCAAGGGGCTTGTCCATACTCTTTTCCATGGAAATGGTCCTTTCTGGTTCACCACGTTTTCAAGTAGATCAGTTATAAAATGAAAGGAGACATTTTTGCAAAACCAACTAGTGACCAAGATGATTATGCTCTAATTGTTTCTGTGTTTTGCATGAAAACCATTGTCAAATTTGTCAACAGAGAGACCACACTTATCTGTTCTTAGGAAACCATTATATATCCTTCCTCTGGTACTTTTTACTGGTATCCAATTGTCAGGTATTTTTATTTGATGTTTTAGGTATTTTCATAGAATTCAAGTTCCAAGTTAATTTAAAGGACCTATAGAGGTCTTAAGAAATCAATGAAAAGAGACTCTGCAGTATTATTCCTTCATTTGGTACATTTTTTATCGAGCATTTATAGCATAGAGACTGTATACCAAAGTCTGAAAGTGCTATAAAGTGAATTGTAGCTTCCTTCTGTAAGGATTTTATAGTATAGCTAGAAAGATATATATATAAATTTACAGCAAGAGACTATGAATTTTATTGCACTTGATACTACATTTCCTCAATTTATAGAGTATTGCTCAGTACAATAACGATTATTGATCATTATTAGGTAAATGTTGACCAAAAAAAATTAGCATATATGTTTTTTTCTCTACTACAGCTATGTGATAATAAAGACAAGCTGCAAAATATACAGTGCTTTATGAAGCATCTCAGAACTATAAGAAATATAATTTATAGGTGGACAATCTGTTTGCTATAGGGTCCTTTGAGACTTAGATGCTATTGAAAGTTTAGCTAAGGGAGATATGCATGCACACTTTTGAAGCAGTTTGGTATAAAATTTTACATCTCATGAAGAAAAAGAACCTCAGACAGTACCCAATGAACTGTTACCCAACTGCTTTGTTTTCTAGTTTCAAGAATAAACAAATACTTTCAGTAGCAAAAGAACCACACTGTGCAATTTAGAAAGAACCTGTTTCAACAACTTTTCTTCTTTGAAAATATACATGGAGAATGAGCCAGTCTGTCAGCTGCAAAGGTATTTGATGATTTAGGGAGGATTGTACTGCCCTTCTCTCTTTCTCTGGCCAACCCACACTCCCAGAAGAAAGGATGAACATATTCCCCAGAGCCTGGAGAAGTGAATAGAGGCATTGTCTGCCCAAGGATAGGAATGCTTCACATGTGTATCACAGTTTTCTTGTCAACGTCCCCTCCTCCTTCTTTCCCTAAATATTTTTGAGTGACTAATATCTTACCAAATGACATAAAAGAGGAATTCTGAAATCTCATCACGTGTATTTTTGTGGTGCTACTATGATTTTGTAATTTAAAACCAATTTACTAAATCAAAATTGAAGAAGACTAGCAGGAGATGGGGGAGTAAGAGATCTGGGGACTAATATACAGCAAAAAGAAGCTATTCTGCTCACATGTTATACTGTTGTAGTCGATACAAGTGCCAAGGTCTCAACTTCCAACTGTTCTGAAAATACATGATAGGAAAAAACCAAACAGGAAACAAACCAAATAAGGATCTCTAAATAAGTAGCTAGTAAAATTATATTTCAAGTGTTGAGTATAATATTCAGGTTCCAAAGCCTCTACTAAAAGAGTAGCTAGTTATATCAATAGGTTTCCATCTTCCTAATTAAAAACAAATTATATATATATATACATATATATATATAATCTTTCCTAATTAAATGAATTTTACTTCTCAACACAAGACAAATTTTTAGAATTTACACTTTTGTAAAATGCAACTTGGAAATTCCTTCATCTAATGTTTAAAAGACAAAATTTGTTCCAGAATATACTTTGAGAGAGATGAGTGAGGTTATGAGAAATTAGAATTCAGAATGAGAAGATTTCTAAGAAATCTTTCAAAGAGAAATGCATATATCAAAGACACTATAAGACAATATCTAGGTTTGGGGACTCAGTGTCTTACTTTTCTTAAACTCATTGTTTTTTTTTTTTTTTTAAAGGAGCAAACAGTCTTTTAGCAAAAAGATTGAGATAAATGGAAGTGTTTAAAATTCAATTTAATTTCTTACTACTTTTCTAAATTGAAAGGAAAAATTTAAAACAGATTTGTTTTAAAATGATTTAGGAATTGAGTTCTTTTACATCTAAAGCATTTATAGGTTGAATTTTGTCCACTCCTTCTATATTTTCATAGACTGTTTGCCTCTTAACCTACTAAGAACTCCAGTGGAACTGAATACAATGACAAGTTCATTTCTGTAAGCCATGCACTGAAGCATGGTAATGCACAAATTTTACATTTCCTGCCATTTGTCCTCTCTTCTGGTGGCAAGAAAAAAACGTGTTTCTGATAAATTTCTGAGTATGAAGTAATCTGAATTCAATTTGGACACTCACAAGACTCAGGTCTTGTATTTACCAGCTCTCTCACCTGTAAGAACTATAAAAGATAAAAGCTCTAAATGTCACCCTTTAAATACCATCTGGAACTGAGCTTGGCTGATGCCTACACTATGAGGTAAGAAATCACTGCATGACTAACTATATTGCTTCTGAAAATAGTCCCCAAATGACACTGCACCTCACTTGGCCTTGGGAGTCCAGACACATATTCAAAATATCACTATTTCACTTCAGAGAAGAGCATCATAAAGTGAGGTCAGCAAGGTCCTGCATGGTAGGCTGCTCATGCTGTGAAAGTTCTTCAGGCGAAGCACACAGAGGTCAGTTCAAATGTAGTAGTCAGATGCAATGGCTTGCAATCTTCCTGCACCTGAGCAAGTTCATCCCTGCCATGTACATTGTCTGTAGGTGAGGAGGTGATGAGATTAGAAGCAATCCAATTCCAATGGCAAGGACCCAGGAGTAGTTACCTCAAGGGCCCTGGGCTTAAAGTGTGATGATAATCTGGCAAGCTGAACCCCAATCAGCTGCATTTCAACTGTCCAGAGAAAGATTTTAAGGGGTAGGAAAACATTGATATGAGGTATAGAAATGGAAAAATTCCAAAGAGTCAGAAGTTAGTCATGTTTATTCAGTTATGGCCCATAGAGTTAACCATTATGGCCCTTGAAGTGAGACCAACAGCATGGTGAAGGAGGTGAATGCAAGCCAAGCTCCTGAGGGTGACTCCTTATAGACACTTAGATTTCTTTGCTCTGGCTTGTATTTGTGAAAACTAGACAAACAAGCAACAACAACAAAACCCTACTGATTATGGTTTTAACTTTCCCAGAACTCATCCATAGAAAGGGTGTCTGACCCTTGTGACAGTTCATACAATACAGGAAGCTCATGAAGCATCATTTTTGGTTAGGAACAGATAGCATTTTTTTTTTTGATTGACATAGCTTATTTTAATCCACTTCACCACAAAGGTTATTAAAGGGGAAATACAAGAGGATGAGGACCAGATGACATTCTATTGATTTTTAATTATGCATTTGCTTTTATTTCACATCCTCAGAGTGACAGGAACAGATAGCATTTTGAGAAAGGATTTAAAAGTCACACAAACAAGGTCATGAAATTCTTCAGCCCAGTGAGAAACATGAGACTTGAGACTACAGTCACCTAGATCATTTTGATCTGACATGGTGGACTGGAAACAACACCATAAAGATATAATAAATGACCCAAAACCTTTCCTGCTTATTGTAATTCTTATCCGGAAGCAATATAATAATAACAACCAGTTTACTGTAACCTTCTCCTCCTCCTCCTCCGTGTTTTTTTTGTTTGTTTGTTTGTTTGTTTTGTTTTTTTCTGTTTTATCTACAAAATCCAGACCCTTCAGATGCCATTTCAGGAACACTTATTCTGGAAAACTAAAATTTGTTCTTTTTCCCAATGCCAGCCTCATTTTGGTTCAAATAAACTTTTTGTTCTCACACTCGGCATGGTTCAACTTAGCTTTTAGGCTGGCAATTTTTACACTCTAACTCTACCTAAATCGGTTCAGTTCGCCAGTCTCATTTGGTTCTCTAGGTTGAGTAATTCTTGATTACCCAACACTGCTATGTTTTTGCACTGAGGAACAGACTCTGGTCCACTGTGACTTTGCTAGGGTGATAGTCTCCTGGACAAGAACCATCCCCTTTTACAGCATTCTTTCCACCAAAGCATAGCTGACCTAGGTGGAAAAGGTACATGAGCAAAGAACTTCAAATGAGAAAAAAATCTTTCATACCCCAAAGGCAAGATACAAGTTATCTGTTTACAGAGAGCAGTGGCTCTTGTGTCCTTATAAATTATGCTTCTGAGTCATCAGTGCCTAACAATAATAATAACACTAAGAGCCAGGATGTTCTTTTTCAATGTAAATGTTTTTTAATTAATAAATTACATTATTTTAAATTATTTTTTATTTTTAACTAATTTTTACATTAAAAATCTCACCCTAAAAAGAAGTGATGGCCCAGTGTTCTTGCTGGCAGCTGATAGTTCTGCCTTTTATAGAACAAGTCCTTGTTACAGGTGATGGTTATGATATAGGTAAGAAGACGGGGCCTGTGTTTTACCTGAAAGTTTATAATAATAAGTGGCAGATTAAACCTATTTCCCCATAACTTCTTTTCTCCCAATATTTAAATGTCCTCCTATTTTTTAAAATTATATATCATGCATGCAAAAAGATTCCATTTTAGATTATTTTAAAAGGTATTTTGGCAAAAATTTCTCAATGCTCCTAAAAATGTAATAGCATTTTTTCATTTATAAAAAATAAATAGCAAAAAATCTTATTTTAGATTGTTAAAATGTTCATATATTATGTTCACAGAGTAATCATTAAGATGAATATTCAATCATTCATTCAATAAATACTTGCTGAGAAACTATTAGTGCTAGAGAACAAAATAGAATAAAGTCCCTGACCTCAGGTACTGGGGGAGAGGGAGACAATGAAAATCTCTTTTATTGTATAAGTAAAATAAGCAGCATGCTAGTAACAAGAACTGTAGGGAAGAGATAAATCAGGAAGTCAGCTGGGAAGCATTGGTGGGTGGGGAGGGGCAGACCTGAAATTCGCATGTGATGATCAGGGCTGATATTTCTTTAGTCAATACCTGAATGAACTGAGGGAGCAAGAT
This sequence comes from Glaucomys volans, assembly GCA_020662805.1. Classification (NCBI taxonomy): domain Eukaryota; kingdom Metazoa; phylum Chordata; class Mammalia; order Rodentia; family Sciuridae; genus Glaucomys; species Glaucomys volans. Next base: position 811,997 of record JAJEJO010000884.1, on the reverse strand, counting down.
ATGCAGAGATTTGCAGTAGAGCATCCAGGAGGAAGGAACAGAATGGGGAACAACACATGCAAGGAACAAGAGGAGGTCAATATGTGTGGAGCTTAGTTCAGTGTTTCTTAAACTGACTTCTCTAAACCCTTGAATTCTAAAGTGACCTTCGCAGCACTTTCACTACGACCATCAGAAAATACCGTTTCTATGACAACTGTTAACATCAGCATTTGCTATAGGTCAGATACTGCCAAATGCTCTACTTCATCTAACCCTTATAATGACTTTGTAAGTTATTATCATTAAAACATACCATTGTTATAACCATTTAACAGAGAAACAAGGTTTAGCAAGGTAAAGTCACTTGTCCATGGTCATATAGTGGTGAAGCCAGGATTGAAGTCTAGGTAGTCTACATATGAATCAATACCCCATACTTCAGAAAAGGAAAAAGATGGTGGTGGGGGGGATAAAAGAAAGAGGAAGAGGAGAGAGAAAGAGGTGTTTCAAAAATTTACCTACTTCCATTATTTACACGGCAAGCCCAATTTTAGTATGTATGCTTATTAACCATCAGGAGATCATCTATAAAAAACTTTGTCATTAAATTGGAAGTGGAAAGTTCCCATGGGACCCAGGTGTCATGCTTCCTAACGTCATCTGCCTCACTTCTGTTTGGGTAGAAATGGAGGACTGTTCTGGTTCAATCTCCTTGGGGTCTGGTAAGGGGCCTTCTGAAGCAATGTTCTTGACTTCTGACTTCCTCCATGTCCCATCTCTGGACATCACTTCCTACTCTGAAAGGTACTTCTGAATTGGGCACTCCTCAGCTGAGGGCTCTCCCATATTGAACCAAAGAATTTAGATATTGGGCAGAAATAGAAGTGTTTTAATCAGAGATGGCATACTATCAGATGATTTAAGACTCTGGAAACAAGGTTTGACAATTAATTAGAGTCTAAAGAGAGTGGAGATTAGGGATCAGTTAAGAGAAACCTCAGGTAAGAAATAGTGAGTGCCTGAAATGTAGATCAAGGAGCCCAAATCAAGAAATATGAAGACAGTTGAGAGATAAAGTCCATACAATTATGAAAATCAAACTGAGTAGATAACGAAGGGGGAGAAATTGAAAACCGCTGAAAATTCTAGAGAATCTGGAACCTGGTATTTGAGACAGCAAACAAGAGGAAGACAGGTTGGTGATTGAAGTGTTCTCTTTATGTAGGCTGCATTTGAAACACATACAGACTAGTCTACTGAAAATGTCCAGTAGGTAACTGTCTTAATCCACTTGGGCTTCCATGACAAATGCCACAGTCTGGGTGGCTTAAACAACAGGTATTCATTTTCTCACAGTTCTGAAAGTTAAACTCCGTGGTCAAGATTGCAGCAAATTTGGTTTTTGGTAAGGGTCCCCTTCCTGGTTTGTAGATGGCTGATATTTCTTCCTGGCATGTGATGCTCACATGGCCTTTCCTTATACGGAAACCAATTCTATCAGGTCAGATCCACCCTGTGACCTTATTTAACCTTATCCACTTCCTCAGAGACTTGATCTCTGAATATGGCCACATGGAGGTGAGGGTTTTAACATATAAATCTGTGGTGGGACACCAAGATTCAGTACATAATAGTAACTGGATATTCAGTTTGGGAATTTAAGTCCAGACTGGAACGTGGGGACATCAACATATAAAGGGGTGCTGAAACAATGCTGCTGATGAGATTGCTGAATACTGTAGAGAGAGTAGGGCTGAGAGGTTCCCCAGTGCCAGGTGATACCAATACTGAAGAAGTACATGGAGGAAGCAGCAGGAGGAAGAGCATTAGATTAAGGGGCAGGGATGAAAACAGAAGGAAAAAAATCAGGAAAAAGTTACACTAAGAAATTTCAGGGAAGGGTGATTAGAGTCTGAATGATGCGAAGCCTCTTCCTTTGAGAGGTTTGTACCCTATGAATTAGTCATTAACTTTGACACCAAATTGATTAGTAATCTGTGTCCCCTTCAGCCTGACATAGGCTATCATTCCATAATGTCTCTTTACTGAGCTATTTATGTGCCAACCACTGTGCCAGGGGAGGTGATCAAAATAGTAAGACAATTACTTTACTGGTGTCAGAAAACTCTGCTACAAGTCCTATGCATCTTAGTTCAGTACTTGTATCCAGTTTTCCTTGGGGCAGCCTAATTCATCAATCAGATGTTTTTCAGGTTGATACTGATATTTCATTTACTAGTTTTATGTTTTGCTATTCAACTGCTCAAATGAAATGCTCTTTCAGGAAGAGACAGGTGTGTCCATGCTGAAAGCATCCTCTCTGTGATCACCTGGACACCTCATAGGGGCCCTTGCTCACCTACTTGCATCAATCAACCAGTAAAAGCTCCTCTTTTACACACACATGAACCAATGAGAAGCTTTGTGTGTGTGTGTTTGTGTGTGTGTTTCCCTCTTCTACTATTTGAAATTATTATTGATAGACTTGTTATTTGTGAGTCAATGTACCTCTCTTGTAGGTGTCATATGAGAATCTCTTGCTTATACCAAATCATATCATCCCTCCCCTGGTTCCTGGATTCTCTGCTAACTTGCTCAGGAAGTTCCTGTCTTTCATTACATAAATCTTATCCTCAAAAGAAGAAAAACTTCATTAGCAGCCTATAGTGGATGTGTCTACGGAATATGCTTCCTTTGGTCAACATACTATTATATATTAAAATAAAAATTAGTTTCCAACATTTAAATTTTGGAAGTTTTTTTTTTACACAAAACCTTGGATTTTCATGTTCTCTTAAAAAAACCACATGACCTGACCAAATTGGGTCTGCATTCCTGCCTGACATACATTGGTTGAAGTTGCGGGCATAACATCGTGTATAAAGACTTTGGGTGCCCTAGTTTGCCAGTCTCTACAACACCCAATATATGACCCATAGCCCCTTATACTCTTATTAAGTTACTTATCTTAAGGCTATTAAGGGATTTGGATTTGTGACCCTCAGTCTAGAAAGAGCCATCTAAACTGAAATGTATGGATTTCTCATCTACATCAGTTGTAACATTTTAGTCATATTCTCACTTTTAATAAATCCTGATATGTTTAAAATCTCCATTTATGTTTCATTAGCATATTTCAAGCCTGATGGGAAATTCATAGTTTTGCAGAAGAAGCATTTCATAGGTTTGATGATAGAGACTTGTTGATCTGTGTTTCTCTCAGGTAGATTGATGTTTGCCCATCATTGGCAAGCTGTTTTATCATCACCCTCTGAAGGGTGTATTTTCCAGGCTCTAAATTCCATTTTGTATTTTATTTAGGGTGTTTCTAGGAAACACATACACTTGAGGGCCAGATACATTGTTCTCCTTTTGCTTTTGGTAAACATGAGTTCTGTTAGGGCTGCAGTGCATACCCACAGTGGCTACACCATGGGCAGTTATTCAAATTATGGCCACAGACTGATAAATGGCAGACTTAAGTCTACAGCATTGTTAACCCAGCACCTTTAACTGACAAAGTTTGGAATATGTTCCTGCTCCCCAAGTCTCCCCAGAACCAAATATTTACTTGAAAAACATATGTGCAGAATTCTAGAGTAAATAAAGACAGGGTGATATGTCCATGGTTGAAGGGTCTGAGACTTAGAATTCACATGTTTTCTTCCTAGATGTGTCTCAAGCTTCCTGAGGGATTTCAGGAAAATCACTTAACTTCCCCAATTCAGCTGTGGAATGGAAATGTTATTATTTATCCACCTTCCATTGTGTAATTGTACTATACCTTTGCAAAGCCTTGAATAGTACATGATGCAGAGGGATCCCCATGATATTCTAAGGATCTTAAAATGCATGGAGCAAAATGAAGCACAAAAGCCCTGTCTTGAGCAACCAAAGATCCATTTTTTCCTAGAGAAATTTGAGATGAGGGATGATCTCTATCCTGTGGCCATATAAATGGGCTTCTCTCTATTCCTGTGTTACTGGACAGGCCACCACTGTTCTCTCACTTTCTATTCTAGTCAAACATTGGGTCTCTCTATCTTCTCCCCCCTCCTCCCCCATTTAATAGGAAACACATTCTTTTTCCTTAGGACACAAAAAGAAGAGGAGGGAAAAAAAAGAGATTTAAGTAGAACAGCAGAATATCTACCTACATACAACTTGCTAAATATATAGAGCTGAAAATAGCCAGAGCTGAGAGAAAGGAAAAAAGAAGAGTGTTTTAACAGTAAAGTAAAACCACAACTAATGACTTCAGGAGACAGGAGCTAGGTGGACAAGCAAAGCATTACAGTTTTAAATATATGGGATTTGGCTTCACCTCCCCAGTAAGTGGCCTGGCACCAATTCAAATAGGCTGGTCTGGCACGCTAGTGCCTCTGAGAGGGACCACACTGGCGGATGGAAACGACCACAAAAGCCACAGAGAAAGTGCAGGCTTCCAAAGGCAACAAGGAGGCAACCAGACTGGCAGCAAAAACAATGCCAAGGCTCCTGCATCAGCAGGGAGGGGCCGGCCTTGCCAAGTTGGATTTGTTCCCTCTATAAGTTGGGATGGCCAACAGTGAGCCTGATTGGTGGGAGGATGGTCTCTGAGAGCAGGCACCATGGAAGATGCCATACCCACCTGGTCCAGGAGCTGACAACAGGTAGGCAAAGCCACAAAGGATGAGGAGAGAGCCTTCTCCCTTCTGTCTGGGTGCCATATTGCAGAAAGCTGAGAAAGTCATGTTTGTGGAATATTCCTGTGTACTAAAAAGAAGGCAATAATCTTTATGGGCTTCCAGCTCTGGAAAATATTTTGCTATACAAATGGTTGTTTTTCATGCCATTGATGACTGCCAAATGATTTGGTACGTGAAACATTTTTGCTTTGCACTGCCTGAAAATAAGGAATCTACTTCAGAGAGTAGAAGACACAGCAGGGGGCTTTTATTGGCCTGCCGCCATTTTTAGCATCTATGGTGGTGTCTATACAATGCCAGCACTGCTAACTGGAAAGCTGAAGTGGAATTAAAGCTTTTCCCAAGGCTACACAGTACATAATGGTGTGACTATTTGCCCTGAATTGGCTGGTGCCTTTGATGGTCTTCCTGCCAGCCTCAGTTTTCTCAATGTTAAAATGAGGACAAGAACTAATTTGCAAAACTTCCAGAGGGAATAGTATCAACAAATTATTCCCAAATCCTTGAATGAGTTAAAAGTGCCAAGTAATTCTCAAAAATATCCTACTCTCTCGGTGACAAGAAAACAACTTTAGTCATGAATTTTTATATAAGCTAATTGTTCTCCTTGCCTCTTCATCTGAGACCAGTATGTATAACAATCAAAACAACAACTGCAACATACATAGTATTTCATTTCATTTTATGAAATCATGCAGGTTAGGTGCTATTAGATCCATTTGGCACATATGAGAAACAGAAAGGGCCTTGAGGCAGAAACCAAGTGAGTCAAAGGAGGTATGATGAGGAAAGATTTGGGCAGAAAGGGTGGGCTGATCTTACACACAGCCTCGTAAGCTGCATTACATGAGCACATTGAGTTTGTGAAGCTGGATAAGGGATTTAAATATGGATGGGTAGTAGGCAGTTTGGCTATATGGACTTGGTATTCTTAAACAGGTTAGGGTAGGGTTGTGACTTTGGTAGGCATATGAAAGGTATTTTAAGTCATGTGAACACATGAGGCTAACCAGGAAATGAATGCAGAGAGAAGGAAACAGCATGTAACACTGAGCCAGGAGAAACAAGCAGAAGTCAACAATTAGGACCCAGAATGAAAACAAGCAATCTTAATGGAAACCAAGAACAGAGACTATCATCAGTTGTGTTGAATGATCCTGGCAGTTCTGATAAGGTAAGGACAAAGAGTTGTTCAGTGGACTTGGTGAGATGAAGGTCATTGCTGACTTGGGCAATAGTCATTTTGTTTGACAATCAGCAAAGAAGTCGGATTAGGGTAAGGACTGAATAAACATTAAGGGCAAGTAGGTGGCAAGTGAAGATGCCTGATTATGAAGGGGAGGGGAAAGATAAGAGACAACTGGGGTGGGAGTGGCTGACCAGGATGGATCTGTGGGTTTTGCTGGTTTATTGGAAAGAGCTATCCAAACATACTGAAGAGGTTTTAGAACAATGGAAGAGCCAGAGAAAGACTGTCTGTGGCAGAGGATTCTGGTGGCAAGTGGTGTCATGTCAGTGGGGATCCAGGTCACATGGGACTATTTTTGTCTTTACTAGCAGAACTTCCTCCTTTGAAACAGAATGACAAGAGTCAAGGATTGGTTGAGGAAGGGAAAAGTAGAGAACACCAATGCACTATTATGGGCAATGCAGAAAGAAAGGCGTGTTTGGCAAGGGTCTCCCTGCATTTCCCAGCTTGCTTCTTTCGTATGACTACCTAGCTCAGAAACCACCTCCTTTCTGCATCCTTCTGTTGGCTCCAGTTTATGTTCTTCCTCTTTCAGATTAATTCCTCACTTACCTCATTCTGCACAGCATGCTGCCTTGCCTATTCCTTTATTTTTTTGTAGTTACACATCTTGTTTGAGGAAGGAAATCCTTGCCTTTTTTATTGTTATAAATATAGAAAACACAAAATTTACCACTTTAACTATTTTTAAGTATACAGTTCAGCTACATTAAGTACATCTATTCAAAATGTTGTGCATTGCCAAGATCCACTTCCAGAACTTTTTCATCATCCCAAACAGAAACTCCTTACCTATTAAACAGCAACTCTCCTTTCCCCTCATACAACACTGGCAACTTTAATTCAACTTTTGGTCTCTATGGATTTACCAATTCCAAGGATAAGTAGCCTGATAAAATATTTGTCATTTACCTTTCAGCTAATGTTTACAAGATTACTCCATATTATAACACACATATATCTGAGTTATATTCTTTTTCAATGGTGAAATAAAATCTTTGTTATTATGTAGATTCCCTATTTTGTTTACCCACTCATCTATTGATAGACACTTGGATTATTATGGGCAATGCACCTTGAACGTAGGTGTAAAGAATCTGTGTGAATCCTTGATTTAAATTCTTTTGAGTATATACCTAGGAAGAGAACATATACAGCCATTTGGGTTGTTCCTGTTACTCTGCTTATCAGGTGACATGGCAGCATTCTCAACTCTAAAGAACAAAGCTGTTAGGATAATCAACAGAATGTGTTATGTGGACCACTGATGCCCAGACTATTCCTTAATTGATATTGGACATATTAACAGATTTTGAGAAATACCAGATACATTCTGGCAGATTGTAGACCACCTTTCCTATCTTAGCACATAAACCTCTTCCTCCGCCTGGAGTACAGGGATTCATCCGTCTTGCTGCCGCCCAAGACTCACATTTAAGTCTCCAATACATTGCTCTGTGTAATCCTGGATCCATCTACCTCTTTCTTCAGTCTTAAAGCATTTTCCACCTTTGGCAGCTGGTTTTCACTGGGACCTGGTTTTTACAAAACAATATGATAATTCTGTGCTTAACTTTTTGAGAATCTACTAACATGTTTTCTATAGTGTAGCACCATTTTGCATTCCTACCAGAAATGCATAAAGGTTCCAATTTCTCCCTGTCCTCATCAATACACTATTTTTTGATATTGTTGCTGCTATAATTATATTACTATTTTGGATAATAGCCATCCTAGTGGGTGTGAAACGCTATCTCATCGGTGTTTATGTGCATTTCCCTAATGACTAGTGATTGTTGAGTGTTTTTTTGCATAAACTTACTGGGTATTTTTATATCTTCTTTGTAGAAAGGTCTGTTGAGGTCCATTGCCTATTTTTAAATTGAGGACTTTTTGATTTTTTGGTTTTGCTTTTGTGAAACTCCTTGCATTTACGTTATCCTTTTGACTCTCCCTTAGTCTATAGCAAGGAGCTCTTGACAAATGAATTTTTCTGTTTTTCTAAGACATTGTTAAGTTTCAAATATTTAGAAAAGCTGAAACAATTATATGGTGAACATCACTATACCTGATATCTTGCTTTTTAAATTGATTTTATTATATTTAACTTATATCTCATCCATCATGTAGCCAACCTTCTCACCTGTCCATAAGTCAAGCATGTTCTGTTTAGGCATTAAAAATAATACAATAAGATGCAAATATCAGGAATTGATTTTGTTTTTGTTTTTGGTTTTTTTTAGTGAACAAAAAAGTACAGACTCATGAAATGTGTAAGTGAGCACGATGCAGGGTATAGCCGTCTCAGGCACTCCTCTAGCAGATAAAGCACAAGAACGGAAGAGGGGTCGAAGTCAGTGGGGGTTTAGATCTTTTACTTTGAACATGCCTTAATGAAATTTCTTGAGAGAATGAATCAAAGAAAACATTCCCAGGGAATAGGCTGTGCTGACAGGGGTATGTCACCATCACAGCACCCAGGCTGTATATTACTGTGGTTGCTGGGCAACACTGCTGGCTCATCTGGTCCACGTGGAAGCAATGAATCCTGGGGCTAGAAGGACAACCACCTGAGGCTAGTAGCTTCCAGAATTAGCTTTAAAGCCCCCTGTCCTTCTCCTTCTACAACATGGACTCCTCAGTCTTCCCCACAGGACCATTAACTCCTTTGAAGGGAGGGACATGTTCTATTCATTTCTACACCCATGGCTAATCATATCACCACCCCAACCTAGAATACTGTGTTAACAGAGAAGGTTCACAATGAACTACTACAAGCCCTTAAATAACAATACCCTCCAACTATGGGGACCATTAGATCTTGCATTCAGCATTCTCTACTATATATCCCTGTTCTACTTGTAAAGAACTCTGGAAATCCTGTCTACAGATCCAGAGTCCAAGTTGCTCCTTCATAATACAACCAACCTATTACTGTATAGAATCTTCCATCTTCACTAAACACTTCATGCCTAGTTAAACCTCTCTGCCCACATGATGCCCTTTGTCCCCTTACTCCAGCACATGCGCGCACACACATACACACACACACACACACACACACAAAGGTGACCTTGAAGTCATCTCTAAGGTATGGAAACTGAGGATGGGAACCTTCCATTTAAAGGTTCAGAATGTAAACTTAGAGAAGTATAGTATCACTCAGGAGATTTAGAAATGAAATCACATGATAAAAGCAAGAGAAATAATATGTTTTTGTTGGAATAACATTTTAAAATAAGCAACAACGAAGATAGCCAAAAAAAATGTTTGTTATCCAGACGTGAAAAATAAAAAACAGGGCCCTTTGATGGGGCAGATGTAAGTGGCATCTGAAAAACAAGACCACAAGCAGATTTAGAAACAGATTATAATCTCTGCTTCTCAGCTATGTAGTCAAAAAGACTCCAGGGGCCTTCTGACAGACAGAGTAGATGGAAGGCTAACTAAGGGTCTTCTGAAGATCAGGAAAGAGGCAGCAGGGGAGGGAGTCGTCAAAGAGTGGGATTTCGACAGAACCATGAACTGCATCCAAATAAATAAGATTTAATAACAGCATATGAAAAGACAAAGTGCTCATTTTCACCTGTCTCTGGATTTGCAAACACAGATATTTCCTTTAGAGAGGAAACCACTGTATTTATGATTGGTTCATATTTCACACCTTTATTCATATATATCCTGTAATGTAAAAGGACCATTTCTTATTACATAGGAAATGCTAAATGCACTGGGGATTCACAGAAATGCTCAAAGCTTTTCTAGGAGTAGAAGTTAACATAAGTAGTTGGTCACAGGAGTACAGCCTAAAAAACAAAGCCTTCTTTCTGACTCTGCAGAAATTAAGTACTGACATGTGAAACCTGCTGAGAGTTTCATCTGGTTTTACTCTCAAAGACTCATTCTTTTTTTCCAAGTATGTGCATACGCACAGCACATCATGCTTTTTAAGTTTAGAGATGCTAACTGAACTCTGACATCCCTTCTGGAGGGCAAAGAATGTAGCAGTGCCCCCTAGTGCTTGCTGGGTCCAATTACAGCCCACAAATGTGCAAACAGGACCCTTCAGTATTCATCCCTGGATGACCAGAACACAAAACAAAAAAAGCTCGGATTTGTTGATGTTATTATGCTGAAAAAAATTTCAAGCAGTATAAAGTTTGATTAAAAGGAAAACTGAATACAAGTCGGCTAACGACTTTCAAACATTTTAACAATATGTATTATTGCAATAAAGATCTATGTAACATCACTTGAAAAAACAGTAAGATTACACTTTGAATATAGAAAAAATACACACCTGCAGATTATCAGATGCAGGTGAATTGGCTTTAGAAAACTGGGTCACTGACGCCAGGATAAGGGGAGCTGTTTAATTTACTTCTTACTATAGACAATATTATAAATTTAGCTCTTTATATATGGGATTTGTTTTCAAAGAATAAATTAGAAAAGCAGATCATATTTCCCCTTTTTGATACATAGTGACAAACAGTATATGTACCAAGTGAGTTTTTTTTAATGATTGTAAAATGCTGCTCTCACAATTCTGTTCTTCCTGCACTTTCTTCTTAAAGCCTATTAATCTGTGTTGATGATGGTTCCAGATATGGCTGTTTAAGATACTAGTAAAAGAACAGGTGACTGCCTCTCAGTGTTAGCCCATCACATACAGATGGCTAACATACTGCCTATTAAGATTGCATAGAAAAAAAAATAAGAATGCATAGAGATTATCTCATAACAATTCAATGAGTTAGGCATGATTATCTTCTCCATCTCACTGGGGGCAGGGATGGAGTCTGAGACCACACAGCTACAAGGTGCCTCAGGAGAGATTCAAACCTAGAGAGTCTAACTCCAGAGCTCACACTCTTAATCACTTTGAGAATATTCTGCCTTCCAGTGAAGTGATATCATACAGAGTACTTTGGAAGGTTATTGATGGGTCATATGGCATGTAAATTTGTTGCCAGGAACTCAAGATAAGAATGGTAATGTGTTTAAAAAGTAGTGTGTCGACTCCTGTCTAGAAGAAAGGGGGGCCACCAGGCACTCCTGGGCTTGCCTCATTCTACCACCTCAGGACAACAGCTTGGTCCTTTCCCTAAGACTCCACTTGAAGGGGAGATTCAGATAGAATCATTATTTAAAAGGAGATCTCTGTAAATTTGGGGGATGCTCTTAACAACTAGCATTTTTTAAAAATGTAAAGTCAGATTAAAATGAAGATCCTACAAAGTAGTTCTGACTGGAAACAAGGGCCATAGGATACCTGTTGAGAAGATTGGAGGGCTAACCACAGGCGAGATAGACAGCCTCTGGAATTGGGCATTTTTTTTTCTGACTCTGCCCACAGAGATATATGGCCTAGATCACTCAGAATATACTTGCAGGTTGTTTTTTTTTGTTTTGTTTTCTAAGCCACTTCTGATCTTGGGATTTAGAAAGTAGTCAGTGACAGTTCCTATAGTGATGGGGAAAGTCAAAGTCTCTGCCTGACTTTAAGAAATACAGGCTTAGCTTTTTATACTTCCTTGATAAAACTAGACAGTTTATTTTATATTCTTAGTGTTATTTTTATTACTACACCAATACATAGTCATTTTTACCAGTAAAAAACATCAAAAGATGTATAAAGGTGAAGTCAGTCTCCTACTGCCAGTCTTTTTTATTCCTTCTCTCTGGTGATCCATGTGAATGAAGAGCCCATGTCTACCCTTCCACTGCTTTCTCTACACCAACATAGATTTACACACACACACACACACACACACACACACACACACAAGGAGAGAAACAGATAGGCAGTCATGTGTGTGTGTAGGCTTCAAGTTTTGATTTTGTTAGAAAATAAGATGGTGCTGTAAATAGTGTCCTGCAACTTTGTTTTCTCACTCATCACTACATCATGGACACCTCTCCAAGTTGACAGGTATAAATATAGCAAGCTTTTTAAAAAGTTGCGATCTTCTATAGCATTGGTATGTCATAATTCAACTATTCCCTAGTGGAGGAAAAATATTTTGTTTCCAGTTTATAGCACTGGAAAACAAAGAGACAATAAACTTACCCGTAACTTAGATCTTTGCCACCTGGTACTATCTTCCAAAGATTCTCCAAAATTGAAAAATTTGGTCAAAGCTTATGTATGTTTTAAATTGTGCTACATATTACAAGATAACTTTAAAAAATGGTGATGACTAATGTCCAGAGTGTAATGTTCTTATGAGTAATGGGTACTTTTAAACTTCTGCTAATATGATTGATTTTACAATATCTCATTTTTAAATTAATTTGCATTTCTTCTAAGAGAAGTAAGTGAGGTTGTGCATGTTCATGTCTAAAGGCCATTTGGATTCCACTTCCACATTCTTTGTCCATTTTTCTACTGTGTTATGTCTTTTAAAAAATAACATAAAACTCTCTTAATATTAAGAACATTAACCCTTCTTTCATGTGTACTGCAACTTTACCCCCAAGGTCTCATTTTTCATTTTAAAATATCTCTTACCATCCAATTTAAAATGTTATACTGTTGAATGTGTATTTTTTCTTTTGGCCTCAGTTTTCTGTCTTGCTAGGAATTTTTTAGAACATTTTTTGTTATTTCATATTTTATACTTAAACCTTTAATTGGTCTGGAATTCATTTTGTAATATGTATGAGCATTAAGCTTTGTTTTCTCCTATGTGGGAGAGTCATCATGTCAGCAATGCTATTCAATTGTATTTAGCCAAACCAAACTTTCCCCACTGGATTGAAATGCCATCTTGGTCAAATGTTAATTCCTCACATATGTTTGCATCTATTTCTGGACTTTCACTATGTTGCACTAATATCTCTGCCTGTGCCTGGGCCAGTTCTATTCTGTTTGGTTTCCAGTAGCTTTTATAGAAAACTTGATATCCTGTAAGACAAGTTTCCTCATGCTATTCTTTCCCTATCATTTTCTTGGCTCTTTTTATTCACTTTCCTCTTATGTGAGCTTTGAATTCATTTTATCCAGCCCTTTCCTACAAGCAAAACAAACATCCAATTGATATTCTAGTATAAAATGAATTCAACTTAATGAATTAATTCAAGGATTAGAGCTAATAATTCTAATAATTTGTTTTGTAAAACACTTCTGTTTCTGGATTCTCCCCGATCATACAGGAACATGTTCTTGGTCAGTAACCTGTGCTTTCTGTCTGGAAAACTATAAGTTTTTTTCACTGTCCTTGGAGTTTAGAAAATCACTGGGGAATGTCAAAATGTGTTTCTTCTTTTGGGACTTGATAAACCATTCTTGTTAGAGAGTCAAGATGTTCTTCAGTTCAGGACTTCTGTCAGTTCCTCATGACTTTGGTTTGTTTATGCCTTCCCACCATTTGGGGTATTTCTGTCTCTTGATTGTCCATATTATGATTTTGGTTCTCTTAAATAATTGATCTCCTATTTATTTATTAATTCTTAATGATAAATCTTTATTTTAGTGTTGAAATTGAATTGAATTTTGAATTGAATGTTGGTGCTGTAATTATATCTTCCTCAATTTCTCTATTTCCATTATTTGTAAAGTTCTTTTCTTTCTCTTCCATCCATTCCACTTCATTGAAACCTGCTGCTATAAGTTGGTCACAGGGGTTCCTTCTCAAGATCACTTTTGTTGTTGTTGTTGTTGTTTGTTTGCTTGTTTTTAATAAGTTATTATTGTTCTTTCCTCCTCATGCACACAGGTCAGGTTTATGAAGACTCTTGAAAAGTGGCAAACAAGCCAGTGATGGAAGGCAAGTAGCTTCTCCCCTTGGTATCTACCACTGAATCAGTTCACAGTCTCTTAGTTCACTGGGTTATATGGAGGACCACCTACCCATCACCAGGGACAAGAAGCCCTCTCCCCTGAGCAAGACTTGTACCACTTCTGATATCCATAGGAGAAACCTCCCAGGGTCACAGCATGGATTCAGGCTTTCCCAGGTTACAGGGGCCATTCTGTGGGATAGGATCCTCCTTAGAGGAGGGATTTCCAGGCTTTCAAGGCTCAGTAGGTAGCATCTGAGGCTGGGGCTTTGCTTTGTCTTGGGAAAGGACAATCTTTTCCTGTGCTTCAGTTCTTTGAGCAACATGGCAACCATGTCCTCTACCTACTCAGTGTCTGCTGATCCTGAGAGAACTACAGTCCTGTGTGGTACACTCCAGGCATCTCTCCTAAAGGAGTCAAACACGCATTCAACCATGTATCCACATATCCCACTGTCAGATTTCAACAGACCAAATACTGGATATTTATGCTACTTCGTAGTTATCTTCCAGCTCTAGAGAATCTCAGTGATAACCATGAGGAGTTAGAAAGCTCAGTGAAATAATGTGCAAAATAGTTGGAAAGTAGGCTTGTGTGTCTAAAACAGAATGAGAATAGGTATCTTCAGAGACTAGTGAGCAAGGACTTTAATATAGACTAAACAGGTAACAGTTTTCCACATCCTGAATAAATCAAATTACATACAAAGGGGTAGGAGATTAGACAGTAAGAATTTAATGTAGAAAATGTGGTTACGTCATTTTATGTGTAAAAAAATAGGTTATTAAGGAACCTCATAATACAGGATTTCATCAGGAAATATATGCGGGATTCCAAACAAGTCAGAGACCACCCCTCAGAGAATCCTGTCCCTGTCTGGGAATCACATCCTACTCAATAACTGAATCCAGGCCAAAATCTCTACCCTGAACTATTCCTTCCAAAAACGAGTTCAGTTCAACAGTTTCTAAGGCATGCATTTTGGGTTTGGCTTTTGGTTGAGAGTAACATGAGGAGCCTCGAGACCTGTGTGTCCTTAGGGTTTTCAAGAAATGTAAAGTTTGATTACTCTTGATTCTCAGTACCTTAGCAATACTAGACAAGAATTTCCATGAAATATAAAATTTTCTAACTAGGTATGAACCAATGACAGAAGGCCAATGTAACCTAATTTTTTTCTTGATGAATTGACCTAATATAAAAGACCCTAAAGAAAATAAGGCAAATGCTAGATTGATTAAATCTGAGGATGGGAACAATGGTGTTTGAAATGTCCCTCTTTCTCTCTCTTATTCTATCAGCTTGAAAGATTTTGTATTATATTCAGGAGATACATAGATGTGACAATTTTCTGTAGATGGTATGCTGAGAATTCAACCATTAAAATGCACTGTAAGCAATGAATGTCCCTGTGGCAAGTCTGGAATGTGCACTTGTGTCTTCTTGAGCAATTGGGAACATTTTTATAACATACTATCTATATGCCATCATTTCTACTCACTCTCCCCACCACAGGACTAATGACACAACTGCTCAGGTGGTTCCCTTATTCTGGGTCAGAAGGTGAAATGGGAGTGGGGGCCGGGGGGGTGCAGATGAGCTTGTCTTTCACAGAGGCCTCTGCAGGGATCAAGAGCTCTAGCCCTTACAGCACCCAGGGTGCCCCTCAGTAGGCTAGTTCTCTCCATCCATATTGAAATACATCCCAAAACTGATGGTGTACGTTTTTAGGCTGTATATAGGGCACAAGCAAGTGAAACCCCCACAACTTTTCCTTGCTATGTCACATAGTACCTTGTTTCCTTTGTTCAGATGCTCAGGATTAGCTAACCATGTCAGAAAAAAATACAGACACACCACACATTCTTCACTACCCCTATATGTTTTTCAATGAGAAAAGTGGAAAGAGGAGAGAGAGAACATGACTCTCTCTGTAGTGACAAAACACAAGCTAAAGAGGGGTTATACGACCCCCTCATGGAGGATGTATTTGCTGCAGTTCAGGAACCTGACAGAATGCTGAAAGAGTCCAAGTCCTGGAGTAGCTCCAAAATCTGATTGTGTGGGCTATTTTTTTTTTATTTTTTAAAAATATTATTGCTTTGCATCCTCTCCATTGTATGTCTTCTGTTGAAGAGTTTGCCACTCATTGCTTCTTTGTACTAAAGGTAGCCTCTGTCAAGTCCTTAGTTCAGCACCCCATGTTCAGGTTTAGTATTTCTGAATAAAAGAACAATCTTAGAAACTACCCTTGGGAACCCTCTGGATTGACTGAACAAGACTTGGTTTTACTGGTCCCAGTGCAGACCCAGGAATAGCAAAAGTATGGAAAACCAGGGTTTTGATATACTATATAATCCACAGTCCTGCTCTTCAGCTCTGCCTGATGCTGGGTACGTGTTAGCTGCCCCTCTCCAGCAGTTGTATTGCCATCCAGAATGAGCAGTGCAAATGCTCAGATTTTTGCTACTTTTGAAAATATCTAGCATCATTCAAATTTTGTAAATCAATTAAACTTAGGCTTCAATAAGGGAGATATTTCCTGGTAACTAAAATATACCCACTTATACAAATGATAACATTTTAAAATGATCCATACATCCCTTGTCATGGAAAAGGAAAAGAAAATCACCATCTCGGCTGACAGATTGACTGAGACTTCCGCAGGATATACTTCATAAGCTCCCTAACTTCACATAAAATCCAGCTCTCACCATGCATGCACACAGGCCCTCCCAGGCTCAGACTCACCCATTTGATCCTTCATCCCACCCCAGCGCCCCACCTGCTTGCTCACTCTGGCCACTCAGGCCTCCTCATGTCTCTGCTCCTTGTCCACTTGGTCCTCCCCTCACTTTCTCCAGGCCTCTTCTCAGATGCCACTTAGACCACCACATTTAAGCCAGCAATTCCCATTACTATCTGAACTTTACTCATTCAATTTTATTTTAGTACTTCCTGCCAAATTCATAGTAGATGTTTATTCTTCATCTCTCCCTGCTCTGAAGGTAAACTCAACCAGAGAGGGAACTTTGAGATCAGTTCTGTGACCCAAATGCCTGAAATCTGAAATGCTTGCTCTCAATATGTATTTGTTGACCAAATGAGCAAAAAAAAAAAAAAAAAAAAAAAAAAAAAAGAATAAGTGTATATGTGTATATAGGACATTCTGTTCCCATTTTTCCAAAGTGCATATAGTTATGTTAATGATTATGTCCTACCTTTCATTAAAGCAGTTTTATGAATTTTATAAGTGTCGTAGGTAAATACTGTAATTGGAAATAGTATAGTTGCTATTACTAGTCACTATGAATATCAGAACATAGAATAATTGCTTCTGTATTACTTGTGAGTGAAATGCTATACACATCATGCCTTCAACACCTCCATTGTCATATTTATTAATGTAGTAGTTCTTAACACTTCTGTCATTTGTCTCTTTGACAAATCTGATTAAGTCTCTAAGTCTCGTTAAATCTAGTAGATCCTATACCCAGAGAAATGCAAGCACAAATGAAATTTTATAGAAAGATTGGGGGTTCATGAGACTTCCTAAAGCCCAACTCTAGAAGATCCTGTCACTGAGCTTTAAAAATAGTCACATACATATTATCTTGCAGTTATCCACTAGAAAGGCTCCTGCCCACAACCATATATTTCTTGTACTGGGTCTTCTGATTCTCCCTTCCCTCATTGGACATACTTGTTTAATTTTGATGTGGTGGTGGTGGTAGTTGCAGTTGGTGGTGGGTGATGGTGGGGTTTGTGTATGTGTGTTTTCCTACTAGAATTCACATCTTAAAATAATATGGAACAATAGTGTGAAGACCTTGGTTTGCGTCTTAGTCATGTCACTTTGCAGCTGTCAAGGTTTAGAAAAGCAAATTAATTTCTCTCTGATTCATTTTATTTTCCTTAAAAGGAGGTATAGATAGTCTTTTGGGTATTTCCTGCCTAACACAGATAAGTACTCAACAAATGATAACCACTATTACTATTTTTAGTTAGATATTGTTTTTCTTTCACCTGTTAGTCTCATCTCCATCCTATTTGGTTCTCTTAGATCAGATTAACAATAAATGGTTTAAAAATTCATCTTTAGTTTTCATATATTAATACAACTTGGCCTTTCAGTGTTCGCTTTTTTTTCCTGTGACTTTTCTAAAAATGGAACTAATTCAGAATTTATTGCAGTTCACACAGAATGAAAGATTAAATCACTGTTGGATTACATGCAGAAATTAACCCAATTATTCTTCAAAATGGCAATATATTTGCTGCATAATATCAGTATCATCAGGCAAGAGCAGAAATTACATTACTCTAAATGTACACCAGATGGCTCTGGGGTGACATGGTTATTAAAAAAATAAAAGTCTTGATTGTTTATAGTTTCCCCAAGGGCAGAATCTGTGTCTAATCTGTATTTGTAATTTATTTACAGCAACCAATAGAAGGGCACAAGAGCAAAATTATTTTAATTTATGGTAACAGCAACAATTTGACATTCTTTTCAGAACAATAGTCTGTGCTAATTTGTATGAAAAGATTGGAAGATTTCAATAAAAAACAAAAAAAGACACTTGGATTTTTCAGATGGGAACTAATTGATTTCGAGGGCAAGAAAGAAATGAAATTTTGCATGAAGGGCTTGATTTAAAGTTTGAAAATGCAGAGTGGTTAAGTGGTGCTGCTGTTCAAACTGTGGTCTGGGTAAAACTTCAGATCAGGTTCTTTTGTTCCTTGTTAATTCTGCTCTTTCACTTAAAAAGTAAGAAATGAAGGCTGTACTCTTGTTTTTGTGGCAGATGTTCTTCTGCGACCTTGGGACTCACTAGAGAGCAAAACAGACATGATTTGTCCCCTTGGAAGCATCATTGTTCATTCCACTGACCAAGATGGGGTAGGAGGAGGATAAGAGTATTAGGAAAAGGTGGGCTGGGGTTGTGGCTCTGTGGTAGAGAGCTTGCCTAGCATGCATGAGGCACTGAGTTTGATTCTCAGCACCACATATAAATAAATAAGTAAAACAAAATGTCCATCAACAACTAAAAAATATTTAAACAAAAAAGAGTATTAGGAAAATTTAAGTTTTTAAAAAATTTTCCTTCAGATTTATTTTGCAAATATGACATATATAAATATATATGTAATCAAATAACTTTAGCAGAAAGATAAATCTTTCAAGATTCAATAAACCAACTAAACAATTGGCCACATTCCTGGTAAATATTCTTTGTTCTAAGTTCCCCCCAAACCCTTAAAATGATCCTTTTCTGAATTTCCTAGAAATTCTCTAGTCTAGAGCTGACAGCAGGTATTGCAGCACTCAGAGTCTGGGACTTTGGAAGGAGCACTTGGGATCTATTTTGTTTCTTGGCTCTCAAAATCCATATGAGTTGTTCATGAGGTCACAATATCAATTAGTGAATCCCAGTTGATCACAATGGATAATCTTTTTGAGGTATTGCTAACTTTGGTTTTCTAATATCTTATTGAGGATTTTTAAATTAATGTTCATCATTACACAACTGCCCAGGCTGAGTCCGAGGATGCCCTCTGCTGGCTTCTCCATCCTGACTTCTCAATCAACACACTGGAGAGCTGCCCAGTCACATACTCAGCCATTTTTTCCTCATCCCCATAAGTTCAATTCTGAATTCAGTATTTGAATTAATCTAAAAGCCTTTGGTTAGACTTTGTCAAATGCTTTTCCTGTGTCAATTGAGAAGCCTACATGGTTCTTATCTTTGGATGTATCCCACTTGATCATAATGTATAATCTTTCTGATGTATTGTTCACTTCAGTCTTCTTACATTTTATTCAGGATTTTGGGAAATTATTATTAGTCGGAGAAACTGGTCTTTTAGTGTTCTATTCCTGAAGTGCCTGGCTTAAGTATCAAGCTGATGATGCTGGCCCACAATGAGTGTTTGAAAGTATGCCGAGTAGTTCTAGCTCTGTCTTTAGAAGGGTTTCACAAGTATTGGTATTAATTCTTTGAATGTTTGGTAGGATTCAGCTGTGAAGCCATCTGGTTCTGGGTCTGTCTTTGTTGGGAGGTCTTGCTACTTCTTCAGACTCTTTATTTGTTGTTGGTCTGTTTAGGATATTTATTTCTGACTAAATCTTGGTTAAGTTGTATTTTTGTGGGTATTTATTTATTTCCTCTATTATATTCAATTGTTTTGGTTATAATTCTTCATAATAGTTCTTATGATCCTTTCTATTTCTGAGTTGGCCATTGTAACTT
Source organism: Glaucomys volans (assembly GCA_020662805.1). Classification (NCBI taxonomy): domain Eukaryota; kingdom Metazoa; phylum Chordata; class Mammalia; order Rodentia; family Sciuridae; genus Glaucomys; species Glaucomys volans. Next base: position 792,038 of record JAJEJO010000884.1, on the reverse strand, counting down.
CTTCACTTTCTGTTTTTATTTTGAGTCTTTCTTTTTGTCTTCAATGAGTTAAAGATGTGCCAAGTTTGTTAATATGTACTTTGTTACAGCCAGATTATATACTTTAAATATACACAACAATTTTATGTAACAACAAAGATAGAAGGAATTCATTTTGGCATTTTTTAGGCTATTAAAGACTTGAAAAGCACTTATTTTTAAGTCGAAAGGAAGTTTTTACTGTGAAAGGCAAGATTAATTATAATTAGTTAATGGAGCAAGACTCACGGCACTTAATAAAATGTGATGAAAGGCACAGGTGGCCACTGGAAATGTCACTCTTCTAATAATCTCACTCTGCTAACACCAAATGCCTTTGGTGTTAGGCTGAAGGCCCCTGTCCTACTCAGGCGATCCAGTGTAAAACTTGACTGGATACATGTCCAATGGTCAACCATACTTGTTATGGTTTGGATGTGAGGAGTCCCAAAAAACTCACTTGTGAGACAATGCAGGAAGGTTCAGGTTGGGTAGTAAGAGTCTTAACCCAATCAGTGAATTCATCCCTGATAGATTAATTGAAGCGGGAGAGTGTGACTGGAGGAGACTGGAATTGGGGCATGATTTGGAGGCATGTATTTTGCATCTGGAGAGTGGAGCCTCTCTCTGCTTCCTGATGACATTGATGTAAGCTGCTTCCCTCCACCACCCTCTCCCACCACGACAGTCAGCCTCACTTTGAGGCCCAAGGAATGGAACTGATCTTTTATGGACTAAGATCTCTGAAACTGTGAGCTCTCAAATAAACCTTTCCTCCTCTATAATTGTACTGCTCAGATCATTTAGTCACAGCAGTGAAAAAGCTGACTAAAACACATACCCCTAAGGATACCTGAAAACTGAGTCAAGAGACTGTCTGTCAAGAACCAGCACGTATGATCAAGGGCCCAACGCAGCGGGGAAGGCAGACTATTTTAACTTTTTAAAGACTGCACATGATATTGAAGTAGTGCCTACAAAATTAAATCATCACCTAGAGTGAAAAAAAAGCCTTATTATCCTGCAGTATGTCTATGGACTATCCTTCACCACTGTGCTTACTTTGCCAACTTATCTTAATGTCAATTCTACCCATGTTTTTAGCCAAAAAAACTGTTATACAGCTCCCATGTGAGGAGGGGTGAAAATGAAAACTTATGACTTAGTTTTCATCACTGCTTAATTAAAATGCTATTAGAATAAATTTTGCTTCAATTTCTCTCTGAACATATTCTACTTATAAAATATACTGGAATAAAACACTCCTCTCACAGTAAAAATAGCAAAACTCACCGCATAAGTAAGAAATTATTTACAATACTTTCAGAGGTGAAAAAAGACAAGTCTACATCATCTCTACTTTGATTCTTCACAGCTCACTCTGAATTTGATATCATGATGTCTTTATCTCTTTTCATCTTTGCTTTGCTTCTACTCCATCCCCAAACACAATCTGAACTCATAGAAAATGAATTGTAAAAAATCATTAATGCCTTACTATAAATTAATTTGATACCCACTAGTATTGTTGCATTTTAATGCATGCTAAAAGGACCCAAATTCTAGAAATGTCTCTCTGATGGAAATAAGTCATATCTAAGATGAGTAGATAACAGAATAAAGAGGGTTCTTCTGGTGATCTTCAAGTCTTACTATTAGGATCACCAGTTAATGTGTTAGGGTTTATGGTGGGCTTTCACCATCATTGGTGAATATAATGAAAAAACAATAGTCAATCATTTTTACCAATTTATGACTGAGACCGTCTAAATGTTCCCCTAAAAATAATCAAAATACACTGTTATATTTCCTGTATGCTAGAACATCAAGGTTTATTCCTAACTGAAGTTATCTCTACTGGGAATTTTAAAAGTCCATTGAGTTAAAGTTTCAGTGAATTAAAAGCAAACAGTACAAAAAGAAAAAACAAAGATGTTCCTTCATTATTTCATACTACTTAACCAGTTCATTACTGGAGAAATCACAACTTCTGTCTTAATTTTTTTTTTTTTTTGCAGGGGAGGTGCTAGGGATTGAACTCAGGGATACTCAACCACTGAGCCACATCCCCAACCCTATTCTGTATTTTATTTAGAGATAGAGTCTCACTGAGTTACTTAGTGCCTCGCTTTTGCTGAGGCTGGCTTTGAACTCTCTATCCTCTTGCCTCAACCTCCCAAGTTGCTGGTACTACAAGCATGCACCACCATGCCCAGCCCAAGTACTAGCTTTTCAACAGAAATTTCTAGTCTGGAAATCTCAAGACAATTATTAAGGAGGTTTCAACCATTTCCCCCTCATTTGTCTTCACTAAAGAGTCATGTCACACTGCAGAATACTAAAGAAAGAAATTGAAGAAAACCTTAGAAGGTGGAAAGATCTCCCATGTTCTTGGATAGGCAGAATTAATATAGTCAAAATGGCCATTCTACCAAAGGCACTATACAGATTCAAAGCAATTCCAATTAAAATTCCAATGACAATCCTCATAGAAAAAGAGAAGGCAATCATGAACTTCATCTGGAAGAATAAGAGACCTCAAATAGCCAAAACAATCCTGAGCAGAAAGAGTGAAGCAGGAGGTATCAAAATACCAGACCTTAAACTGTACTACAGAGTAATAGTAACAAAAATGGCATGGTACTCACACCAAAATAGACAGGTAGACCAATGGTACACAATAGAGGACATAGACACAAACCCACAAAAATACAGTTACCTCATACTAGACAAAGGAGCCAAAAACATACAATGGAGAAAAGATAGCCTGTTCAAAAAATGGTGCTGGGAAAACTGGAAATCCATATGTAATAAAATGAAATTAAGCCTCTATCTATCACCCTGCACAAAACTCAACTCAAAATGGAATGGACTCCAACTAAAAAGCTTTTTCTCAGCAAATGATACAATCAATAATGCGAAAAGAGAGTCTCCAGAGTGGGAGAAAATCTTTTCCACATGCACTTCAGATAGAGCACTAATCTCCAAAATTTATAAAGAACTTACAAAATTTTACACCCCCCAAAAAGAACCCAATCAATAAATGAGCCAAGGATCTGGATAGACACTTTACAGAAGAGGATATACAGATCATCAATAAATATATGAAAAAGTGTTCAACATCTCTAGTAATTAGAGAAGTGCAAATTAAAACAACTCTAAGATTTCATCTTACTCCAATTACCATAGCTATTATCAAGAACACAAACAATAATAGATGTTGGTGTGGATGTGGGAAAAAAGGCACACTTTTACATTGCTGGTGGAGTGGCAAATTGGTGCAGCCACTCTGGAAAGCAGTGTGGAGATTCCTCAGAAAACTTGGAATGGACCCACCTTTTGACCCAGTTATCCCACTCCTTGATTTATACCCAAAGGACTTAAAATTAGCATACTATAGTAACGCAACCACATCAATGTTTATAGCAGCTCAATTCACAATAGCTAGACTGCAGAACAAACCTAGTAGCCCTTCAACAGATGAATGGATAAAGAAGCTGTGATATATATACACAATGGAATACTAGTCAGCCGTAAAGAATAATAATATTATGGCATTTGTAGATAAATGAATGGATTGGAGATTATCATGCTACATGAAATAAGCGGATCCCCCCAAAAAAAGGCTTTCCCTGATAAGTGGATGATTATATATAATGGGGGTGGGGGTTCAGAGAAGAATGGAGGAACGTTAGAGTACATAGAGGGAAATGAGAGGCAGAGGGACTGGGGGTATGAAAAAAGGTGGAATGAGACAGACATCATTACCCTATGTACATGTATGATTACATGAATGGTATGAATGTACATCATGCACAACCATAGAAATGAAAAGTTGAACCCAATTCATGTACAATGAATCATAATGCAGTCTGTAAAAATTTTTAAAAAATTTTAAAAATAGTCATGTCACTTAGTTTCTTTTACTTCTTTCCTCTTTCTACAATATTAGAGAATTAATGAGAAAGAAAACTGAAAACTACCAATTTTGGGTACCTATTACACATCAGACACAGTGCTGACCTACCTCATCCACTATTCCTAACAACCCCATTCCTGGTCCACTCATGGATGAGAAGCATACTTAGACTAAGCATACTTAGGCTATCAATGAGTCACTCATTTGCTACAAACAGTACAAAATATGGCATTGCTGTCAGTGTAATGAAAGCATCCTATTTCTTTTTTCATCTCTATTTCTATTTCCCAGTTTCAAAATTACTTGTGAGAATTTTGAACATAGCAGAGAAATTTATACACGATCCTAAGATTCATGTCTTAAAGATCTTCTAAAGAAAACAGTGTGATAGTTATTCCCATGAAGGACAACCAACAGCTGTTAGGCCTCTGACTTTAAATCGGAATTATAGATGAAAAGTGTCTTTCTTCAGAGAAATATTTAGCTTTCATAGGAAGTAGCTCTCCAGAGAAGGTGACTGAAGTTCCTCCCTCTCGCCACTAGAGGGAGATACAGTGTGAACAATTGCTGATTCCCTGCATTGTAACTACTGACCTGAGAGACTGGCCCAGTACATGAAAGGTTCAGAGGATGCCTAGGGGGAAAAAATCATAAATTTTAGCAGAACAATTATATTTAGTTTTGATTTTCCTTAACCAAAAAGTGCATCAAATAGTTTCATAATTAAAGAAAAGCAAAGGATGCATCAAATGCAGTGTTTATAATAAAACAAACGAACGAAGAAAACAGTGTATCATTAAGTGCTGGCTCTGTAAAAAACAACAGACTGGAGTTAAAAAAAATCTTTTCAAATGCATCAGGGTTCAGCAAAAAAGATTCAGCTGATTACTTATGTTTTTCTAAATACTCATGTTTCATTTACATGACACAGAAGTAAATCAAATATTTTTATCTCAGAGACAGTCTACATTAGGTTTCTGTCTAAGAAGACATTGTAAGTTTATTAGATTGAGATAGTGAGTTTTCTTGAAAAGCTCAAGGTGCTTTTAGTCACAACATTTACATAAGGAATACCAAAACAGTTCTCAAAATACCAACAGCAACTCAAGTAAACAACAGAGCAAGAAACTTGAGAACAGTGAGAATATAAGAACAAAAATGTAGATGTAAATAGATCTAAAGGTACCAATGTGAAGTAAATAATTCATTCTGCACATAGTGCTCCCAGACATCTGTAAACACTACTGTCACGCTGTCACTCCTGAGCTAGTAAACAGATTTGCCCTGCCAGATCATTCCACTTGAGTATGTGGTGACACAAGACAAATGGAGTTATACCAGGGATGTAAGCAGGCAGGTGGCCCATCTCCCACACTGGAGGGCTCCTGGTCCACCACACGAGACACAACGTCTTAACACATGACATTTTTTTGGAAATTGGTGGGATATAAAATTGAAGAACATAATGTGACATTTGTTATCTAGATCTGCTTTCACTTGGCGACACAAAAATGTTACTAAATATTTATTAGGCAGTTTTTAAATGTGTAGGTCAAGAATTAGGCTCTGGAAAAAGGATTATCTGTGTCAGGATTTCGCCTTTCACGTTCAAGTAAAATATGAATATTTTAGCAACATGCGATTATTTCAGTAACTTTAGACACAGATAAATCTGGAACTTTTCTGAACCAGATCCTGTATGTCTCCTTAAGATAAGCCATTTATTACATTATGGGAAACTGAATAGCACTGGAATGTCAACAACATTGATTGTTTGCATTGCATTGCATTTTGCATTTTCCAAAATAATTTATATGAATGAGATATATATTTTTCATTATACTTTCCTGAAAATATATCAAAGCCATAATTTAATTTCCATGCTTCTGAAATAAAGTAACTTAATAGATCTAATCATGGCTATATGAATAGGTATTGAATTTAATAGACAGACTTGTGGCTTCTTATCTCCTTTAGAAACCTAAAAATAACAATTGGAGAGAATTTTTCCTCAACTTTGATGAAAAGTGCAAGCATACAAGAAAGGGGAGCAGGTCCATGTACTGCTTGTGATGAGATGGCATTTGATGTGAACAGCATGAGCCTGTTCATCCAGACATATTTAACTGGGTCTGGAACCTGAAATGCACAGACACAGCTGGACACAACAGCACGTCAGTATCAAAGTCAAAACACACTGACAGATTCTGGGTGAGGTTGCTGATTATTTGGAGTTTAAATTAAAAGCAATGATCATTACAGGAGCCTAAAAATCATTTCCATTAGAATCTGAAGAGATGGAAATGAAAGGCTCTGGGCTTCTATTCCAAGAGGAAGAACCAGGCAAAAGTACCATATTCCCTGTGAATATACTTCCTCCTTTGTTTCTAGCAATGTGACCTTGAACAATAAATGCTAAAAGGAACAGAGAGCTGAAAGCTAAAGACTTCCCCCAAAACAGAGCCAAATTTCTAGGTGAGGGATGGTGACGACATCAGGGCCTTCGGGCATGACCCTTCTACAGTGTCCAGGGGCTCTACTGAGATCAGTGTTGGAAGCAAAGTGAAGGGTCAGCACTAACCCCAGAAAAGGGGCACAGAGTGACACTGCCTGCAATCAGGAGCTCTGCAAGCGTGCCAAGGTACCTAACTTCTCTCAGCATGCCTGAGTTTTCCCCTGCACAAATAAAATGGAGATGGGGCTATTTCAAGATAGCACTTTGCTCAATGTCTAGTATTCAGTTTTTTTGTTAATTATTAGAGCTAACATCTGTGTAGGTACAACCCAGCAGCTCCAGAAGCACATGAAAAATGTTAAATACAATTAAAATATGCTCCATAGTGAGAGTGGGGGGGTAGTAACTTTACGGTAGAAAAACCTAGAAAATACTACGTCAGACAAGTGATCAAGGTTAACTTCAATGACAAGACATACTGACAGCAGATCCCCTTGATATGACATGATGAGAAGGGTCCTTGTCTTCTGTGGTCTTCCACCCAAGAACCCTTAACACCATCTAGTCATGATAAAAACATAGGACAAACCCAAATGGCAGTCACTCCACAAGATACCCAGCTAGTGTTCCTAAAAACTGCCAAGGTCACAAAACAAGCAAAGTCTGAGAATCTGTCATAGGCAAAAGGAGCCCAAGGAGACATAATAGTGAATAGTAATGTTGTGTCTTAGATGTAATACTGAACCAGAAAGATACTAGAGAAAAACAAGTGAAATCTAATGTTTAGTATTTAACTAATGGCCAGGAACCAATGTCATTTCCTTAGTTGTGACAAATGTACCGTAGTGATGTAAGATATTAATTATATGAGAATCTATTTTAAAATAGGCTCTATGGAAAATTTGGTACTCAACCTACTATGGCCAACAGACTTCACACATTTAATAGAGGACTGGGCAGGCAATGGTGAGATGGATTACAGATTTTGTTCCAAATCATCCCTACAAAGACATTTTAAAATTTGCTATAGTCAATGAAGAGCATATTAACATATTCTTAAATGTTCCTTAAAAATGATTAGTTGAACACTCATATAACCATTTCTAGCTTAGTTAAATGTTGATCAAATAAGAACCATTGTCAGTCTTGATGGAAATCAAGAATGTATTTTGAAGTCAGGCAAACTGGGATTGAAGTCTGGATCCTGACACTTCCACTCTTACAGTTTAGGGCAGTCACTCTGCAATACTTTAAATTTCAGAGGCATTTTCTGTTAAACAGGTGCACTTATCTCCCAAGGTTCACGGCAGTACCGAATACCATCTGAGCAGAATCCAGGGCAGCAGATGTTGAAATGTCAGTTTTCTCCTTTTCCAGTACTTCTATTTTCAGCTGCTGCTGTCGGATTGCCTCCCTGACATCTCTGTCTGGATTCTTCCCAGGTATTGAAAATGTAACATATTTCAAACTAAATGCCAATCCCTCATACACTCCTTCCCTGCCAGCACAATTTTCTCCCTGACTTCCTCTACTTAGTAAAATGGCAGCCCCCCCATCTACCAGCTATCAAGTTGCTCAAGCCAAAAATGTAAGTCTTGCTTGATTTCTTCCTTTTTCTCACCCTCGCCCGTGACCTCCAATCCTTCTGCAAGTCTCATCCTTTCCACCCATGAGATGGCTCTTAAATGAAGCCACTTGTTTTCATCTGCCTCACTGCCAACCTGTTCCAATTGCTACCGCTCTTCCCTCAGATGCTCAAGTAGGTGGCCTCCTTTATAGGTCTTCTTACATCCACTTTTGGCTCCCACAATCAATGTCTCCTATAGTGCCCAGAGAGTACAATGATTGGGGTGTGTCATTCCCATTCTGAAAAGACTTCAAGGACTTCTCATACTTTTTGGAATAAAGCCAAATCCCTGCACCATGGTGTGTTGCTCTTGCTTTCCTGGCCACCCCAGTGACACACAAATATTTCTTGATCTCAAACACAGAATTTATTTCTGTAGAGGGATGGGTACGTGTGCTGTTCCCTCTGTCTGCAGTACTAGTCCCCTAGGACTGCCCATACCTAGCTACTTCTGAGCCTTTGGAGATTGATAACTTCGCTCATCATCCCTTCTACTACTGTGTTTAAGGGCTGTTTTTCTTTCATTGCCTCTTGTTCATTTTATTCATAATAGTTGATATGGTTTGGACATGAAGCTCACCCAAAGACTCATATTGGGTGACTGGAAGGCTTGGTCCCCAATGTAGCAATGTCCAGAGGTGGAGCTTTTGAGATGTGATAGGATCATGAGGGCTCTGACCTCATCAGTGAATTGGTACATTGATAGCTGAATGGACTACAGGGAGGTGCTGGCAACTGTAATCAGAAGGGCATAGTTGGAGAAAGTAGTCACTGGGGGTTGTCTTTGGGGATTATATCCTGTCCTTGGCCCCTTCTTCTTTCTCTCTCTGCTTCCTGGTTGCCCTGGGGTGAGCAGCTTTCCTCCTCCATACCCTTTGGCCATGTTATTCTGCCTCACCTCAGGTCCAAAGCAATGAACTCAACCAAATGGATTGGAACCTCTGAAACTGCAAGCCAAAATATATCTTTCCTTCCCTAAGTTGTTCTTGTCAGGTATTTTGGTCTCAGCAATGAAAAACTGACTAACATAGAAGTTTTTCCATTTTGCAATTATTTCTTTATTTGCTGTCCATCTTACCTCACAAATTTTATAAGCTACTGAAAGGAAGAGGAGAATCTTCCTCTTTCACAAATGTATGAATTTAGAAAGATCTTCCTCTAGTCTAGCTTGGATGCTCCTAAAATCTCCAGACGGAATGAAGATATATTCTATTTATAAAATATATCAATATGCTGAAAAATGGAAGCAGGTTTTTGTCTGTAACCAAAATAACTTTTCTATAAATCACTACTGTACACTTGAGCAGGATGCTATTTTTCTAAATAAAGATGCCAGAAAACATTAGGATAATAATGCCACTGCTGTCATGTATATTCAGAAAGATAGACAGGTTTGGCGACCCAAATGTTGTATTTGTCAGAATGATTCAAAGTAGAAATAGAAGGAATACAAATGAGTCAAACTCCAGAGGCCTAACTATAGATATTCATTCCACCCAATTCATTCATTCAATCAAAAAAATTTTTAACTACATCCTAGGCACTTTCCTGGACCCCAAATACACATCAGTGGAGTCAGGGAGGACAAAAATGATATTCCTGTGAAATAAACAAGACAACTGAGTGAATTTTATACGAGTAGTAATGGAGAAATATAAGGCAAGGAAAGGAGAGAGAGAGTTGCAGACCAGGATGGGAAGTATCAATTTAAGAATGGCAGACAGGGATGACCCTACTGAAAGAGGGACCCTCTAAAGAAGGAGCCATTTGAGAAAAGAGTTGAATGGGCAAGGAGACAAACTGGGCATCTATCTGGGAAGGGTCATCCAAGTTGAAGGAACAGGAAGTAAGATGAACCAGGCAGGGATATCTGGAAAACAACAAGGAAGCCAGTATGGCTACAGTAGAAGGAGCCAGGAGAACAGGAGGGAAGAAAAGGTCAGGAGGTGAGTGGGAGCTTGGTCCCTACAGGGTTATAGCCACTGGTTTGATTCTGGTGTTCACTTTGAGTGAAGTGGAGGGCCAAGGGGTAACAGGATCTGATTTGTGTTTTGACAACACCACTCTGTTACACCTGAGGTGCTCTACTGAGAAGAAGCTTAAGGATAGGGCTGAGGGTAGAGGCAAGGAAACCAGGTAAGAGGCTACTGTGTCCTGGGAAAGGTAACATTGGCTTAGGTGGTGGTATGAGTCAAGGTGGTAAGATGAAGAATATATTTTGAAAGTAGAGCCAGTTGGATTTGTTGTAGGTCTGGCTAAGTATTGTCAAGGATAACCCGAAAGATTTTTGGCCTAATCCACTGGACAGACAGAATAGCTATGAACTGACAAGTGAAGATCAAGAGTTCAGTCCAGTTATGTCTGAGATTCCTTTTAGACATCCAAGTGGCACTGTAAGTAAGCAGTTTAAGTATGGAGTTAGGGTAGAAGTCCAGGGCAGGGTTATAAATTAAGGTGCCTTAAAAAAATTAGGTGCCTCAGTATGTGGATCATATTTGAAGCCAAGTAATAGCCTGAAATCCCAAAAGCATGAAGGTAGATAAAGGAACATCCAAGTTCTGAGTCCTGTAGATGAGGAGGAAGCTCAGAAGGAACATCTAAGAAGTAGGAGGAAAACCAAGAAGTTGTTTATTCTATAGCCAAGTGTACAAAGGGTTTGTTTTTCTTTCTTTGGAGGGATGTGTGTGGGGGAGCCTATTAGGGATTTAATTCAGGGCTATTTACCACTGAGCCACATCCTGGCCCTTTTTTATTTTTTATTTTGAGACATGATCTGGCTAAATGCTTAGGGCCTCATTAAGTTGCTGAGGCTGACCTTAAACTGTGATCCTCCTGCCTCAGCCTCCCAAAGTGCTGGGATTACAGGTGTACACCCCCATGCTTGGCACAAAGGGTTCTAAGAAAGAGAGGATGATCAACCTGTCAAATGCTGCTGTCTGATCATGGAACATGCAGACTTAAAGTTGCCCCTGGTTTTAATCAATGGTGAATTTGATGAACATAATTCTGGTGGGATGGTAGGAATGACAGCACATTTGGAATGACATTAAGAAGAAAGGAATGAGTGGAAATGGAAACAGCAAGAATAGAACATATTTGAAAGATTTAATCACAAAAGTAGAGAGAAGTGAGACAGTAGGTCATGTTGGCAATGACATTTCTAAGTCATTCTCCTGAAGAAGCAAGAGCCAAGTGCCTGGGACTGCTACAAAAACAAGGGAGGTGGAGTTGGAGCTCGCCTAAGGTGCTGGGAAGCAAGCATAAGAATGCTGTGCCCAGTCTGCCAAGGAGGCATAGAAAAAGAAGTGGTACATTAAGAATTGTTACTTAAAATTGATAAATGGTGTCTGGTTGCAGAATAGGAAAATGTCCCCAAAGGAAGAGAATGTCAGACATAAATATGCCTTCCAAATTAGCAAATTTCATCCTTTCAACTCTCATTTAATATAAAATATTCATAGTTACTTGCATGAGAATAGATGTAACTGTAATATCTGGTGGCTAAAAACATAGAAGACAAAAGCTGCTATGTGTTTAGTAATGCTTTCATTTGAATTTGACTAATCATAACATTATTTGGAAAAATAGTGCATGTGTGTTTTTAGACATTCTACTTCATTCCAGTCTACAGATAACACATGATCTACATATGGCACTAAGAACCTCTCTTACAATAACTCCTAACTAGGCTTTAGGAAGGCAGATTTCATGGTTTATCTTTTTTCTCCAATCTCTTTTATATATTCCACAATATTTACTGAGCACTCATTATGTGCCAGCACCTCATCTGTCTCTATTTTCTCTTTTGGATGCTACATTCCTGCCATGCAAGGGCATATCCCCAACAATATGACGTTATCTCTTGGCTTCTAGACCTTTATTCACATTGCTTCTCAGCCAGGGGGCCTTTTCCCCACTCTCCTCCCAGCCATGTTCCATCATTCTGAACTCTAGTGCAAAATTTTCTGGAACTTCTCATGTCCCCCATGAAGGTCAGGCATCATATAGGATCCAGAAAAAGCACACTTTAAAGAGTTACAAGTGTTTTAAATTGAAAGCAAACAGCAGGTATGGAAACGATGAGCACCAGGGACATGTGAGAAGAGCCCAGAGAGCATCTGCAAAGATGTTCTCACCTCTGAGCTACTATCTTCTCATCACCCTGACTCTCCACAATGGCCCATTTGCTTGACCACTTTACCCTGGAAATGGTGAGTTCCTTCAGGGTGAGAAACTCTGTACTACCCACAGTGCTTCCCTGGGGAAATAGCACCAGAAATATTTCCTGAACAGATTGAAAATGCATGAAGATAGTCATAGTGAATTAGAACTTGGGGGTTAGAGACTTTTATTTTTTTTCAGTGCTGGGGACTGCACTCAGGGCCTTGTGCAGGCTAGGCAAGCACTCTACCACTGAGTCACATCCCACCACCTTGATATTTTTTCAAGTCTAATTTTTTAAATGTCCCATATACCTTCAATAAAATAATGGTTAGAAAGGCTACTGAGTTCATGTCATAAAACCTTTAGTGAGATGCAATTCTTTAGACAACAATCATTCACAGAAGTTCTTCCGTACATTGATCTAAAATCTTTCTCCTTCTAGATTTATTTCCTGGCATGTGGAGGAGTTGGGGAGTTCAAAACAAATATAAAGTTAGTGTCACATCATAGTTCTTAGGGTATTTAAAAACTACAGTTGTGTCCTTTGGCCTTTTCATCCCCACCATTATGCCTCCAATTCATCCTTCAGTAGTATGTCACATAGATGGATAATCTGTCTCCATGTTACACTGCTCTTCTGTCTTAAATAGTAACCAGTTGATTGATCTACAGTCCTCTTAAGCTGACAACACATCCAGAAGAATTTCAGTGTACTAAACTCCAGGGACAGTCTGATTAACCCACTTTCTCCTAAAATGATACTGGGATTATTTGTGGGCAGCTATAAAATCTATAAAATAAGTGTACTTCATGAGATTGAAACCCCAATTATACTTCCATTTCCTGTTAAGAGAAGAATATTATAATAGAAGGATTAGAATTCATTTTTATATGAGAAAACAGTTCCAAGCAGAATGAATGCCTTGACCAGGGATCTTGATGTAGGGAGAAGGTGGTTGTAAATCAATGGAAGGGTCTGACTCCATCGTTCCTCTTCCATAATGTCCTTCAGTTCTGGCTCTTCTAGGTCCAGGTGCCCTTAACCAGCTGCTATAATTTGGATAAGTATCCCTCAGAGCTCCATGTGTTAAAGGCTCGGTTGTCAGGCTGTGGTAATACTGAAAGGTGGTGGGACCTTTAAGAGGTGTGGCCTAGTAGAAGGAAGTTAGGTAACTGGGTGTGCCCTCAAGGGGATTTGGGACCCCAGCTCTTATCTCTCTGTCTATACCTCCCAGCTGCCTTTAGGTGAGCAGTTTCCTCTGCCATACATTCCTACCATAAGCATTGCCTTATCACAGGCCCCAAATCAATAGGGACAAGCTTTTGGATTGAAACCTGTGAAACCATGAGTCAAAATGAACCTTTCCTCCTTAAAAGCTATTTATTTCAGGTATTTCGTCACAGTGATAGAAAGCTGAATAACACACTGCCCTTTCTAGTTTGAGATCCAGACCACACAGGAAACAATTACCAAACCTTAAGATCTGGAAGACTCTCTTTTCACTTTAACTAGACAGCAAGTTCTGAAGCTAGCAACCTCTCTCTAAGGAATAAGGGTCTACACTGACATTTTGAATTTTTTTTTTAACATATAAACAATGTTACACAACCTATAGAATTTAGGTGGAACATAGCTATTGGATTTCTATTTCAATTGTATTATTGGCTGACTAGTCACTTATAAGATGGATGGGGGACAGGGGTTCTAACTCCTTGCATAATATGCTTTATGGAAAATACATTCTGAGTTTCAAACAACTGACCTTATTATTGTTATAGCAACTTATTTAATAAACATGAGCACCTTCTATAGACCAGACTATGATTCAAAAATGAAGGAAGACAGTTATCTTAAAGACCTACCGGCCATACCTTCTCCTTTATTCTGAAACAATTATGATTGATTATAATACATGCCATATAAGGTACTAGGGGAGTTGAGGAGATGGAGTGGTTAGGCCACCTGGGATGCTAGAGAAGGTTTCACAGAAACTGTCGAGCTCAGTCTTGAGTATTTTAGGTGGAACAGCCTATATAAAAAAAACACACAGATTTGATGTCCAAGCATATTTGCTGCTCATCCAGGGGACAGATGGCCATCTTACATATGGTGGAGACTAGAAATAGGTAAAATTCTACATTAAAATAACTTGGAACCCAATTTGTTTCTAGGGTAAGGACAATCTGCATATAAATGAGTAAGATATACTTCCCATCAGTGAGTTTACAATCTGCAGACAACACCCTGAATGTACCTTTACTGCAGCATCATCATATGACAGTCTAATCATAGCTTTCTTATCTTTCTGCTCCTTCTAACACAAGAATTCACCAAGGGCAGTGTGTCTTATACCTCTGTGATTGTGAAACATCTATATAGAGCCTAACACCAGATGTGTTAAATACACAATTGCCAGGATTAAAAGTGGATGACATTGCAGATCTAAGTGACTTAAGATGAATATAAAATAGATGAGAGATTAGAGAGGACTTAAGGGAAAATAGTCATTTGTGCTTCTGAAGCAGTTATGTTAGATAAAAAACAAGGAAGGTTAAGTTTGATCTAACAACTGTGATGAAAGCTAGAAAGCGGGAAAGGTGCACAGTGAACAATGAGAAATCTATCTGGGCTAGAAGTTAATGTATGCAAATAGGGATACAGTATGCTTCTATTGATCCTAAGCAGTTTTTCATTTGTAGGCCTTCTCCTCCACTAGAAAATATTAAATATTATACTCTACACTGTCTTGGTATAAAGCAAAACATACTAAGGTTGCATTTATAAAAAAACTATGATTATATTTTTCTTCTGATATTAAAATATATTAAAATTAAAATATTTTTACACACACTTAGAAATAAATTGGGCCCCAGGTACTGTGTTATGAAACAGAGTGGATAAATTGTCCTTATGGCCAAATAGAGCAACAGAAAGTTTGGAAGGACAGGTTACAGCGGAATGGGAAGAGCCTCATATGCGTGCAAAGGTCCAAAGTGACGAGGTAATCTAGTAAGTATGGATTGACATGATCAGAGCCATAAGAAGAACGGAGAGAAGTGATATTACAGGTTAAGGATCCTTTATCTAAAGATTTGGGATCAGAAGGACCTTGAATTTTTTCAGATTTTAGAATATTTACATAGACATAATGAGATATTTTTTGGGGGAGTGGTTCTAGAGATCAAGCCCATTCTGAGCCATATCTCCAGCCCTTTTTATTTTTTATTTTTTGAGACAGAGTCTCACTAAGGGCCTTGCTTAGTTGCTGAGGCTGGCTCTGAACTTGCAATTCTCCTGCCTTAACCTCCTGAGCCGCTGAGATTATATGTGTGTACCACTAAGACTGGCATAATAATGTATCTTGAGGATGGAAGCACATCTAAACATGAAATTTACTTGTGTTTCATATGCACCTTTCACACATAGCCTGAAAGTACTTTAATATTTTCAGCACACCTGTGTTTTGACCGTGGCCCATCACATGAAGTCAAGTGTGGAATTTTCTGCATGTGGCATCATGTTGGTGCTCAAAGTATTTCAGATTTTATGGCATTTTGGATTTTGGGTTTTTGGACTAAGGATATTGAACCTGGATCTGAAAATTGGAGGATGGTTCCGGAAACAGAAGGACTAGCTAGGTTATGACTGCAACCGTCCAGGAAAGATGTAAAAGACCCTCATCTGGTAGAGAGTATGAAAAGGATGAATAGGAGAGTTACGAAGGGAATAGAATCTGCTAGAACTGATGTCAGACTGAAAGGGGGGAGATCAAAAGTTACTGCTATTTCAAACCTGGGTGACCAGAAAAATATCAAGGCCAGCAGAAAAAGGGAAGAGGAAGAGTGGATGCAGGGATATAGTCGGCTGCGATGAAGATCGTAAATGCATTTCTAAGCCCTGAAATACAGTTAATGTAGGTTGCTCAAAAGTTACATTCTTTATCTGACCTCTCTGCCATTCTCTTTAAAAAAGCAGGCATGACTAAAGAAAAAATAGATACATGCCCAAAGGAAAAAAAACTTTACTCTAAAACATAAATTTCCCTGTGAAACCAAAACCCACCTACCTGACGCTGTGAATAATTACAGAGATAAGAAGAGACAAAGAAGATTAATCAGACATAAACAGAAGTGAAATATATGCCTTCAGTTCACAAAGACTTTTGTTATTTTAATATATACCTCAGGCAAGAATAAAGAAAGGTAATTTGCTAGATTTTAATTGAACTATGCAAAATAGTAATTATTTCATAAATAATTATATTTAATTTTAACTGTCCTGGAACAAAATTCAATGTTCTTTTTCTGCTTTTATTATTCTCAGCATTGTTAAAAATGCTTCTGAATGAAACAATACTTCTGTCAAGCTAACTTACAGACACTCTGTAATCAGAATAACTGAGCATCATCAAAACAGATTGTAGTTCACTATTTTTAATATTTTAGAGAAATGTGATTGTATTGCTTTTAAATAACTCAAACTATGCTAATAATGTATTGCCTAGTAGAATGTTTTAAACAAAGATATGCTAATAAATAAATATGTATGTTTTAGAAACACTAAGTTTAAAAATGCTTATTTATATAATTTATTTCCATTATAGAAATAATTATTAGGACAAGGTATACTTTTGTTTAGCATAATGATATAAATTATGACCTAAAGGGATCTCCATGAATAAGGTTTTACTTTATATCTAGGCTACTTCTAAACTACATGAAAAATCTGAATCATGAGCTGTCCTTTGTTTTTCAACCAAGTCTAGAGCAATTTAGTGTCTTATTTTTTCAGGAGGATATTCAATAGGCCTCATCCATCATCTGGACCATTCTGGAGGCAGGGAAAAACAAAAACAAACAAACAAACATGAAAGGCTTGTACAAAGTCAAAATATCATAGTATCATGGAAATAACTTTGCTTCAGAATCTACCTTTTAACCTAGGTTTACCTCTAACAAGCTTAATTATCAGGTGTCCTATCCCAGAGGATGGGTTGCAGCAGGTAATTAGTTTATAAGAATAATTTTATACACTTTAAATAAATAGGGAACTTAGAAAAAGCTTTGAGCATGAAGATGTTCATAAGAAAGTATTTTTAACAGTGAAAATTGGGATAAGTCTGACCTCTCAAAATGGAAGATAAATTACAAAGTAAAAATATGATAGTATATTATATACTTATTAAAATGCTTATGTGGTCATATGTTACTAAATGAAAAAATAGGGTATTAGATGGTCAGTTTGGTAAAATCTTAGCTATATCCAATGTTCAGAGGTAACAATGTGACCATGCCTGCACTTTACTAATATCTCTGGTAATGGTTATTATTTTAAGAAAATTCATAAGCAAATGAGGCAATAATTAAAGAAACAACTACCTGTGGCCTAGCTAGCACTTTAGGGGATCCATATATTATTTAGTTGACTTTGGACTTTAAAATTGATACTGAAATGGGTTAAGACTTTTGGAGCTATTGGGATGGAATGCATGCATTTATGAGAATGTAAATTTGGGGGACCAGGAGCAGAATGCTATGATTTGAATGATTTTGTCCTCTCCAAAGCTCACACTGGCATTTAATATCCAATACAATGGTATTAGGAGATAGAGCCTTTTCAGAAGTGTTTAATGTAAATGCTGTAAATTAATGATGTTATAAAAGGGCTTTGATGGGGCTGAGGCTGTACCTCAGGGGTGGAGCACTTGCCTAGCATGTGTGAGGCACTGGATTTGATCCTCAGCACCACATAAAAATAAATAAATAAAATAAAAAGGCATTGTGTCCATTTACAACTAAAAAAAAAATTTAAAAAGGGCTTGATGGAGGTAGTTTGCTGCCCTTTTTGTCCTTTCAGCTTTGCTACATGAGGATACAATGTTCTGCCTCTCTGGAGGTTGTAGCATTCAAGGAGCCATCTTGGAAATAGAGATGGGACCCACATCAGACACTGAACTTGGCAGTACCTTGATACTGGACTCCCCAATTTCCAGAACTGTAAGAACTAAATTTCTGTTCTTTATAAATTATCCAGTCTATTATATTTTATTACAGCAGCACAAACAGACTAAGGCAGTACCCAAATGCCCAGAGACAGGAAAAAATCCTGACTTCTGAGAGTACGTTCTGGCTTCTGGTTTGGTTCTGGAAGAATAAGAAAAAGAAGGAAAAACATCACCATACGTTTTTACTCATACTGATTTGGAACCTGGATTTATAATAGCTTCTTGGTTTTAAAAAATATAATGCAAAAGAGTTCTAGCTTAGGAATGCTCCCAGATGCCTAGTAGAAATAAACCTACAATCTCTATATAGAAACACTCTTTAAACTCAGGCCTCAAAAATTTCCCAGATAATATCAAAAGTAAAGGAACTCACAATTAAAAGCAATCACTGGGCCACAAGGAAACAAGTCACCATTAGCAAGAGGCAGCAGAAACACCTATGGAATTAAAGTCAGATGTACTACATAGCTAGTTTTCAGATATGAAACATGAGACAGGAATGTTACTATATTTAAACAACATAAAATTGCTTACAGTATGAAGTAATGAGATGTGATCAGAATTGATCAAACATATTTGAAAAATAAGCAAACTGAACTTCCAAGATGAAAAGTAGAGCAATTTAAATTAAAAATGCAGGTTATAGATTGAAGAACCCATTAGACTTCTTAGGCCAGAATTAATAAACTGGAAGAGAGATAAGTACATATGAAATGAAATGCAGATAAAGAAACAAAAAGACAGTGTAGAAATAAAGAAAATAAAATGTATGTTCTGACCTATGTACTTACAGTTCTTAGAGCAGATAATAGAGGCACTGGGTGAAAGGTAGGCTTTGAGGTAGATCACTGGAAACTGATGAAAGACACCAATGCTTCAGTTTAGAAAGCCCAAAAGTAAATTCCAGAGAGAATTAAGAAAAATGAAATGTACATCTAGATACATCACAGTGAAACCATAAAGAAACAATAACAAAGGAAAGATTTAAAGGCAGAAGTTGAAAAGACCAATTATCTAGAAAGGAACTAAAGTTAAATTGACTGCTGTTTTTTTCAACAGCCACAACACAGAATTCAATACAATGTAGCAATGTGTCCAGAGCACAGAGACAATAACCATCAATCTAGAATCTTCCACCATGGAAAGCTACTTTTCAAGAATTAGGATGGATCAAAGACCTTTGTGGACAACTAGTATGAAAGTATTTATTTATACATTCCCAAAAAATTAACTTCTAAATTATTTATTGCAAAAAGAAGAAAAATTATCCCAGAATTCAGGCTTAAGGAGAAAGAAGTAAGGTAAGAAATAAAGGTGAGTACCTGAATAATTGAAACTAATACTGAGGAGAGTACACAGTATAAATAATCACTAATTAATGGGGTAAAAATAAAATCAAGGTAGGACTAAAATCCTATACAAAAATAGCAAGCAAATTGGGAGAGGATGACTGAGGTTAAAACAGTTCAAATGTCCTTCTTTGCAAGGTGATTTAAGATACTAACTTTAGATGCTGCAAGTTTAAATATATATAATTTTTGAGATAACTACAGAATAGATAAAAAGTAAAATGCCAAATTATTAAGGAGGACACAGAATGAAGCATATAAAATAAACATGTCCAAAGGATGAAAAAATGAAGGTAACAAATTATGATAAAAATAAATGAATAAAATAATAAGAATCGTATAAGTGAACAAAACTAAAAAATAAAGTGAAAATCGGTCAGACTGGATTAAGAGCAAAACCAAAATTAATTACATGCTGTATATAAGAGACACATCTAAAAAATAAGGAACAAATCACTAAAAGTTAAAGGACAGAACAATTTAACAACAAACCAAAAGACATCAAAGATAGCAGCTATTTTAAATTGAAATAAAATAGAATTCAAGATAAAAGTATTACTCTAAGTGGAGTTTAAATGCTTGTACTAGTTTTAAGACCCAAGAAGACACAATCCTGAATGTATATACACTTATTATTAGAGCCTAAAGTAAAAAATCAAACGTTGAACAAAAATTGATGCAGAAATTGCAAATTTGCCATCATGATGAGAAATTTCAACATATCTGACAAATTTATAAATTAGGAATACAAAAATAAAACCACAAAGATATAGAAATGGAAATATCTCCAATAATAAAATAGCACTAACATAAAGAACTTAGAAGAATGGAGGAACTTTGGATTACATAGAGGGAAATGAGACGTAGTAGTAGGGGACAGGAGTATGAAAGATGGTGGAATGAGACATACATCATTACCCTAAGTACATGTATGATTACACAAATGGTGTGACTCTACATTCTGTACAACCAGAGAAATGAAAAGTTGTACCCCATTTGTGTAAAATGAATCAAAACGCAGTCTGTAAAAATTTTTGTAAAAAAGAACTTATATAGAAGACATATCAACAACTAGAAAACAGACATCACTGACCATATACTTGGCCAATAACAGAAATGTAACTTTAATATATTTGGAAATTTATACACACTTCTAATCAAGAAAAAGGTATAAGGAAATTATAAAACATTTAGAACAGAAGATAAAAATATTACATAGCAAAACAGAACAAAGCAAAAGTAATTGTTAAAGGGAAATATGTGTATATATATTCACTCATATTAAAAAGGTAAGATAAGGCTAAAAGCAAATGTGCTAGGTATTCAACTTTCTGTAATATATATAGAGAAAAAAGAATGAAAATTGGGTTAAAATATATGAAGAATCAATGGTTCAACATATACCCAGGAGGAATTCTATGATATGAAAGAGTAAGAAGAAGAAGGGGGAAGGGACAATAATTAAATACATAATGGGTGAGAATTCTCCACAATTAAACAAAGTAACCTAATCCTTGTACCTAAGAAGCATATTGACTCTCTAAACCAAAATAAATTTATACTTGGTCACACTGCTGTATGTAGCAACAACAAAAATTGTGTCCAATCTGGTTGGGTTTAAAAACCAAGGAGGGAGTGGAAAAAGAAGACTAAAGGAAAACAGAAGGGAATTATGAAATACTTGTCATCTGGAAAGAAAAAAAATAGGAGGGCATGAAGGATTATCACACCAGGGCGTGAGTGGCACCTCCCTGCTGCGTGCAGGAATCCATCCTGTAAGGGCTGGCTTGTCCTGGCTCCACTGCTTTGGCTTCAGGGGCTTACCTGTCAAATGGAGCTTGATGCTGTCGCCAACCTTCTAAACTCCCTGGTGTTGGCTCTTCTCATGCCTATGCTAAATTCTTCTCCTGTTAATACTCTTTCATATATGCTTCTTTTAGAGGCATCCAACACAAGTGTAAAAGAATTAGTCATGATAAAGCTGCTTGATCAACAGCTATAATCTGCCAGAATTTCTCCTTCCAGCTCTATCTACAAATTGCTTAAAATGAAATACTATAGCTCTATACCTCATGCTCTATTGTCATCTCAGATTAAAGACAATCTCTTTTTCCAAAACAAGACACATCTGGGGATGAAGGTTGCATAAGCAGTCCCGAAATGGAACAACAAAAGTTGGGTCTCATTTTTCCACTTAGCACAAGCCTTGTATGTATTGATAATTAAACGTAGTGGCACTGGGGATCATTTTAGGACAGAGACATATCTTAGTTCAAGTAATCAACAGAATGTGTATGGGGAAATGTATTTAAATATAAATTAGGGTAGTTTCTCAGGAGCAGTGTTGTTACTAAAGGATTCTGGGATTTTATCACAGAATCTTTCCTAGTATTTATGAAATTTTGAGACCCTAACTCAGTTCTCATGATTGACTCTATTTGGGAAGAAAAGGACCCATAACCCTGAATATTTGGTGAAGTGACAAAAATGACATGCTGTAACTCTCATTCTTGCTGCCTCTATCCAACATGGGAGACGGGGGATTAGACGTCCTGTGGGTCAACAGGAGCTGGTTCTCCTGACCTGGGGTCACTCCCAGAGACTCTCTCCCTAGAGGTCAGTCCTAACATCTGCAAGAGCAGGGGAGAGGAATGCACAGGAGCTCTCACACTACCAATCTCAATAGTGAAAAGGTCATAAGTCAAGCTAATAAACCATTGAACTATTCTACCTTCCCACCTTTATAAATATGCCACGTTATAACAAAATTGAAAAGGTGTAAAGATATATGTTATTATTAATGATTGATAAGCAATAAGACATCAAAGATAATTATTATTATATATACTTGGGGTTCTTTTGATAGGCTGGCAATGTTTAAATGAGTCATAAATTAAGATGACACATAACTCAACAGTATTATATGTTTACTGCATGAAATCTAATTTTCCTTGCCTTCATTTTTGTAAAATAATTGTATTATGATATTAAAGATTTTCACATAAATTTTCTTGTGTTGACAGTAAGGTGAAATTAAATCATCTTTCTTGAGCCATCATAGTTCTTAGCTTATTTTCATTAATTTCAATCTTGATAAATTTTTGTTAAAGTTGCCAATAAAATTCTTAAATAGAATTCAGAAATGATTGTTCATTTTGTATATTATTTTATGTTCAAACACTGTTATGGAACCACATATGATAAATTATCATCCTTTGAGAACACATAACAATATTTTCATTTCATCATTCAACCCACCATCTCATATACAATTTCTACTATCTCTTAAAGCAATATCTAGATTCCTAAAGCATTTCAATTTTCTTCTTTCAAATTTGTCAATGCTGAGCTTTTAAAGAAAACCAAAACCACCAGAATGTTGCTCAATTTCTTAAAATCTTACAATCAGACTATTGCCTGATCCACCAGGGGTGGGAGGTTGAAAATGATGTATATACAAATTGGTCTTCAGATTACATATCCATAAATCTCCCACTTAATAGTGTTCACTGACATTTATTGAAATGTTATTTTTGTTGTATTGCTTCCCAGTTTCTTTCTGTATGCTAAAAACATTTTCTCTAAAGTGTTTTAAAATGTTTTAAGTCCTTCATCAGATGAAGTACCATGCTTTCATATTTTGAATTTTCAAGAAATAAAACTTTTGAAAACTTAATAGCAAATAATCATTCACATCAAATAACCACAAATAGCCCAAATTCAAACGTGGAGTCTGTGAAGACTATTATTCACTCTTTGTGAGTCATTTGTTTTATCACATAACTGTTCTAATACAACTTCCCAAATTTAACCTAAATATTTTAATAGCACTTATTTGGCATTACCATTAGGTGTCTGAATGCAGCTCAATTTTAATGTATTTCAACAAGACGCTCTATATGTGAACAGATCCAGAAATCCATTATCTCTTAATTGTTCCACAGACTATCACTGTTACGAGCATATTGGAGATTATACCTCCTAATAACAAATGCCTAAGTAATTTCAAATAAGCTACTTTAAAATAAATTACATTTGACTTTTAAATATATTTTATGATAATATAACTATTCTTATTGTCTTTCATTTAAAAAAAAGAAAAATTTATAAATGCAATTTTTTAAATTGATGGACAGAGCAGGGAAAGATGGTATTAAATAAATATGGGTGATGACTGTGAAAAATTAGCCTATGGATCACTAATAGCTGACTTTGTTTCTTATCATTGAAAAATGTGAAGTAAATAAATTACAATTTTAGACTGACTTATGTAATTTTAGTACTTTTAAAGTCTCTCAGGTACAATTTTCCCATTGTGCTACCTTGAAAGTCTCCAATGTCCCTTGTAGAGATATCATAAAAATAGTTTCGCTCATGAGAATTCCAAAAAAGTGAACAAAAAATGTACTAATTTTCAAGTTACAGTTATGGAACAGCAGAAAATGAAAAAGCATCCTTGTGCTTTTGTGTCACCTAACTAGATCCAGGAATCCCAGACTCAACCACCTTTTCAGCGTCTCCAAAGGCAAAACGCCTAGTTTCTTACAGAGTTTAAGGGAAACTAACACTAGAGGGCGCTGGCAGTTTGCAACTAGGTTCTTCACTAGGAGCACCAAGTGTTTTTCCTGAAAGATGCTAACTCCTAGTCACTGCTCCAACAGAGCAAGATCATGACACTGTAAAGGCATTTTGCCTAAACTCAAAAGGAAAGAGAACCAAAATCTTACTGGCTCTAGTCTATCATTTGACCAGGTGAAAAAGATATTAAATAGTGTCCAAGGAGAACAAAGGGACAGGAACAGAACTTGTAACTCAGTCTCTTTCTTTTAAGTCATGCAGATTTGTGGTGTGGTGAGTGGGTGAGTGAGAATTTCTGCCAAAATATCAAATGGCAAAGTACTGCATTATTTAAAGTCAGACTGAGTTAATGTTTTAAAACACAATCAGCGTACATGTAAAAGATTCCATTATAAATTATGGATCAAATTACAATAACTCACATATAGAATCAGGAACTGAAAAAAGACAAAATTAAAATATGCCTTTCAAATGTCATTCTTCCCCAAATCTTTGTAGTATTGTGACTGAAGTGAAAATTTTCTTTCTTGCTTGCTTTTTCTTGTTTTTTGGCAGTTGGGGCTGGGGGTGGGAGAGGCATGTTGAAGTGTCTCATCAGGGCTCAGCACTGTCTGACTGAGGGTCATCCACACTAAAAACTCAAATATGTTCTCTCACCAGAAGTTGTCCTGCCTTTGGATGGAAAACATCTCACACTCTAACTACAATATTATAGGAAATGTATAGAATTTGAAAAAGGATTAACATCAATTTGCATTTGTATTTGTAATTATACCTGTGATTGCAAGGACTTGAATTGTACAGGGTGATTACAACAACTACTAAAATTCCACTTAGACATGGCCAATCCAATAGGCTCTAGGATCAACAGGATGGATCTGTCTGTTTGATAAAAGTGAGAGGCAAAATGGTTTGTTGTCTAATGCAAGCCAATCATAAATACATTTGCCAAACATGACCTATGCAAAGGCTTTTCAAAGTTCAAGATCAAGGGCACACTTGAAATTTACTTCTGCCACACAAGAAACATTGGCCCAGGAGGTAAAATCATGGTCTCATTGCATAGAAATGTTGTCATAAAGGTAGAGGGTATAAATTATTCTTAATAATATGTTTCTTTGTTCTTGCCCAATCCTTAATTCTTGCCCAATATCAGACTGATGTGATCTATGGACCTTTCATGCATGCACTCTCTCAACAATATCATCAGTTATTCTGTTAGAAGTTGGTGACACAAAAACTAAAGACAAAAGCAGGACCTTTCAGTAGCAGACAAAGAACTAGTTCACTTCTGTTGCTTGGATCCCATGTATTATTTTTAAAAATAGATGAGAAAGGAACAATGCCAAAATTGTAGTACATTCAAAAGGTTTATGTAAGTGAATGCTTTTAATGCAAAAACAATGCAATATGATTGTGCTATTTGTAGGATAGTTATAGGATATATGAAAAGAACTGATTTATAGCACCCCGGTGGGCCACATTGCCTACTAAAAGATAGAGGTTGGCAGTTATGTAACAAACATCTTTTGGTTCTCTTGGTGTATGTCTGAGGCTGAATATTTAGCCTCATAGTGAATGAGGATTTCATTTGAGGCCCTTTGAGAAGGTTGCCAAATGGTTCTCATCCTACCCTACCCTCTTACGATAGGGGATAGATTTGATTCCTACCCTTGGAAATCTGAATTCTTAAAAGGGAGTCAACTTGTTCATAGGCATTGAGGGTACAAGATTAAGGCAACTCTGAGGGACATACTTTTATGATAGGGTAGCAACAAACATCGTCGAGGGAACCCCAAGTCTTGCTGAGGAAGATTTCCAAGCTGAAGTTGAAAGATGAATGGAGAGTTGTCCAGTGCAACTGCAGAGAGGATGCAGGAGCAGAGGAGCGTATGTGCCAATGTACAGGAATTTAAATAAATGGGGAATAGCGGGGGACTGAAAATCCCATAGGAGGGACTTTTCAACATCATCATTGTATTTCTGGCTTTCTGGTACAGATTGTTCAGAATATCTGAAATCCAGGCTGGAAATTTATGGAAAAGTTACCAGATCAGGGATGCTTTCTCTCAAACTCTTCATCATTCCAATATTTATAGGACTCCCTGTCATCCTTATTTCTGGTTTCTTCATCTGTAATTAGGTCCTCGGGGGAATGTAGTACAAGTAGAAAGAAATGTAGTTATAGAATTCTAAGACCAAGTATCAGGTGTTATCTCTGACACTCATCACCTCTTTGACTTTGGTTTCAATAGAACATCTCTCAATTTCAGTTTTCTCATTGGCTTTTGAGGATAAAATGATATCTAGACCAATTACCCCTCCCCCCAGTTAATGAGGAATATGAAGATAATGTATTGGGCAGTGCTTCATGAACTACACAATACTGTGCAAATTCAAGTCTTCTAACTTTTCTCAAGCACATTAATCTTCCTCCAACAACAAAGACTTTGAATTTTATAACCATTCATAACAAAACCTCCTTCTCCCCCAGGCCAAGCATAAATCCTTGTCTCCTGATTAAGATGTCCTTGACCCAGTACTTTCTGACCAGGACCTAAAAGAACAGAGAATAGCTGAAAACTGAAAATATGTGTGTCAATGCATACCCCTTATTAAGATTTGGTTCCAGAATTTTCTTTGGGGCCTACATCTTCTCCCACTGGCCTTGTTTCTTCTTTCAGCCATTTTTCATAACTCCTAGGGGAGCTGTGGTTTCTGTCCTTGCATGAGACTTTCATTCCTGGGCTCCTAGGTCCAAATCAAATGTTCTTCTCACAGAAACACTGTCAGGAAAACAGGTGGAGTAAGAATGCACAATTTGTTCTTGATTTCATGGTTTAACTGGATTATTGAGAGCTGGCCTAGGAATGTAAAAATCATTTCCAACATTGTTGCTTTGGGGATATATGTTCAAAGTTTCACTATCTGATTTCCAAAAAAACATTTGAAACCATACTTGGAAGGTGTGAAGTTTTGTAAAGGAAGTGATAAATACAAAATTACACATAAGATATTGTTAGGGTCAGATACCGAAAGCATGGTGAAAATCTATGATAAAAGAAGGATTTTTAAGGGATTCCTGCATTTTTGGAAGCAAAGGCACATCAGAAGTCCATTCAGGTACTTTCCCACAAATGTCAATTTGGCTGGGAGTGGGGATGTGGTCTATCGGCAGGAGATTCTCAATCCCTTAACAAGAGCAGAGTTTAGGGTAGGTTCACGGGGGTGGGGGAGATTCGTTATGTTTACTGTTTTACAATAAGATATTCTATAAAAGAGATGTTGAAGTTAAATAAATTCACTTTTTGTTTTGGAATAGTGGCTTTTTATTTTTAGGTGACTACCCATTTGACTTTAGCAAACAATGTAATGAGTCTTGTGACCAGAATTTTTAGAATTAAACAGGAAAAAAATAGAATAAGAAAAAAAATTGGAGAATATCCCACATATTAAGGGTGTTGTATTGTGAAATATCTATTTTAGTTCATGTGTATGTGGCAGGAACTATGTATTTCTTCTGTTTAGACACAAAGGTCACAATAGTTTTAAAAAGACACTCTGACCTAAAAGTGAACAAAATAAAGCCATGGAGTTGAAAAGCTGAAGACATTCTAAGAATAAAGAGGAAATGTAACTGTGAACATGGCACTGCTGTGGAGAAAAGAGAGAAGATGAATGGAGAGGGTTCAAGGATTTTGCACCATCAGAGAGCACTCTAGATGTGTCATCTAGGGGCTGGTGCAGCCTGGGGTGTGTTCCTGTCTGTCTTTGCCCAGCCAGATCCTGCTTATCCTAAATATGGCTGGAACATCACTTCATAGAATTTCCCTGAAATAATTTCTCATCCTGCTTGCCTCTCATCTTCGTTTTACATTACTTCCACACATATACTTTTATATTTATTTGCATCTTTCCAACATCTCTCTGTCTTTAAGTGGGTCTTAAGCACTATGGCAACAAGTTTCACTTCTGCCATTACTTGCTGCATAATGCCTGGACATGTGCTCACCTCAAGTTTATGGAAGAGAGAAAGTGTGCAGAGAAACTGAGCAGGATTAAGGTAGGCAGGGAGACTGTTGGGTGTCCTGTCCTGTCCAGTGCACCCTTCTGAGTTATCTGAGCCATTTGTGACCTTTGAGCTATTTTAATGCTCTGTAAATTGTAGGAACCTGATGGTAATACGTTGATTCTTATCCACCTGAATGCAAGTAAATCTCGGTGAGCACTCAGTTGATTATTATCCTAGTGATATTGGCTGGTTTTGCATATACTAAATTTTTCTTAGCATTCCTGGTTGCCTGTAAGATGTCTGTGTTCTTTTGAGTTCTCTTCAAAACCAGTTGTAACACTTTATGAGTTTCCCTCCTTAATTCATGAGTTAAATAAAAGTTTGATTTGTATTCATTTTTATATTTGTATGGGAATGGTGGTTTTGCCTTTTTTTAAAAAAAAAAAATCATACCCTAAAAGGAGAGAATGAAGAAGGGGAGCAGAAAGCAGAACATGAAGTATTAGCTGGAAGTACATGGGTGGATAGCTGTGACCTGGTGTGAATGAATATGTTAAGGGAAAGAGGCTTGGGGTCAGGGGAGTGAAAAGAAGCATTAGAAAGCAAGTCTGTTTATGAAATGAATTTGAGATAGCAATGTAACCCTCGTACAAAACAGACTGTTTAAAAAAGAAGTGTAAACATAAATTTAACACGTGAGCAATAAACCGTGCTCCTCCCATGTACTGTGTACTGGCATGCACACCCGTGTTAAAGAACCACAACCTAAGGAAGCTGACACCCAAGGAGATGACTCAGAGGACAGGTGCGGTTTTTTATTGTCTACATGCAAGCAGAAGTACGCCCAATGAAGCTCCCTTGAAAGTCACCAACTAGCAAAAAGAACTAATTACCCATTATCATTTATCACTCAAATAGTACAAAGAGAAAGTAATAGGGAGAAAAGTCAATGTCATTCAGCAAAAGGTCAACACAAGTATATTAAAAAATATCTTTTAATAAGAAAAAATTAAACCAGCAAAGCTAAAACTTACATTTCTTAAAGATCAGCAACTTATTCATTGAAATGACTTAAGATAATTAAGTTGAATTCAGGTGATTACTTAGATATGAGAATTAAGTTAATCAGTTTATAAAACTAAATTCTATTTACTAAATCTGAAATTTGAACAAGGTGTGGTTTTGGTTCCTTGGTATGTATGTATGTATGTATGTATTTATTTATTTATTTATTTATTTAATTTATTTATACAAACATACATACATACATACATACCAGGGATTGAACCCAGGGGTACCTAACCACTGAGAAACATCCCCACATCCCCAGCCCACTTTTTGTTTGTTTGTTTGTTGAGACAGGGTCTCAAAAAGTTGCTTAGGGGCTTGCTAAGTTGTTGAGGCTGGCTCTGAACTCACCATCTTCCTGCCTTAGCCTCCTGAGTTGCTTGGGATATAGGCAGGCAGCACTGTACCTGGCCTTCCTTGGTCTGAATACTTATAAAAGTTTTCCAATGAGTGTTCACATAGCTCTGAGTAATAGGTACTGATTCTATAACTAAAAGGCATTATAGCACATATTCCAGAGTAACATAAAAATGTATAAGTGTGCTATATTCAGCAGAACAATAGTGAAGACACTAGTGATGAGATAATGTATAATAATAAGCCCAAGTGGTTTCTTTCAGTCATCACAATCAAGTCTGTCTGGTGAAATTATTTTGTGCATTTTTATCTCAAAGTTTTTTCCAACTCTAAGCAAAACACACAAGAAACATTTAAGACAAAAAAAAAAAAAAAAAAAAAAAACCTTTGTATAATAATGTCCCTGCAAGCTTACACAATGCAGATTTGAATTTATAACAAACACACAAAAAAAATCTTGACGTAGCATAATCTCTAAATTATAAATAGTGACACTTTCATTACATAGCACATCATAATTCATAACTCTGAGTACATTCTTGTCATTAAACCTCTGTAAGATCATTCACTTTTATCATCCCCATTTTATAGATGAGGAAATCAGGGCTAGAAGTCTGGTTTGTGGCAGCAGAACTAAAAGGGGGCAAAAGTGAAACATCCATCCAGGTCTTGTGCTCCCAATTTTCATGTTTCAGCTTCCAAACATAACTCATCCATGTAGAAATTATTATGATATTTTATTCAGTATTGCAATGAAAACAATCCAAACTGCCTGCATTCCAGTTCCAACTCCACCAATTGCTAGCCATGTGATCTCGAAGCCCTTATCTTCTCTATGCCTGGTTTGCTATCTACAAATTGTGGGTCATAATACCTCTGATTTCACAATATTGTCATAAGGATTAAAATCCAAAGCACTTAACACTATATTGCATATGGCAAATAAAAGTCTCTGATTTCAGCCTAGCAAAGAGCAACATTTGCTGTGGAGACCCTGCTGTCTCTGGACATTTGCTGTTGCCATGTATGTGCTGATCCATGGGCTGCAGGTTCCAGCCTCAGACTTCAGTAAGATGGAGCTGCCCAGCACCAATGCTCCAACTCGCCTCAAGAATCCCACCAGTGGTGGGAGAGCTCCCTCTGCACATTTTGTTGAATCATTTCTTAGCTTTCTACTGAAAGAGGACTCATCTCCTCTTTCTAACCTGAGACAATAAGTGTATATTTCAAGAAGTTAACCTCTTTTATATATGTATTTTTTTTGTTGTTATAAATAGCAGCAACTACCAATTATTGAGTACCTGCTAGGTGTGAGACACTGTGCTAAGTATCTTCAGTTTTTTGTACTCTTTTTTACACAAAGCTCAACATTACCTCAATTGAATAAAAGAGAGGGAGAGAGAGAGAGAGAGAGAGAGAGAGACCAACCCTGAAGAGTTTATCAGTTAATCCGAAGACATGCATCAAGTTGTAAAACAAACATTTAATTGGCTCACAGGTACTATTCAACTCTAAACCCCACACTCCTGATACTGTGAAGTATTTATTTACCCTATCTTGTTTTGTTTTTCAATACTGTATATTTATATCCTCCTAGGGCCAAGTTGTACAAGATTTATTTATCCTATCTTTTTCTTTTAAAAAACTCTATGTTGTTTCAAAAGGACCTGATTCTCCTTATACAAATATACAAACTAAATAAAATTTTTCTAAGATGAAAAACAGAAAAGAGAAAATTGAGATGAGGCCAGATCCAAAATTAACATGAGAATCACATGCACAGGGGTAGATGAAATGATGAGCATCAGACCAGGAATTCTACTCCTTACCAGAATTAAAGAGCCTAACTTCTTATCTTCCATTGGTGGAAGACCCATGCAATGTTAAAATTATGCAGGGCCCCACTATCATGTGTCTTAAGTACACACTAGTCTTTCTTGTTCTGAAATGAGTTGTACTGAACTGAGTTCTAATGTTCTAATTTGAACATTAAGTAGCTAGATTTTTTTTTTAAGTAATTTGCTGAATTTTAGTAATTTGCTGGTTTAGGTTTTTCATTTAAAGTACTTATTTAGCATGGTGATTGAGAGCATTAAAGGAGATACTGCTTTTTAACATGCACTGACAAATATTGTAAGAGCTCAATAATAGCCATTGTTATTGTGATAAAGTTCTTGTAACCTTTTTGTTTCTTTTCTCACCTCTTTTTTCCCTCTCTCCCCATCTCTATTTCTTTTTACTTCCTTTCCTGGATGATCATCTATAGGATAAATTTCTTTTTCTTATGATTTCATTTTTATTGTAGGACAAATCTTAAAAGGTAAACAAACAATAAATTAACAGATCCTATCACTTAGAGGTAAAACAATTTGAACTTTACATACTTTTATGCTTTAAGGATAAATTTCAATTCTGTCTAGGTTAAGAGACTTCTGGATAATTTAGACATCAGTTCTATAGTCAAGTACTATCTAAAGAAAAATTCAAGGATGTAAAATAAGTAAATATGACTTCTGGTTTATTTATACATTTATATTTATATATGAGTGAAGAGTAATATGTATATATTTTTAGGGTTTACAAGATGGAGATATGAGAAAGGATAGATAAAGTATCCCAAGGAAAGACCCTGGTAAACATAATTTTGAAGTGATAAAGTTGATGCAGGGCTGGAGGTCTACAGAGAGTGTTTCAGAAAATGAGAGGGACGATATATAATAGTTAGAAAATCTAATACTAAAACACAGTAGGAGCTACGGGAACCTGAAGTCCAAAGAGAATGAAGAGGCAGGTTCTTCACTGCTAGCTTATTGAAAAGAAAGGAGGGAAGGAAATTGAATCAGAGAAAGAAAGAGGGCAGTACAGGACCTGTGTCCAGCAAAAATGCCCTAGTAAACCCACATCCCTTGTTTTCATGTCAGTTACCTGCACAGGCCAAAGAAAGTGAATCAAATGCCTCAAATCAAAGATGGCAGGGGATCAGGACAAAGGAAATATCAGCTTCTATGGGACACTTTTCTGACGAGAGGTTCCAACTTTGGGCTTCTGCAATGAAATGATAATTCATACTTTAATGAATAATAAGGTCACACAAAACTAATGCTGGGGAGTTTTCACATCAAAATTAAAGGACTTGGCTTTTGCAAAGAAGCTTTTTGATCCCAAGTCTCATGAGACTACAATTTCAGAAGAGAGAGCCAGTAGTTTACTTGCTCCGGGAAATGCAAGTGAAGTTCCAGAAGAGAGTGTCCTGGAGCACAGGGAAGCCCTGGGCTTCAGAAGCAGAGAGACAGGGTCTATTTTTTCCCTGTGGACTTTGACCATGTTTTCTAACCCTCGGTGCATCAGATTTGTCCAGGCTGACATTAGAATTGAGTCCAGTAACGGTGAGATGAAAGGTAAGGGACATCAGAATGTTTTTTGAGGCTTATTAAAAACAAAGGGAGAATAGAAATCCATAGCTGTATTTACTTTAAAACAATGATAATAAAATATGTTTGTTTTGGAAATACGAATTCTGAGAACTAACAAATCTTATCCTAAGGAGTTTTTGTATATTTTAATTTTCACCTTTCTTAGTTCTGAGTTCAATTAACATGGTAAACTGTATTTCTAAGAGCATTATAGCTTCTCTAACTATAACAGATGCTGTCTTTTGATGACTTTTTAATTGTCTTGAAGAAGTAAAACCAATGTTTATATGCCACCCAGGCAATAATTCTGTCAGATCCCATTAACAAAATGGCTCAGTTTGACCTCTCCCCAGAAGAAAGTCCTGCTAGGGGACACAGGACCGCGCAGAGCTTAGGTTGGTGGCTCCACTGTGGATCTGGTTCAGCTCTTTCTCAGACTGGGAACCCTGAGAAAGATGATCTTTGTTGTAGCAGTACTTGTACCATTTTGTCTATTGTAACGTCCAAATCCACTCAATCATCCTCATCACTCCTTATGAAAGCCATAATACACAGCAGATAGAAATGTACAAAGATGTTCTCACAAGCTTGTTCTAGAACAAACAAACAAGTCTGAGCAGATGGAGTTCCTAAGTCTTATGTGAAAGTTGTTTTTGGAGCAATCAGAATGCTGGCTTTGGACACCCTTTACTTCACCACAGCCAATAGATGCTCCTGTCTTTTAAATTTCTGGTTGAATTCACATGTGTTACTCTAAGCAATATTAGGCTTCTGTCAATTCATTCTTTAGATATTCAGAGGGACCTTTCTGGAAGCAGTATGACCTGAAGGTGAGCAAGGAGGTCTTACAGAACTGTGTGAATCTATTCTCTAGGAATAAAAGTTATTACAATTCTCAATTTTCTCTCATGTACATTGCTGCTATCATGTAGGGAACTTTAAGAAATGTATGAGAAAATTCCAAAGAGCAGTTGGCCCACAGTAGTTACTGAGTAGTATCATTATTATCATGTGTTCTGATTAAGAGGATCAAAGATGATTCTCAGTGCTCAGCTCAAGTGGAGAGCATCTCAGAATCTCTGGGGTACACGCATGGAGTAATTGAGTAAGTTACAATACTTCTTCCTCTCCACTTTCCAATCTGCTTTTCTCTTGGTAATTGGGCAATCCCAGAGGATACTGAGGTCCTCTTTCCTTCTCAACTCTATTTCTACATGGGATTGTGAGGGAAAGTCTCCTTTCTGACCAGATTCTTCTTCTAACAGTATTTGTGTGTAAAGCTCCAACTTGAGCCACATGTGCATTATCTGCCTGTGCTCCTATGTATGGTAAGCCTCCAGGTTACCTTTCAGGATAGTGTGTATTTTCCTTGTCCCTGGTTTTCTATTATTTAATATTTTTATAACTTATTATATGTGAGCCTGTGAGTTATCTCACATCCTTTGCAAATACATATGTATATACAAAAACACATAATCAAATACATTTTATTCTCTTATGGGCTCAATTCTAGGACTTTGTGATTTAGGAAACCCAGTGCTCGATTTTCTGTTTCAGTTGAGTACTTGAGTGTAGCCTTCGTGTGTGTGTGTGTGTGTGTGTGTGTGTGTATGCCTGTGTGTATGTGCATAGCACTGGAGCATGCTAGACAAGCATTCTACTACTGTACTATACGCGCCTCACCATTTTGGTATATTTAATCTTTCTGCCTTTTTATATCAGTCAATCTCCTCCACAACAGAGTCTGTGATTCCTTAGTTACCATTTAACATATTTAATAAGCATCACTTTGTCAAATCAAGTTGTCCATCTTTTATTCAATGGACTTGGAGAAAACATCAACACCATGGTGCATCCTACAAATCATGCCTGGGTAAAAGGATCAGCAGGCAAACAGTTTCTCTCAGTATCTCATGAGAGGCATCTAGGGTTGAAGTGCAGCTAAATGCATGATGGTGCTAGACTTCAGCAGGGGGCTCCCAATGGAGTCCACTGCCCGCTTTGTGTAGACCAAAAATGGGCATGCCATGTGGGATTGGAATGCTTTGAAACTCAAGTCTGAGCTTAAATACTACATGGTCAGGGAAGAGCAGGGAAAGGTGGATTCCTCACACCTAGACACCTTGAATAGCCCAGAATAGCTCGTGGGAGGCAGCCTCCTTGTTTTTTAGTTATTTAGCATCTAGGAACTCCAGAAAGAAATCCTGGGACCATTTATCTGACAATCTGCTCTGTTTATTTCTCCTATTTATTCATTATTCCACCTAACCCACTCAAAAAATATTGTATCTGCACTTGTGGATAAAGAATACAGACAAACAAAGAAGACATAACCCTAGTTTTGAAGGAGCAGTTAGCCTTGAAGAGAGAAGCACATATGCAAGTGAATAAAGGGAAAGAAGCATTATAGGTGCTGGATAGAGGTGTGTTCCAGGTACATGGAGGTAGAGAGGAGTCATCATCCATTCTGTGGGGAATCAGGAAAGCCTTTAACTGACCCTTAAGAGAACAGAGCATATCTAGATTGCACACAAAGGATGGTTTAGGAGACAGAATAATATTCAAGTGGGCAGAGAAGTTTAAAGTAATAGAGTCCAATGAGGTGAACAATTTGAAAGACAATTAAAATACTACTAAGATTATCACTTGTTGAAAAAGCATTAACATTCACAGAGATCTGTATGAAGTTCCATGTGCTAGTTTGGGTATTTAACCTATATTATCTTTAAAAGACTTCTTTGGGTTTTAAATTGCCTCATGTTTTTTTCTTTTCAATTGAGGAAACTAAGAAACCTGTTTAAATGTTTCTAGGTCATGCAACTTTACTACGTTAGAAGCAGAATTTTCATTGAGATCTCTATGACTCTGTTTTCATGTTCTTCCTCTACAACACTGTGTTGATATGGAAAAAGAATATTCACACAAAGTTCTTCATAACCCACTTTTATTTCACCTGTTGTAATTATTGCATAACCATTGCATGTTACCCAGTAATCACAAAGTGTATATCCTGAGTAATATGGTAAAAGCAAGCTGTATTGAGTAATTTTTTAATATAACAGTCTATTTAGGAAATTTATCATTTTAAAATGAGATTTTAAAAGAAAGAGACCACTGTTGGGCTGGGATTGTAGCTCAGTACTAGAGCGCTTACCTAGCATGTGAGGTACTGGAATCAATCCTCAGCACCACATAAAAATAAGTAAATAAAATAAAGGTATTGTGTCCGTCTACAACTGAAAAACATTTTTAAAAAATAAGTAAAAGAAAATTACCACTGCTGGTAAATTAATACCAGTATATGCTAAGTATTTCTAAGAGCTTTACATATTTTTTCCACAGTGAATTCTCATAGCAAAACCATGAGATACACTTTATTATTCCTGTTTTGCAGATGAAGAAGCTAAGAATTTGAAGGGTTTGGAGGTTTGATAAAATATCCAAAGTCATACAGGCCAATAAGCTGCAAAGGTGGGATTTAATTAAGGCTCTTTAAAATCCTAAACCCCATGCTCTGGCATGTAACACCACAAAACAAGACTAGAACAGAGTAAAAGGGCTTCTTCCTACTATTTTGTTTTCTATATCAAAGTCCCAGGATATTCTCTTAAATTCATGCTTTTATCTCATAAACAAGATGAAAAGATTTTTAGCCCATTGCTCCTTCTAAGGGTATAATACTGTATAGTAGGGAAGGTGGGGCAAAGAAAAAGTAAAAGAAGAATGTTCTTAGGAGCCTTCCAAAATCATTTGGCAAAAATCCAAGTTGACTCTTGTTATTAATGAGGGAATATCAGGAAAATGCATGAAAGCAACTAAAAAGTAAATAATGATGAAAGCAGCTTAGCATAACAAAACAGGCTCTCCTTCATCAGAGATAACCCAACATCATCCAACACAGTAGACATGTTGGAAGGTACATGACTAGAATCATCAAATTTATTGCTCAAGAAGATTCCCAAATGTATACAGGCAAGCATTTCCCTAACAAGGCCAACGTGCTGAATTCATTTCTGGACTAGATTTCACTCTCTTTGGGAAATCAGTTTCTTTCCTCTAACTCCAAAACACTGTTTGATAAGCTGTCCATGCTTTCAGTAAAAAAAAACTGACATCTTAAGTTACAGTACATCAGGCAACACAGATGAATTTTCAGAGGGACTCAATCAGGAATTTTTCCAGATTGAATATTTCATAGCTTGATACATTTCCTCAGTGTTGAAAAAGATTAGCAGAAGTGAAGACGAGAACTCAAGCATTGGAGATAGCATAATTTTGTTTCTGATCCATGCAAATAACATGATTCTGAGAGTCACGACACTTATTTCTGCAGAGTAAGAAAGGCGCATTTAAAGAAAGTCTCATGGCTGTTAGTTTTAATTAGGTCTTTCATTTAATTTATTGTGTTATCCTGTTGCTTGGATCACATAAAAAGAAGGAAGAGATATCTGATTATTTTTATATACATTAAACCTATTAATTTCCAACTTAAACATAATTCCTTTGGAAAATACCCTGAAGCAGTACTCTATTGACTTACATTTATTTGTTGCAATGTTTCCCTGAAGAGAGAGGCACAAGAGGTAAGATGTATTCCCTGAGTGAGCAATTACTGTATCACGTCATTCAAAGTCAAGTGATGCACTCAATGACCCACACTTGCAACTCCAAGTCAAGCAATGGTTCAGACCAAGAGAGATGTGTTCTTATCTTCCTTGGTGAATCAGGGTTTGTTTGGGAATGTAATGATTTGGGCATTTTTTTATGTTTCCTATTTAATAATTCTTTTAAAATCAAGCATCATAATCTGTCCAACATTTCTTTTTTTAAATTTTAGTTCATTGTACACAAATGGAGTACAACTATCACTTTTCCAATCTCTGTATAAAGTTCTAAAAGAAAATATCAGCAGAGACGGAAAACATAATAAAACAGTAAGAAACAAAATTTATGCCCTTGATGTGTTTGTTGCTTTCACAAATTCATTTTCTAAAATGTTCACATGGCACATCATATAGCCTGAACCAAACACTCAGGTTGTTTTAGTTTGGGCTCCTCTCTCTAAAGAGGGGTAATGTTTGGGGAAAATTTAACTCAGTGCCATCAAGATTATAATAAAAATACAAATTAAAACTTCTCATCCTATAAATAAAGAGTACAAAAAATAACTCAGAATATTGTCCAGGTTTTTGGTTACAATTCTACCTGTGATCTGTTCTAAAAATCAAAGGAATAAAAAAATAACCTTAACAGAAAAACTCTAATCAGCGGTTGGGATTCAACACCTAATTTGAAAAGCATGATTTCTGTGCATCTAGCATCTAATCTTATAATGCAATCCTGTAAATGAAAGTTTGGATGAGGGGAGATATCTAGTTAGTAATTTAAACTTATATTTATGTCACAACTAAAAATCCAGTCATTAGCAGTGCCAGGCTTTTAAACTTTGATCTGTCTTCTTTTGATACTGGAGTTTGATTCCTCCTAAAAACAAAGTGCTTCCTTCAACACTCAGGATCATGATCGTTATAGCACACCAGGAGAGTCACTCATGGGAAAATTACACTTCCAAGTTACTTGGGACTCTTTCCAAGGTGAAATCAGTGGAATGGCATAGATGCATTCAAATCTATGCACTCAACTGAAAAGGAATATTTCTTCTTCACTCAAAATGCAGTATACTCAAAGTTACAAATCTCTCCTCCTCAACTAACAATGAAAGACTTAAAAACTGAAATAAAGTCAACAACAAATAAAATAAATTACCCCCAAACCAAAGACCCTTATTTCTCCTGTTCCCAAAGTCTGTTACTTAGGGCTATCTGTTGCTTCTTAACCAAACACCAGTTTAGACCAACAAACAGCCCCTACTTTCTGTGGCTGACAGGCAGGCTCTTCTGTTCCAGATGACACTGGCTGCAGTCATCTGAGGACTTGACTGGACTGGGTGGTTCACTCAAAGGTCAGGGTTGGTGCTGGCCGTCTGCTCAGAATGCTGCTTAGTAGTCCTGCCCACATGTGGCCTATGTTATCTGGGCTTTTCACAGTAGGATGAGTAGGTTCTGAGAGGGACCCTCCTGAATATCAGTCTTCTAAATGACCCAGTTAGGAGCCACCTGGCCTGAGAAGTCAGACAGTCTCACTTTTGCCACATTCTCAAGGGTAATTACAGAGTCAGCTTAGATTTGAGATGGGAAGACTGTGCAAGGATGCCAATATTAGGGGCTTGGATCAGTGGTGATCATCTATGCCAACAAGCTGTCTCAATATTCATACACGTACTTTATACAAGGCTCTAAACCAAACTCCACACAGTGAATCTAACAGGGAAAATACTTAGCAAATGTATGGAGCCCATGTATTTCCAAATTTGCTTTCTAAGAACTTATACCTATAGTTCAGCCCTAAGTACATACAAATACCAACAATGATGAAATTTACAAATCATACTCCGTATACCAAACAACACTGAGTCTTCAGCAGATACTTTTATGTGCTAAAACTCTAAGAAAATAAACCCAGTGAAATATACTTACCAACTCTTAAGAATAATATTAAGCATTGTTTCACTTATTATTAAACTCTTCCAATAGAGAAGATGCTACTCAGCATTGAAGTTTTGGGCCATTGTATATATAACTTTTAAATCTGAAGAGCTACTGAAAACTAGATTTCATTAATTGAAAAAGATCAAAATGTCAAAATATGAATAACTTTACAATTATCAGTCACTTTTTAAAGATTTATTTTTCTTTAATTGCCCTATGTAATTTGTGAAAATGCTAACGATCAACATGGAAGGAAAAAGTGCATTGTTACGCCTAGTGATCAGTTGAGTCATACATGTAAAGGGTTCATTATCTCAATAACATTTATTTTAATTTTGAAAGGATAGTGAACTGATTTGCATAATTCAATTCCTAGGCAATGTTAGAATATTCCAGCAGCAAAACCACATTTTTAAGTGAATTTTCTTCCATCTCTCACTCACTCATTTGTTACGATGAACAGTCCCTCTCCCCTTAGCACCTTTACTGATAAAGAGAAAGAGGAAAACCAAAGTAAACAATGACATGAATGTAACAGTCAGGCTTGTTAGAACCACACTGAAGCAAATAAGCATGAAGTAAGGACAGCTACAGTGTGTGAAGTGGTGGAGGTGTGGGTACCACTCTAGGACTTGGGGTCCTGGGAGGCTCCTTTGAGGAGGGGACACCAAGGACATGGCATGAAGAGGCTGGAGTAGAAAACATCTCAGGCAGGGGGAACAGGTTGGGCAAAGGCACTGAAGTGAGAAGGGGCTTGGGATGTGAAACTAATAGACTAAGAGTGAATGAGTATGGAGACAGAGGAGTGAGAGGTGAAAGGAAAGATACATGGGACAGGATTCCCAGCGCTTGGAGACCGCGCTGAGAAGTCAGGAACTGGAGAA
The DNA here is from genome assembly GCA_020662805.1 of Glaucomys volans. NCBI lineage: Eukaryota > Metazoa > Chordata > Mammalia > Rodentia > Sciuridae > Glaucomys > Glaucomys volans. The sequence continues at coordinate 751,641 of JAJEJO010000884.1, read as the reverse complement.
ATGAGCACCAACATCAAGGTTGGAGGTCACTGTCAAACAGGCCGTGCTCAGCCAAGGACACTGGTTAAAGCTGGAAAGGCCCACACGGGGAGGGTCAACCTCAGGGTCTGTGCATTTCTGCCTGATGAGGAACCTTTTCCTAAAGAAGGAATTTGAAGAAAACTATCTGCTCAGTTTGGTTTGATATAATGGCCATGTTTTTACAATAGATCCTGGATATATCTATTACCTTAAGATCAGGCTCCAGAGTCCCAAATACACAAACTTATTTTATGATAGTGTAAAGAATAAATCAACAACACCTTTAAATGCAGACAAAGTAAAATTATTTCATAAGTCATTCATATGAACAGCTCACCTAATTCCCAGTTAACTCCATTTATCTCAGATCAACTAGTTTTAGAAGGGATATAAGAAAGGGGAATATAAATCTGGAGAACTCTCTAACTTCATAATGATGTAATTAAACTAAAGATTGATATAGTAGATAAATGGCAAAGTCCTTGAGATTTGAATTCTGTACTTCCACTCACAGAATGTTATTGTCAATATCCTAAAATATGCAAAGTTAATTCATCGGTGCTATATAGAAAATGGAAAATGATATCTGAATTATTTTTCTTCTAAGGTTCAAAAAATGTTGTTTTAACTTTTCATGGGACAACGTGAATCAGTTAAAATAATTTTCAAGAAAAAAAAATGTATGGAGAAAATCACTGTAAAGACATCTGATTAAAAATCTGTTAAACATCTTACCAAATAAACATATGACTTCAAAGAAAAGAGAAAAAACTTAAAAGAGCAATGAAATAAACAAGTTTTCAAATGTGACACTAATGTCTCATGTCCGTTACCAATAAGGCTTATGGCTCGTGTCATTTGCTTGTACACACACTGCCTTGCAATGATGGATTTAACTATCAAACAAAGTTCAGCAAGTACCAGTTCTTTTGAGATTATAAGGCCAAAGAAAATACCACTAAAAGAAATGTCTTCATACAAATGCATCCTTACTTCTTCAGAACTTTTTTTTTAACTTTCAACCATGTCCTTGAAAACATAAGACTTAAAGTCAGACAACCTGTATTTGTTTGCAGTTCTTTCACTTACAAGCTTGTAACTTAGCCCTTTGACCATAGCACCTTATCTGTAAAATGAGACAAGGGCGACTTATTCTTCTGGTTGTCAGGAGCATAAAATTTAATCAGGAAGAGTAAAAGTGCCTGTTATGCAGCCTAGCACATGGAAGGCCTTCTAGGAAGCAGTCTTGGTCCTCACTGCCATAGGCAAAGCTACTCACAGGAACATGGGAAGATTAACCACCATGACATTTGAGTACTATCTGTTCCCACCATAAAAAGAACCAGACCAGGTGACTGGAGGGTAGAACCACTCCAATGGTGAAGATCCGTGAACTCAAGTGTGCAGACTAATACTTTAAACTTTGATGGACAAGCATGGCCATGACCCTTCCTTCCTCCTAAATAAACAAATAATATAAATAACAACCTACATCTTTTATTATTTTGATTCATTGTACACAAATGGGGTACAACTATCGTTTCTCTGGTTGTACACAAAGTAGAGTCACACCACTTGCATAATCATACAAGTACATAGAGTAATGATATTTGTCTCATTCTATTATTTTTCCTTTCCCCCACCCCTCATTTTCCTCTCTACAAGCCATCCTTCCTCCATTCTTGCCTCCCTCATCCACTTATCAGAGAAATCATTTGGCCTTTGGTTTTTTGGGATTGGCTTGTCTCACTGAGCATGATATTCTCTAACTCCATCCATTTATCTGCAATGCCATATTCTTCTTCTTTATGACTGAATAATATTCCATTGTGTATATATATCACAGGTTCTTTATCCATTCATCTGTTGAAGGGCATCTAGGTTGGTTCCACAATCTAACTATTGTGAATTGAGCTGCTAAAAACATTGATGTGGCTGTGTTACTGTAGCATGCTAATTTTAAATCCTTTGGGTATAGGCCAAGGAGTGGGATAACTGGGTCAAACGGTGGGTCCATTCCAAGTTTTCTGAGGAATCTCCATACTGCTTTCCAGAGTGGCTGCACCAATTTGCAAACCCACCAGAAGCAGTGTATGAGTGTACCTTTTTCCCCACATCCTCGCCAACATCTATTGTTGCTTGTATTCTTGATAATAGACATTCTAATTGGGGTGAGATGAAATCTTAGGGTAGTTTTGGTTTGCATTTCTCTTATTACTGGAGATGTTGAACATTTTTCCTATATCTGTTGACTGCTTGTAGATCTTATTCTGTAAAGTGTCTGCCCATTTCCTTAGCCCATTTAATGATTGGGTAATTTGTATTCTTGGTGTAAATTTTTATGTGTTTTTGATAGATTCTGGAGATTAGTGCTCCATTTGAAGTATGTATGGCAAAGATTTTCTCCCTCTCTGTAGGCTCTCTCTTCAAATTATTGATTGTTTCCTTTGCTGAGAAAAAGTTTTTTAGTTTGAATCTATCTCAATTATTGATTCCTACTTTTATTTGGACCTTCAACTATACTACAGAGCAATAGTAACAAAAATGGTATGGTATTGGCACCAAAATAGACAGGTAGATCAATGGGTACAGAATAGAGGACACAAAGACAAACCCATATAAATACAAATTTCTCATACTAGGCAAAGGAGTCAAAAACATACAATGGAGAAAAGATAGCCTCTTCAACAAATGGTGCTGGAAAACTGGAAATCCATATGCAGCAAAATGAAACTAAACCCCTATCTCTCACCTTGCACAAAACTCAACTCAAAATGGATTAAGGACCTAGGAATTAGACCAGAGACCCTTCATCTAATAGAAGAAAAAGTAGGTCCAAATCTTCATCATGTCAGCTTAGGACCTGACTTCCTTAACATGACAGCCTACATTTTTGAATGCTTGCTACATCTCAGGTACCATGCTAAATGTTCACATTATTTAACTCTCTCAACTTATAGGTGTAATATTAAACACAGATTAACTGATTGCTAATCTCCATTGCATTCTTAATTTACATATTATAAAGAAGTACCAATGCTATTTTTGGGTGAAACTAAAAACTCCTGAGAATAATACGCTGCTGTGTCCCCACTCCTCAGTACCAAGTGCTTTCATGAGACAACTCCCAGGCTCAGGTAATCACAGGAACTGCAGACTTCAGAGGGAGTCAACTTGGGAGAGCATGAATGGGAGGGATGTCCAGATAGGCAGCATGAATGGGGTGGAGAAGGGATGAATGAGGTGTGTACACTGCCAGGGCTGATGGAAAGGCATGGGGAGGGACAGGACAGAGACCGTTACCTCTGCAGCACGAAAGCTGGATCCCTGCTCCTTGGATTCTGGTTCCTCTAACAGCATGCTCTCACCCTTCATCAGGGTGGAGTGGGAAAGGAAGACCTCTCAACATTATTACCAACCCAACTGGGGGGACCAGTGCAGAGGAACAGGAGATTCAGGGTTCAGAGCAAGACAGCAGAAACCTGGGAGAGTGCACTTGCTGCCTTTGTTAAATTTCCTATAACAACCACTCACTCCCCTGCCAATATTCTTAATTTCTTCCCTAGTGGTGGCTTCCTATCTGCTTTTAAATATGTTCAAATTTCTTATTTAAAATAATCATTTCATTCTGCCACTCTTTTTCTCTCAGGGTCTATTTTGCTTTTTTCCTTGGTCTAAAGAGTAACCTAAAGTCATCACTTCAGTACCTGAGTTCAAATAAAGGGTCTTTTTCTTCCCACAGATCTCAATTCTTAGTATTCTAATTTTTTTCCTACTACATGTGCTTCTCCACTTTTCAGGGGGTTACATTCAGATAAGCTTATAAGTTGGAAATATTCTAAATAAAAACTGAATTCAAACCTAACCCATCTGCATCACAGTCAGCAACGTAGTACAGTGTAGAGTGTCCTTGCTCCCCTTGTGATAATGCTGCTGCTGCCCAGTCTCATGAGACTATTTGACCACATACTCCTAGTCCAGAGAAGATCGAGGTTCAAATTTGAAGTATGGTTTGTAACAAATGTGTATCACCTTGTACCACAGTAAATTTGAAAAATCTTAACGTCAAACCACTGTCAGTCTGGCTCCATCTACAAAATTTCAGTATTTCTCCAATTGTCCTTTCTTATATTTAGCAATCACACTTTGCCAACCAAATCCAATAGCTCTTTCTGTTATAATTATTGTTGTTGTTATTATCCAGAGCAATAAGTAGACCTGAATACCATGAAATGTAGTATGTAAAGTAAAGGGAACTCAGTAAGGAATTATAAGGCATTTTGCCTCTTCTCACAGAAAAAGATGACACTATATAAATGCATAGGAATATATTGCATGTTGGAATTGAAATGATAGGAGGCTAGGAAGAAAAAAGGAGAGGGCAAGAGCTGCATTCCCAAATCCATATAGGAGGCAAACCATCGCTGGGTGCAAACCATCGCTATGTGAGTTGCTAAGTGAGGGCCTGTTTTAGTCAGCTTTTGCATTGCTGTGAACAAAAGTTCTGCCAAGAACAACATAGAGGAGAAAAAGTTTATTTAGGCTCTCTGTTTCAGAGGTTCAGTTCATGGTTGGCCCATCCATAGCTCTGGGCCCAATGTGAGGCAGAACATGGAGGCAGAAGGGCTCAGTGGAAGAAAGCTTCTCAGGACATGGCAAACAGGAAGCAGAGAAGGAGCTCTGCTCACCAGGAACAAAATATAAACTCAGAAATCACACTTCCAGTGGCCTACTTCCTCCCACCATACCCTACCTGCCTATAGTTACCACCCAGTTAATCCATATCAGTGTATTAATCCACTGGTTAGGTTATACCTCTCATAATCTAATCACTTTGCCACTGAAAACTCTTGTACTTTCTCACACATCACCTTCTAGGGACACCTCATACTTAAACCATAACAGGGTCTATTCAGACAGACAGACCGCTCCTTCCTTTCTGATATGTGTGACTGATTATAATTCCTCTATCTTCTAATATCACTTCCATTTTGTTGTCCCATCTTCCTTTTAGTTCCTCACATCTGCATTTGGAAATTATAGCAGTATCTGAACTTCAATAGGTTAAAATAAGAAAAGGAGTCACAAGGGAGAGAGCCTTCATCCAAAGCAAGTAGGCTTCCTTAAGGGCTCCATTGCTAGCAGAGGCACCAGCACCCTGCCAGGTGATGTCTCATCAGATTGGAGCTCTTCACGATCACGCCTCTGCATCTGCACATTCTGTCATTATGTCCATCCTCCTTCGGCCTTTTTCTGCCATGACACTGTTTCTTTATGATCAGCTCTCATTCCTAGTCATCATACAGTTAATCATAAGCTCAGAATAGGCAGAATCATCTTTTCAAAATCATTTAAAACTACTCAAAACAATTTGCTTCTTATATAGACTTGATAAATCCATTGTGACCTTTGAGGGTTGACCACGATCTTTTAAGTTGTTTGAATCTTCTGGGAATGAATTAGGAGAGGAATAGAAAATCTGAACAACAGCAGCTTTATTTATTTCTTTGGCCCAACCAGAAAACCTGGGAAGGGCAACATAGGTCTGTCATAACACAGTGGCCACATAGCCTACTCTTTAATTTCATCAGCACATTTTGTCCAAATATTCTTTATATCTTTTATTTTTCTGGAGAGATAATTTCCATGAATATTAGAAGATTAAAATAGACATTGTGGAAAGTAGAAATAATCAAAAACCAACTTTTGGAGTTTGTGTTTAGTAAAGTACTTGAGGTTAAAGCAGCTTAACAATATGCATATTGAATAAATAAAACTTATTAGGAATAGGGAAATAGAAATATTAAAAGTAGAAAATAATTTTTCTCCTTTATTTAAAACACCCCAGTTATTTTCATCTATTTTCATATTTTGTTTTCTATCAAATATTCTTCAAAACACTACTCTGTTTCCTTAGTCTACTAAAAATTGTAGTACTGAACATTTTCTAAGTGACCCATAAATTACACAGTAAAAGGAATTTAGAATTGTCTTCACCATGTCACTACCATTTACCATGGAACACTGGAGAACATTATAGTTTCCAAAATTTTCTTTCTTTTCAACAAAATCCATTTTCAAATTTAAATCATAAAATGGTTCAATAAGCTTAACACTCTGTTCCACATTAGACACATATGGCAAGATGAATTTCTGGGCACCCTTGTGATGTATTCAAGTTGCATTACATTTGATCTGCTTATAATGATAATCCAGTCAACTTGATGTTATTCCTTTAATGGATCTGAAGAAACTGAAACACCAACAGTTCTTGTCCAGTTCAGAGCGCAACTCCATTTAGAACTCTGCCAAATTGATAAACTCCAAGGAGTGTTTTCAATACCCAACAAAGTCTGGGGAAATCGGTCTTACAGGAATACCATTACTGATTTTTTAATGGACAGAAGGGAGAAAGGATAGAAGGAAGAAATTAGTAGAATAAATCATTGTAAGATCAGAAACATCAGCAATCGAAAATCTGTTTGTATTAGAAAAAATTAAACAATTAAGTATGAAGACAGCAAGATGAGAGAATTAAATGGTCATTAAACACACTACTCACAGGAGATCATACCATCAATGTCAAACATCATGACTATTATGCCCAGTTTATTTCATCAGAAATAGATCTTAATTGCATTCATCATGGGACCAGATATGCAGTTATGACTAAAATAACAATAGAGTTTCCATTGCAAGACCCTGAGAATACCTTTTATTACTCACTTCTTTCAAATTTCTCTTCAAATGTTGTATTGTAAGTTCAAAAACTAGAGAGAGAACATGGGCATAATAGAAAATTTCAAGGAATAAAGTGAGAAAAGTCTCTAGAATAATAAGCTTCTCAAGGCCCTTTAAGAATTGATACCAGTTACCACAATTATTTGCAGTCTTAAGTGAAATCTTAATAGGCAGGCTTGGAAATTCACAGAAGCTGGGTATCCAAGCTGGCAAGGGTGAACTTTACTCTGATGAAGAGATTCAGTGAAGAAGCCTTCTTGCCAATGCCAGAGCCTTTTCAAGTAGCCTTCCTGGGTTCAGAGTTCTAAGAGCCCTTTCCTATCCAAGGTAGCAGGCCACTCTCTCTAGGCTGAGGCTGCACTTGGCAGACTTCACACTGAGGCCTGTGTGCCCAGGGACTGAGGGAGAGAGTGGTTTAGTGTAGTTGCTCTCTCTTGCCTGAGATCTATCTGGGGCTCCTCTCAGCCGTAAGAGTTGGGAATGGTCTGGTAAAAATAAGGCTGAAGCCCCGAGTCACATCAGTGAGAGCTCTGATGACCGATTTTTCTAAGGGTGTATGGGAAGGAGGGACAGGCACACAAGCCTGCTGCTTATTTCCCTCACCCCATCCTCAGGTCAATGACTTTTCAAGGCAACCATCTAAGCTGAATATCTAGGCTAATTCACAAACATCCCTGACTGAACCCAGTCCTCAAATGGCACACTCTAAGAGAAATATATGACCTAAATATTTCTTTAGGAGTCCTCTCTCTTTATCACTGTAAAAATGATTATAAGAGAATAATTTTCATCTGTTTATTTGTAATATTATCCTAGATTCCATGGCGAGATCTAGATTATTTTGCCACCTGCAGGTAGGTTAACAAGAAAATGGGAAGGCCCATTTGCCCCATGGGTGTGTTAGATCAAAACCCACTACAATCAGCCCTCTATATCTGTGCTCTTGGCATCCATGGATTCAACCAACCAACTGTAGATTAAAAAAATATATATATATATATGTGTGTGTGTGTGTGTGTGTGTGTATATATAAAATTTTATCTGTACTGAACATGTATGATTTTTTTCTTATCACTACTCTCTAGATAGTACAACATCTATTTATATGGTGTTTACAAGCTTAGGTATTGCTTAGGTATTATAAGCAATCTAGAGATGATATAACCTATATGTGAGGATGTATGTAGATTATATGCAAATGCCAGACTATTTCATATAAGGGACTTAAGCATCCAGATATTTTATATGCACTGGGGTCCTGGAACCCATCCCCTGTGGACACCAAGGGATGACTGTACTATGGAATGGGAAGGACATAGTCCCACCTTGTGGTAGGTGTTCAGAACTGGTCTTTCCAGGCTAGGCAAGGTGGCTGGGAAGGCTGAGGCAGGATCGTGAGTTCAAAGCCAGTCTCAGCAACTTAGCAAGGCTCCAAGCAACTCAGGGACACCCTGTCTCTAAATGAAATACAAAAAGGGCTAGGGATTTGGTTCTGTGGTTAAATGAACGCTCCTGGGTTCAATCCTTGGTACAAAAAAAAGAAAAGAAAAAGAAAAAGAAAAGAAAAGAAAAGAAAAAGACAAAAAGAACTGGTCTTTCCAGTCTTTCTATGAAATTCATGAACACTGATGAGAAAAAGTTAAGTTTGGTAAGTCAAAGAGATTGGCTATAGAGTGGGCAAGGAAAACTGAATAAAGTAAACTTTACACTTAAAAATTAATATGCAATAAAAAATTTTCTAGTCAAACTTCAAATAACAACTGTAATTTTCAGCAGAAATCCCATGATTTATTTAATGTTTTTAAATCTGGAGAAAGCTGTCTCTAGACTCAGTGCCAGAAATTAATGCTTATCTTGTAAATAGCTGAATTCTCTCCCTGTTTTGGAACAATCAATAAAAGCCTGGCTTGAAATCTGGTTGAAATAGCCACTCTAATTAACAAAATAAAGGACATAATTCAGGCAAGCATAATAAGAGTCCTCTGTTTAAAGTGCAAGAGTGTGCTGGTCACAATGACAGTTCCTAATCTCCCCCACTGAAAAGTGACTTCCAAGGAATAAAGTCAGCTTAGATGGATTTTCCATTTAAATGGTCAAGGATTAAAAGGAGTTGGTTGGACAAGCGTAACTCATTCATATAACATTCCACTTAAAATACACATACACATCATGATATCCTTATGAAAATAAGCTGTCTTCTTAGTCACTGGGATTTAAAAGCAAAAGCTGACACTAAACCATTTTGATTAATATATGACATAGTTGGAAGACTATGCTACACTTCATTCTCCTGAATTTCTGAGCTTCTGTGACTATTGTACCGCATTATGCAATTTGCAGCGCTGGGTCTCCTTAGAGGTTACTTATACAGAAACACACATTTCATCTGAAACCTGACCAGGCTCGTTCAGGTTCTACATAGATTCATTATGACAGCCTTTAATTGGGCAAGCTGCCAAAGTGCAGCCAGTCTAACAGGCCTGTTTAAATGCAGCCCATAGACTAATATGCTTATTTAACTTGTTGAGAATGATTTATTGAATAACACATGATAGTGAGAGTATAAAACCTTTCAAAGGGCAATTCTTTTAGAGTTAAAAAGTCCAAAAAAACTGATCTGTGTAAAAGAAAGAAACTTGAAGAGCTTAAAAAAAATCACTAATTGTCACAGTTTTGTAATAGAATAGAGACCAGGAGTGATTGGAGAGTTGAAAGAGTTAATTCCCATCAAAAATTCATTTATATCAGACTTCTACTCTCTGCAGTTGCAGGCAGCTGTGTATATGGAGACAGTACATACATGTTTTAAATCTATCTATAACTTTTTTGCCTTATTTATTTAATTTTTCAAAATTGGGAAGTGGGAAAATTAAATCCTTCCTTCTGGAAATAATATAAGAATCTTTTTGAGATTCTCAAGGGCTGGTCTGATATAAAAACTTGTAATTTGGTTGCCAGTTATCTAGAGAAAAATCTGAGATAGACACCATGAGGTTCTACTATGTAGAACAAGTTCAGATCAGTTGGAAAGTTTCCTGCTTTGTGAATTTCAATGGCAAAATTTACCAAATGATTCTGCTTTGCAAGTGAATGAAATAAATTTCACTGTGGCTATTCACAGTCATTTCAAGAGCCCTTTTCTCTATGACCTCCTTTAGAACAATGTTCTCAAGCCCCTCACCCCCAACCTCGGTTGGAAGAAGTACACAGCTCAGCCAGACAACTGTGGAGTGGAACTAATTCCTTCCTCTTAACGCCTGTCTCCAATTAGCTGGTGGGAAATAGAAATGATTTGCTTAAGAAACAGCTTTTCCCATTTACTCAAGCCTATTACCATTCTCATCCAAGCATCACTCGATCCTAATCGTCTTGGGAAGGTGTATCACGCAGAGGTGAAGAACACACAGTGGCTGACACAGTGACCTTTGTGTGTTATTTAATCCTCCCAGGCCTCAGTTTCCTCACTTGTTGAGTGGAGATCATGTCTGCTTCATGCACTTGTTCTGAGTATTAAACAAAAACTGCCAGGAGCATTTAGTATTGCTGGCCCATAACAGTGTTCAGCAAAGTTATCTAAAGTATGAAAAAATAGATAAGCAAATAATCACAATGAAATACCGAAATCATAAAAGGCAAGTATAAGATATAGTGAAAGCACCAAGGAGGGCTAAACCACGAATCTCCTCTGTATCATGACCCTGAAGTTTGTCACTGCCAGAAATCTGTTTACGGTTTAGATATGAGGTGTCCCCACAAAGCTCATGTGTAAGACAATGCAAGAATTTTCAGAGATGAAATGATTGGGTTATGAGAGCCTTAACCTAATCCTGGATTGATCCACTGATATGAATTAACTGGAAAGTAACTGTAGGCAGGTGGAGTGTGGCTAGAGGAGGCAGGTCACGAGGGATGTCCCTGGGGGTGTATATTTTGTTCCTGGTGAGCAGAGTTCTCTCTCTGCTTCTGTTGCCATGTCCTGAGCTGCTTTCCTCTGCCATGATGTTCAGCCTCACCTCGGGCCCAGAGCTATGGAGACAATAGTCTATGGATGGAGACCTCTGAAACTGTGAGGCAAAATAAGTATTTCTTCCTCTATGTTGTTCCTGCCAGGTCTTTTGGTCACAGTGACAAAAGAGTTGACTAAAATAATGCTCAAGTGGCTTTGGCAATACCAATATAACCTTAGCAATACTCACTGTCTCATGCAGCAGGCCTGATGATCACACTATTTTCCCTTAGAAATAAGCCTTAAAATTATCTAACTTGGGACAATTCACCCAATTGTCCACTTTTTAATCTACTAAAAGTCAACTTAATTATTATAGTATAGTTATTAAAGACCATGATTGTGATCCCAGACATTTCTCATCAAAGGTCACCTGTATATTTCCTTTTTTCATTTGCCAATGAGAAAGCACCAGTGATGAACCAGATAGAATTCAAATACCTAAGAACTTCTAAATTCCATTACAGACTGAACACCAATGCCAAGCAATCCCTTGTCCTTGCTGGTGCATGGTAGTGAGTAGGCATTTGAAGGATGCTCTGGCACTGTGGGAAAGAGTAACGCAATCAATGAGAAACTTTTACAAGAGTGTGAGTGCTGGGAGCAGGTGAGGTGGGTGGTGCTGGTGGTAGGTGTGTCAACTATTTTGCCTTCTTTGAGCTCTCCTAGGGTTTTATTTCCAGGATATTTATTCATTCTTTGTTCCCCTAAACATAACTCTCAGAAACTTTATCATATATTTTACATACTCTACAGTCTCCATTAAAACCTCATGTTCTTAAATTTCAGTAACATAAGCAACAGATGTCACAAAAACATATAAATGGCATTGAAAACAATTATCTGAAGTGAAGGATAAACACTCCATATAACTATACACAATATACTCCTATTTCCTTAATAATGGCAAAGAAAAATTATGTCTATGAGCTAGCAAACAAGACTCATGTGAGATATGAGAATAACTTTGATTTTCTTTCCTTGCCTCCCTCCTTCACTTTCTTCTCTCCTTCCATCATTCCTTGTTATTGCATTTTTATTGTACAATTTTAAATTATAAAATTATTACTTGATCCTTATTACAAATAAAGAAAATCCATATATATGTATATACATGCATATATACACATACATATGTGTGTGTGCGCATATATATATATATATATATACACATATATATATGTGAATCATTGCATTCCATCTATTTTCCTGCACCCAAGAAAATAATCTGGTTTTATTTTCATGCTTTTCTATGTTCATATAAATGTATACACATAAATTTCTTTCTCTTTGTTTCCATCCCATAACAGGGACCGTATGACACATATTACTGTGCAGACTTATTAATTCATATATTATTATTACATTTAGATATTTAATTTCTTTAGATCTTTAAATAAACCTTTTAAAGCCTGAATCATTCCCAGTATGAACATAGGGACAGGTCGTGGTTAAGCTTTTGTTATTGTGATGCCATTCTATCTTAAGTGGGAGTTATTTAGCTTCAGGGCCCCAGGAAGAGAGATAAAGATCATGTTTTCACTGTCTTCTCTGTGGAATGGACTCCACTGAGAGAAGTATCCAGAAAGATGATGACAAGGCTTCTCTGACTACTTACAGCTCTGCATCAACAGAGGAAATTTAGTTAGACCCGTGACCGAGCTGGTGTCTCTTCAAATGTGTCAGTTACTCGGAACTTCATGTGACCGTTGCTGATGAAAAGAGAGCATGGTGATCCAGAAACACTTCTGTTCTCATGAGATGATACCTTCTGCTTATAGGCAAGTTATATCTTTCCACTGAAATATTTCAGAATTTGATGTAGGATTTAGAATTATAAGTCTTAGGTCTGGGTTCTGGTTCCACTACTCAGCAGTGAAGAAATACTAGATAACTCCATCCTTCAATAATAAATAATACATTTGCATGTGCTTCTGTGTCATGTGTTGTGCAGTAATAAGCTGAACTTATGGCACAACTATGATGGTCCAGTGCTTTATCAACTCTGACATGTAATTTCAAATCTAAATGACATGCAGATTCCTTTCAAGCACCTCATCTTACAGATCTCACAAACATGCTAGACAGATTTTCTCTGCATTATCCCCTCAAAATATATGGCAACAAAGTTTTCTTACAAATGGAACCATAGGGGTTGTTGTACAAATTCTACTTTTATGGTAGGAAATTATATTGTCATTTACCATTGGCAAAATTAAGTTTCAGATAGGAAACATGGTTAAGATGTATTTGAGCTAGAACTATAGAAAACACAGTTTCAAATTCCAGACACAGGACATTTCCAACATTACAGATATGACATCTTCCTACTCTGAAAGTCACCAGCTGCAGAGAATACAAAAGAAAAAACCTCAGGCAGGCTTGGGAAGACTATATACATAAAATTCAGGTTTTATCCTTTTTAAAAATAAGCACTAGCTGTGTGTGGTGATGCATGCCTCTAATCCCAGTGACTTGGGAAGCTGAGGCAGGAGGATCTCAAGTTCAAGGCCAGCTTTAGCAACTTAGCAGACCCTATCTCAAAATAAAAAATAAAAAAGGCCAAGGGGAAGATCCGTAGGGAAAAGTAACTAAAAAAAAGCATCAGTAAAAAAAAAAAAAAAAAAAAAAAAAAAAAAAAAAAAGCACTGCATGATAGTAGATGATACTTGTTTCCCTTACTAGCTGTTTTGTAGACCAAGGAACCTCTTTCTCTCTCCCACACCCTACATCACAAAGGAAATCTACAGCCTGATCGGCCATCCTTTCTCTTTCCAATCCTAGGGAACCTTTTTCCTCTATGTGGAAACAGAAACAGGCAGAGCTGTCCACAGGCTACACAGGAGTGGCACTTCTCAGCTCAAGCATTTATTTAAAACTTAATATTCTCACTTCAAAATCTTTAAGCATTCTGACATACCACACTGGGAGAAAGGCATATGCAATTCCTTCACCATAAATATTTACTTATTTTAAGATTTGATTTAATCCTAAAATAAGCATCACATTCTCAAGCCATTCCAAGATTCATGATCAAACACATCCAATGTCATATCAGAGATTGTGAAACTTTTCTTACAGTTCTATCACACAAACCCCTGTCTTCTTGAAGAATGCATTGCATGAGATGTGCCTGTGCTTATGGGCTTGGAGGCATAGCTATGAAAACATTTATTGTTCAATTCTGCTTCCAAACATTATACTGGTATAAAAGGCTACTAGGTCCTATGAGAAATTTATTCTGATAGTCATGTCCTTTTCTTGAGTTTGTTTATTTATTTATTTATTTGCTTACTTACTTACTGGTACTGGGGATTTCCCTGGGGTGCTCTACCACTGAACTATGTCTCCAGTCCTTTCTCTTTTTTATTTTGAAACAGTCTTACTAAGTTTCCTAGGCTGGTCTTAGACTTGTGATCCTCCTTCATTGATCTCTCCAGTTGCTGAGATTCTTTTATTTTTATAACATGTTTGAGTCCTTTATGTATAAGTTATCTCTTATTACTCTCAGTACCTGAGTAAAGTGTAATATATGAGCTCACATATAACATAACATATTTATTAGCTCATATGAGCTCACAGTTTCTGTGGGTCAGAGACCTGGACAGGGCTTTGCTGACTCTTCTGTGAAGCTGAAATCAATGCTGGTCAGGACTGTGTTCTTATCTGGTGGCTCATCTGGGAAAGAGTGCACCTCTGAGCCTACAGGTTGCTAGAAGAATTCACTACTGTGTTTGTAGGAGTTGTGGAAGCTTTTCTCTTCAAAGTAGGAAGAAGAGCACAAATCTCAAGCAGGTCTTTCAGCAAGATGTAGTCTTATGTAACCTCATTACAGTTTACATTCTGTCACCAGTGCCATGTTAAATGGTTAGAAGCAAGTCACAGGTCCCACCTAAACTCAAAGGGAAGGAATTAAAAACCTGGCTAAAAATGCCAACAGGAAGGGATCCTGAGGGCTATCTTAAAATCTGTGAGCCATGCTAATTAACTAATCCACTTAGTTTCAAATGCAAAGTTAGAGTAACAGGCCTAAAACAAGACCAAGGAGCTTTTTCTGAGTTAACTGTAACTACTTTTATGACTCCAAATCTAATTACTTTGCAAATCTTGGCCATGCACTAAAGAATACAGGTATTCAACATGTGATTTTTAGACATTCGGATGAGCTCTCAAGCAGAAGTCACTATTTTTCAAGAAACATTTGTGCTTATTCCCTTTCTTCTCCAGATAAATACTAATCAATTCACTGTCATTCCCTCTCTGAAACAGCTTGTTATTAAGTAGCCCAAGTCTGTCTCTGGCTAATATTTAGTGAAGAATGTTTCACCCAGCATTAGGCCAGGATGAGGCATTGCCTATCGTGAAATCCCCAGGATAGAAGTAAAGTGGAAGCAGACATCTCCCTTCTTTCTCTCACTTTTAGAAATCTTTAAACACCATGCTGTTTGACTGCCTGTGGAATATTTTGATTCTGGTGGTTTAAATAAAAACCCTTCTTAAAGTTCTGTATAGGAAATACTTGAATAATTTTAAATAAACTTGAACAAAATTATTATATTCTTCACTGTACCTGTCAGTATGAAACTTGTTTAAATTAGTTTCTTCTAGGCATGAAAAGATCATCTCCTATGTCTCCTTTGGTACCATTAAGGTAGAGGCCGCAAGCAAAATAATTGGTGTGCAAAACTACTTTGGACCAAAGTTGCTATTTGACTTTAAAGTCTTTGGAACAGCTATTTAGAGAGCAAGAAATGTATGCAGCAAGTGGATGAACTTTGGAATCCATTCAAAACAAATCAAATGCTTGTCACTTCTGTCAGCATTTGTTACATTTAGGAATTATTTGTTGGATGATGAAATAATCTCTCCCACTTTTAGACAGCTCTGGGAAACAAGACAACATGAAGGGTTTTTTCTATCATCAAATCCTATCTGAAAAACAATGTCTCATTTTAAATTGTGACTGAAAGTTTTCTTTTCTAGCCACAGTATTAATTAACTTGTGCTATTGCAACCATGTAAAATTCAGTTCTTTAGTGCAAATTCAAAGTAACAAATAAAAATTGAGCAGCACAAGAATTTTCCAACTACAATTGGAATAATGAAATTATGCCCAGTCACCCAACCTGGCTGCCTTTCGTTTAAAAAACATAATTTGCTAAATGATGCATGTAAGTTAGTGTGGAAGAACAATTATCTCAGACATTAACTGATACTTTGCATGTCATTTTATTTATAAGATATAGGGGTCTCCATGAATCCCAAGTGGATCTGATATTATTAGATCAGTCCAGAAAACAGAGATGTTAAATTATCAGGTTAAATGCTTAGGTTCCTGTAAATCGTGCAATATTTGACAGTAGATGTGCTCTCACATACCATTTTCCCCACTGTACCCTTTTCCCAGTTACTTCCAGGTGATGAGAACATCCTATAGAGGTCAGGGAGATGAAGGGGGACATAATTCAAAATAGCAACCCATATATGGAAACTGTATACCTTTCCTGTACCTCAGAAAGTCTTGGAGAAAAAGAGCAGAGAGTATCCTTCATTAAGTCTTATGTTTGGGAATCTCAGAAAAGGCATTGCTGACTTTGTCTTAGTAGAAAGGGGGACATCAGGTTTCAGAGAAAAGTCGTCCCTGCTACTGGAGACCAGAGCAGAAATAGCAGCATGATACACATATCTAGGCATGAAAGGGTAAAAGACCCCCCCCCACACACACACACACGCACTCACCTGTTTTCTTCAGCTCTAGAAATGCATCTAAAATATCCTCTGCTTTGCAAATGGACTCTGAGAATATCAGTGAAAGATAAAATCATGGGCTGACTATCAGACTGATCATTTTAGGCAGGGCTTCAACAGGTGGACAGGGACTGGAGAGTTCCCACCAGGAACCTGCAGAATGAAAGGCGCCTAGGCAGGTAGGTAGGAGCAAGGATCTGGAGCCTTGCCAGCACTGGCAGAAGCTGCCTTCCCTCCATTCCAAGCTGCTCTTCAGTGACCATGAAGAGCATCCTTGTCAAGGACTGCTGGGATGAGTCGTCGCCTTGAGCAAAAGGCCAGGTTGGAGCCAAGCACCCTTCCCTTCTTAGCAGTAGCATTTACAACGGCTCCTAGGGAAGGGATGGGGAGAAATGATCCTGGGCCCAAGTCACAAATTAGGACTAAAATTATCTGAAAGGAACTAAACTAACTTTGTTCATCAAAACAAGAGGAATGGGACTGGGGAAGGGGTATAAAAAACAAATCAAATTTGATTACAAAGACAAAACCATTTCTTACACTTCTGAGACATATATACCCACCAAATCTATGTTTAGATATGCAAAATTATAAATTCTGAAATAAAATTTTTTTTAATTTTATTTTTGTTTGTTCTTTTAAATATACATGACAGTGGAGTGTATTTCGACATGTATTCAATATGTATGTATTTCGACATACATGGAGTATAACTTATTCTTACTAGGATCCCATTCTTGTGGTTGTACATGATATGGAGTTTCACTGGTGCTGTATTCATATATGAACATAGGAAAATCATGTCCGGTTCATTCTACTGTCTTTCCTATTCCCATCCCCCTCTCTTCCCTTCATCCCCCTTTGTCTAATTCAATGAACTTCTATTACCCCTGCCCTGACCCTTATTGTGTATCAGCATCCACATATCAGACAGAACATTTGGCCTTTGGGTTTTTTGGGATTGGCTTATTACTGAAATAAGAAGTTTGAAAATACTTTTAAAATTGTGTAATAACTGTTCTGTTTCTTTGGAGATAATGAACATTCATCAAACTTTAAAAAGCCAGGAAAAGAGTTTAACTGTCTTCTCATTAAAACCATCCTTGTCATATCTCTAGGGAAACCACATGTCCCTATGTGTGATTTTTTGGTTTTGCAATTATTAGATTTGGACAACTTTGTCCAATGTTTGCTCTAATGTGCTCACTGAGTGAGTAAAGAGACAGCACAGGATTGAACATGTCCTAAGTATCCCCAAACACCTTACTTCCATAAGGAGAAGGCAGCACTCAACCCATTCAAAGAGGGACCCTTGAGATTGCTGGAAATGTGAAATTCCAGTTTCAGAACTAGTGACATATCATGCACACTAACTGCATGCAAAAGAGTTTCACATACACACAACATGAAGGAGAATATTCCTACTCTAAGGTAGGACTGCCCAAACCTTGAATGGCCTTGAAAAATAAACTGTCGAGATTTATATGCATCATTCAATTATTTCAGTAAGAGTACAATGAACATTAAACCCTAAGTGGTCAGAAAACTGAAAACAACTTCAATCCAATTTTTTAAAAAGATGCTATGCCTGTCAAAAGCAAACTGTACAACTTACCAGGACCATACGGGATCATCTGAAAGAAAAAATAATGAAAGGATTGTCTAATTATGTCACATTAAGATTGACAAAGGAAGTATGTGCTTTAAATGTCTAATTAAAAACAAGCCTGGTGTGGCAGATCACCAGCCATGTGTGTATGTGTGTATGGCTTCATTGACATCATGTCACTAATTAGCCCAGGAGAGCATTTTCATGTGAAAAATGAATGAGGTCATCTTGGGAGAGAATGTGTCCAGTCCTTCTGCAAGGAATTACTTGGATAACTATAATTAAATTTAAAATATATATTATAAATCACAAAATTCATAAAAGATGATGCCTTTTTCCTCCAAATTAGAAAAGCACTTTCATTGTTGTTGGTTATAAGGTTTTAGTTCCACCATTAAAAAATAAAAACAAATCTGTGAGCCATATGTGTCGAGTCATAGATTGGCATCTCATGGCAAATTTAAAACAAAAAATGCTTTTAAATTTTTTCCCTAAAGACTTCTTTTTCAGGAAAGTTTGAGGTTCACAACAAAATTAAGAAGGTACAGAGCTTTGCCCTTTATCACCTGTCCCTGGACATGAAAACCTCTTGTTACAACATCACTCAGTAGGACGACACCTTTGGTACAACTGATGAACCTGCATTTATACATCATTATCACCCAGATTCCACAGTGCACATGGGGTTCACCCTTGGTGGTGTACATTCTGTGGTTTTGAATGAATTTTTAATGGCATGTATGTACCATGACCATATCATGTGGAGAAGTTTCATTGTGGGACTCTGCTCTTCCTAAACAACTCTCCCTCACAACCCCTGGCAACTGCTCATCTTTTCAATGTTTCCATAATTTTTTTTTTCCTTGTCCAGAATGTCATATAATTGGGTTCATACAGAATGGAGAATCTCCAGATTGACTTCTCTCAGCAGTATACATTTAAGTTTCCTCTGTGTCTTTTTGGTTTCTTGGCTTCTCTTTGTTCCTGAATAATATTTCATTTTATGGATGTACCAGAGTTTATTTTTCCATCCACACACTGAAGGGCATCTTGGTTGTTCTAGGTTTTGGCAATTATGAATAGAGCTGCTATAAACATTTTCCCTTACATTAAATAGAAGTACTGGGGCATGTTGTGAGAGTCTTCTTTCTCTCCCTCCCCCTCCACCTTTGAGGACATAGTCCTTATGCTCTGGGAATGAAGGAAAATATTTTTGTGCCTTTATCCTCCTCTAAAGATTTAAATTTTAGATATTATAGGACTGATTTTTTTTTAAAAACGAGATGTAATTCATTAAATTCACCCTATATAAGGTGCACAATTAAGTGGTTTTCAATATATTATAAACTACTATCACTAATTCCAGAAGGTTTTCGGCACACCCCCAAAATCTTAAAGCCACTGTGATATGAATTTTGTATTCAACATACATACCTAGGGGATTTCATTCAATCATTGTTTCATCTAGCATACCACTGTGGTGGAGACAACTGCTTATTTCAATATTCATTCTCCCTTCTTACTTAAACTAGACTAGGTCAGAAAGTGTTACCCAGATTCCCTTATACCTAGGTTTATCTGTGTGACTAAATCCTTGTTATTTAGAAAAATAGCCAGGCATGATGGCACATGCCTGTTATCCCAGCAGCTTGGGAAGCTGAGGTAGAAGGATTGCATGTTCAAAGGCAGCCTCAACAACTTATTGAGGCCCTAAGTTTAGCAAGACCAGGCCTCAAAATAAAAAATAAAAATGAGCTGGAGATGTGCCTCAGTAGTTAAGTGCTGCTTAACCACTTCCTGGGAACCACTTCCCAGGTCAATTTCCTGGGAAGGAAGGAATAAAGGAAGGAAGGGAGAGAGGGAGGGAGGGGAAAAAAATGGAAAAGAAACAAAAGGAAAGGGAAGGAAGGAAGGAAAGAAGGAAGGAAGGAAGGAAGGAAGGAAGGAAGGAAGGAAGGAAGGAAGGAAGGAAGGAAAGGAGGGAAGGAGGGAAAAAGGAATAGTGGCAGCTTAGGGGAAAGCCATTATGAGTGAGCTAGTATACACTGCTTCAACCTTCCTTCTTTCCATTGACTAAAATGAAAGTACAAGAGCTAGAGCTCTGGTAGTCACTCTGGACCACAAGGTGTCCTCAAGAATGGGAGTCAGAGGATAGGATGATTTTAGATAATAAGATTGGGTCCCTGACACTTGATCATACTGGTCCTGAGATTTTTATCTCTGGAAATTTTCTTCCACATAGGAGAAAAACAAATGTCTATGTTTACGCCACATACAATGGACTTAATATTAAATAACACAACTTTTTACTCATATTCCCATCAATGTCATACATTTTGAGTTGCCAAAAAGTTAAGGTACTTGAGAAACTACGGCCAATTTCTTCTGCTCTTAAACATAATTATTATACCAAATTGTTGCTCAGCACGGAACACCAAAGTTTTCAGCAACTTATTTAACTTAGCTTCCCACATGTACTCACTCATTCATACTTCGGGGCATGTGTAATACATAAAGTTCAACAGTCCCCATAGAAACTTGGAACACTGAGCAGTAATGGTAATTGGTCATACTTTCAAACCAATCTACAAAATTGTACTTTCAAACCAGAGGCAAGAAGCCATCTGAACATTTGTATATCAGTGCTCAAATCCATTAAGAGGCAATGGAGTGTGCAAAGCAGTAACTGTACAACCCCTGACTGAAACAAGGTTCACCTGAAACCGTGTGCACTCATCAGCTTCTTCGGAACTGCTTCATATAAAATCAAGTTCAACTCCTTAGTGAACCAAAACAAGTCAGATGCTATTCTAAGCACCTCCCCATACCCTGGTGAACTTACCTAAAAATAAAAACATTCTGACAGAATTAAAATGCTAATATGCTAAACCCCTAGAGAGCAGAGGATGTTTAGTTCCTCTATATATCCCCTGCAAGTATCTAGACTAGTGTGTTGAACAGATGATGGACAGATGGTGACTGAGTTGAATCAATAGTCCTTAAGTGAGTGTCATTTTAATCACTTGAGTAACATGAGTTTTGTGATCTTGAAGAAGCTGCTTTTCATTTTCACCTCTTTATCTGCTAGAAGGGGATAAATCAACTCTCTTCCTGGTAATGAATGAGATATGCACGCTAGGTGTCTAAGGCAGTGCCTGGTAACAAAAGATAGACGCTGTCCGTGTTACCACTGTTGATATTCTATTGTTGCTATTATTATGTAATTATTATTACTCTGCTTAAGATCCTGTTATGTGGGCTGGACAAACAAACTATTGTAAAACACAGTCCTTGCTTAGAAATTTGCCAGGGCAGATGTATGGAAGGATAAATGAATACTTAAATAAAGTAGGAGGTCTCGGCCCCAGGAGGGATACTGCAGTGAATAAACAGTTCTGGTGGACCAGGACTGCAGAACAGATTCCTAGACTGTTTTGACTGCCTTGTGCCCCACCGGACATCTCACCAAGGCTTTTCATGTTTTTTCACCCCCTTTCCTCTTGCCATGTTCTCTCCTCTGAGATCTTAACATTCCTACTTCTTTCTCCAGACCTGGACTTGTGTGCACCTTTTGACAGATCATCCCTGCAGATTAAAAGCCTGGTACTGACCTGCCCTGTGGCCCCGGTCCAGGACTCTTCACAGCCAGGTAGGGTAGTCTTGGCAGCCCAAGGAGGCAGGACCCCATCTTGTGCCATGAGCAAAGCCAAACAGTGCTGTAGGAGTTCAGGGAGATGAGCTCATCCCAAGGACCAGCATGGGGCTGCTTCTTGGAGCAGGTGGAAGTGGGTTGTATTATTAAAGGAAGGTCTAGAAAGGAGGGAAGGAGGACATTCCAGGTAGAAGAAGTCCTATGAGCATCACATGAGACCCAGGAGTGGTCTCAGCAAACTGGAGCAAAGAAGATCTAAGTGGATATTGTTGGAGATGAGATGAAAGGAAAGCAGGGATTAAACTATGATATTCTGCTGTTGAATTGTATTTGAGGAAATTGACTTTGCAGAAACACATAATTGGCTTTGACATTCAGGGGTGAAGATTAAAATGAATATTATTTGTCACAATGTTGTGTTAATTAATGGTACATGTGGAATGGATGGGTAGCCAGTGGGTGTTTACAGAGAATTGGAAGGAAGGTGAGTCTCCAATAGGCAGGAAGACCTGATTTCAGAAATACATAACTGGTTCTGACACAAAAATAACTTTGGAGTAAAAATCTGAATGTTCATCAAACAGCAACCCTAAGGAATTTAAAGTTTCCATTTAATATCCAATTTGAAGCGCAGTATCTTAGGGATTGCAAGTTCATCCAGAACATGTTTATTTTAAAGGTCAGGAAAACCAGATTCAGAAAGTCAACTTAGCAGCTTACTTAAGTGTTATAGCCAGTTGTAAATAAAGCCTAGATCCTAAAACAACAACTCCTTGGCTTTCTGGCCTTGACAATGAAATCTTGATGTAGAATCCTACACTTCTAGTTTTGGTAATGCAATTTAATTGCAGATACAGGGACTTTCTCTTAGTAAAAATTTTATTTGTACATCTAAGCAATACAGATCTTTATTCTTTTAGTATTCATTTTCCTCTTTGTCAACATCAAGTTGAAACTGAGCTGAACACAAAGGAAAACTAAAATGTGTCCCTCTTCAAAACTTTCCATTGAATAATAATGCTACTATTTTTTGAATTAAATGATATTTTCCTTTTTTCCTAAAAGGTGACTATTAACAGGGAAAACAGGACAAAGAATTTTGAAAGTAATATTTAGAAATGACATCTATTTGATAATGTTCTAGTAAATTATGAACTTTTAGTGCTTTGCTTTAATTTGCCAACTCAATTACATTCTTACTTTAATGGGCTGAATGGCTACACACTCTAACTCTAGATAGGCAAAAAAAATCAGGTCTATCCATATTAGAAGATTTAGAAAATAAACTGAACAGATGTGAGGTACCAAAGGGACATTTTGCCACTGCCTAACACCCAAAGTATCATCTGATGTTTTTTTAAATTCAGGTGACAGAAATCTAACCCTCCATCACACGATTCAATTAGGCTGCCTGACCAATGATTCTATTCCACACCTCTTGGTGCAAACCCTGGTGGAAAATGACCTTGTCCAACTCTGGAGCAGTCTCCAAGCTCACCCACTGACTAGTGATGTGAAGTACCTCCACCCATGACTAAGTCATAAATGGCCTATTAGAAAGAGGCATTTAAACTCTTCACACAGGTGGAAATTTTTACCATTAATTTGTAAACAGCTAACAAACTCCTTTGAAAGATACTTATCCTTCCACAAGCTAAATTAGCCCTTTATATTAAAAGACGTTTAGTAAACAGAAGCAATAAATTATTCTTTGGTGCCCCAAGTGATTGTCTAAGTTGTAATTTAAATAGTAGTCCCTAGACCTAGTGTATGCTCACACAGGAAATATTCATATAACTTTTACTAAACATATTTAGGATTTATTCAGTGCTAGTTTCCTGCTTACGGATAACCACAAACAGGGGTGCTCTCAAGAATTTGAAAACTAAAAGAAAAAATTGGAACTCATGCCTAACAAGTACTTTTTTTTTCTCATTTGGTTCTTTTTAGTTATACATAACAACAGAATTCATTTTGACAGGATTTTATTAATACTAAAATTTCAGCATTATTGACAAAGTCCTCTTTGAGGAGGGCTCACAATGTAAAACATGAAAATGTGCTCAAAAGGGAGTCATAAAATTCACACATTATTGATGTATTTCTATCTGATGTTAAATTTTTAATGGGGTTTTGTTTTATATTTATGAGGCTGTCTGATCTTAAAGTCTGTGTGCATGAGCATTGGTATTTTTAATGCTTCACATTTTATTTCCTCCAGTGTCTTTTTGATAATTCATCTTGATATCTGTTTGTTGTTTGGAATAAATGACAGAATCCTTGCAAGTAGTAGACATCTCATAAACAAGAGATAGGGGCTGTGTAAGCTGCAAGGAAATTAGAACATGATAAAGAAAAAATATTTTTCTTCCTTAAAGCATAATGGTTTTCAGTTAATTCCAAAGGTCAAGTGTAAAAAAATGGTCCCTTTCCTTAAATACTGAGATTCATCATCCTGACATTATTTACTAGAGCTGCAGTTCATGAACTGATAAAAGGCCCATGATCTTGTGCTCTGCTGTCATATTTTTAACGATTCCTTAATTATATCTTAAGACAAAAATGTAAATAGTATATATATTCAATCTTGGGCACTGAGCTTTATCACATTATGTTTCGATGACTTCCCAGTTTCACCACTACTAATAAAAGCAGTATTTATTTCCTGCTATTTGTCAGACATCACCCTGAAGTTTTTATTATGTATTATGAAATATTCCAATCATAAAAGGTACAGTGAGTAATAAAGCAGATGTTTATGTAACTCCTAGCCATTTCAACAAATACTAATATTTACCAAATATTAACATTTACCATATTCTTTTTTAAAAAATAAACTATTATAAATGTGGTTTAAGTATGCTATAGACATTCCCCAATTCAATTCCCTTCCTCCATGTCCAGAGGCTACCTTACAAAGGTAGAGCATATTTTTCCCATTCTGTTTTTACATGTAAGAATTTTATCTAATAGCTAGTAAGGACCTATGTGACATCAAAAATAATGGTATATTTTTAAAAGGAATCATTTTTCCCTCAACATATTTTAAAAATTTACCTATATTAACACATACTGATCTAGTTATTTGTTTCTACAGTATTTTATTGTATGAGTAAGCCAGATGTTACTTATCCATTTACCTTCTATGGGATGTGTGTGATTTTCTTACAATTTTACTCCCATTTGTGTTTTTCCAGCATGAATACGTAAAGTGAAATTGCTGGGACTTAGGCACATATTCAACTCTGTAGTCTTTGCCAAATTGCTAATTCAAGTGATTACTTCCTCACTGACACTTCTCTTGACACTTCTGATTTTCCTTTTGCCAATCTAACGAGTATGAAGTGCTAGCTGTATTTTTTTCATGTGCAAATCCCTGACAACTGTAAGGCTCAGTGTCCCTTTAACGCACAGGAGCTATACGTGTCTTCTAATGATCCATACTTTTCTACTAGGTTGTGTGTCATTCTAAAGAAATGATTTCTGGGAGTTCTTCATATTTTATAGATACTACTCATGATGTTATGTATATAAAAAATAATATATCATAGCTGTGTCTTATCCTCTTACTCTCTCCAGGGAGATTTTAAGGCATATTAAATTTTTAATGACTTACTTACTCACAAGCTTTATTATTGCCTTTTGAGGTTGGGGCTCTTTGTGTTTTAATTAAGAAAATCTTCTCAAATGCAAGGCTATCAATCAATTCTTGTTTATTTTCATCTATAAGTTTTCAGGTTATGCTTTTCACATTAGGTTTTTAATCCATCTGGAGTTTATTTTCATGTCTGATGATCATTTATTGGTTAATACATCTCTTGACAATTACACATAATGTCACTTCTGCCATGTGCCAAGTTCTATTCTATGTGCATGCCTATTCACAGGTTCACCTTTTATAATTTTAAAATATTTTTGATACAGGGAAATTGAACCCAATGTGGTATTCTACCACTGAGTTATCTTCCAAGACCTTTTCTGTTTTACCTTGAGACAAGGTCTCAGTAATTTGGTTAGGCTGGCCTCAAATTTGCAATTATCCTGCCTCAGCTTCTCAAGTAGCTGGGATTATAGGCATGCACCATTGTTTCTGGCTGTTTGTAGGCTCTTTACCCATCTGTGTTTTTTGTTTGTCTATGTTCTAATCTATACGCTTTTGATACTTATAGCTTGGAAACAAGTTTTAGTGTTGGTGGAATAAGGCCCATCCTTTCTTTTCATCAAGAAAGTTCTGCCTATTCTGGATATGTGGATTAATTTGTGGGGAAACTGGTGTCCTTGTATTAAGACTTCCCATTCATACCAACAATGTATGAGTGTTGGAAAGCAGTACGGAGATTTTGCAGAAAACTTGAAATGGAACCACTATTTGACCCACCTATCCCACTTTTTGTTTATACCCAAAGGACTTAAAATCAGCATATTACAGTGATGCAGCCACATCAATGTTTACAGCAGCTCAATTCACAATAGCTAAACGGTGGAATCAACCTAGATGCCTTTCAATAAATAAATGGATAAAAAATGAAAACATATATATATTCATATATATATATATATATGAATGATGGAACATTTCCCAGCCTTAAAGAAGAATGAAATTATGGCATTTGCCAGTAAGTGGATGGAGCTGGAGAATATCATGCTAAGCAAAATAAGCCAATCCCCAAAAACCAAAGTCCAAATGTTTTCTCTGATATGTGGATGCTAATTCACAATTGATGGGGGGTAGGGAAGAGTGGAGTTACTTTAGATTAGGTAGAGGGGAATGAAGGGAGGAGATGGTGTATGCAGGTAGGAAGGATAGTAGAATGAATCAAACATTATTACCCTATATACATATATACCTATTTGACTGGTGGGGTTCTACATCATGTATAACCAGAAGAATGAGAAATAATACTCCACTATATATGATATATCAAAGTGTGTTCTACTGTCATGTAGATGATAAGATAAAAAGACTTCCCATTCATGAATAGTACTCTCCACTTCATGTTTTAATCCTTCAGTAAATATTTATAAGTTTATTCTGAGAATTTTTGATTAAGGTAATGATGTATTCCCAGCATAATTAAATGGAGGCTCTAACATGGAAAACTGACTGACCACATCACAGAAAAAGCCTGTGATGCATGCATCACAGTTAAGCTTCCAGGTTCTCCTGTAGATTATAGAGACAACCTACTCAGCCTCTCAAGGGAAGAAGGACTGACTTGACCTTTTTGGTAGCTGCCAGCTAATCAGAAGTTTATTATTTCAAACAATAAGAAATAGAAAACAAAATTTGATCTTTCAAATAATTATGTTTTTCTTCCTCTCCTCTCTTTTTCTCTTATTATGAAATTATTGGTTCCTTCAGTTTCATTTGCACACAAAAAAATAAATTGGTCTTAATTAATTGGGTATCTTTAAGTGATTAGTGACACTCCATTCAGGTTTTGTGCATCTTTTAACCTACATTCTCAGAGTTCTGTTCCTGTTAATGGTATCTTTCTAAATTACATTTCCAATTGGTTATTACTGTTTCAAAATGAACCTATTTATTGCTTTCCTCTGGTTGTTCTGAGGAATATGTATAAACTCCTTAGTAAATTGCTTTGTACATATTTGGTCTTCCTCAGCATTTTTTTTAATCCTTTCCACAGAAGTTCAGAAATGCTGCAGAATATTAGTTTAACATAAAAAAACATAAAATATGAAGTTGTATAAAATATTTATATAAAGCTCTTAATGTATTTTTGTAACACATACCATTATTAGATTTATAATACATTAGATAAGTCTTATAAACACAAGGTAATTACATTTAAAAACCCTACAGGGTGACATATTTTATATGCTATACAGGCTGCTTTGATTTTTCTTTGTGAAATCATATACAACTCACTATGCCAAATGTGCTATAAAACAAATTTAGTGTTTTGGGCACTACATATTTACCCAATCAGGATTTTGGTAGTCAACCCAGGTATAGTATATCATAAAAACGAAGATTGGATTGGAAAGTACTTGTGCTTTTAAAACATCTGGCCCCTTCATTGCATTTTTATCCTTTGAACAAAATCAGTTAAGAAGAAATATGGTTGTTATTAATTAATAAAGACTTTATGAAGTTATAAGCACCTTTGAGCATGTATGCATATGCAAGGAAATGCTAATTCTTTATTCCACACTTATGGAAGGAGCAGTTAGATCAAACTTTGATTTTAGAAAAACATACTTCTCTCAGGAGTGTGCTGAATTAATTCAGGTGAAAAAATGTTGAAAAAGCAACAAGGTGTGTTGTTCCTCAGGAGCTTAAGTGCTCTTGGCATATTGCTACCATCTCTATATTTATTTCTACTAAATATCCAACATGGGAACCAGATTTGAAATAAAATTAAGCAAATTAAGTTTTTATCTTCAGGTGTTAGCACTTAAATTCTGTTTCTGTTGTCAGGGGTGGGAAAGTGCCTCAAGAACACATGGAAATAGTTTCAATTAAGAGTTTTACTCCATTTTACTTTATTCCATTTTTACTATGTATGTGGTGAACTAATGTTTCAATCCACAGAAATAATACTCCATAATCCATTAGTTCTATGCCCTGTATCAAACCAAGGGAGAAAAAAATAATTTTCTTTAAAGCAGATTTTTCATACATTGTATTTTTGTTTCACTTGAGTTTCAGTGAATTAATGACTTGCTGTAAAAAACAAACTCACTCTTTCCACACAGTGTTTAAAAATGGGTATTTATAAAGCTGCCCCCACAAGCTCATCCCATTCCACAAGCAAGACACCTCTATTTTATCAGTCATTCAAAAGAACACTGTATGCTCAATTAGTATAAATATTTAAATAACTTTTCTACCAATGTAAATCAGGGGCTTATATAACCACTTTATGAACCACAAAGCTAAGGCAAATGAGGTTTGTAGTAATTTCATACTGAAGAAAATCCCATCCTGTAATGAATTCATGTCAATTGTAATCCTGATGTTGTATTCAACTGACAACCAAAGCCAATGGGATCTGCTTCCCCACCATTCCAATAATGAATAACAGCCTTTGACAAACAGCCTTTCTCTTTTCTGCAAACAATGCAAATCATACACAAGCAGCATTTCAGAAAATGGTTGGACATAAAGCTGCCTGCTGAGCCTTCTGGACAAACTGCTCAGGCTGATTCTCAAAGTGCAACGAAGAGAATTAGCCCTCAGAGGAAGCTATCTAGAAAGCTTTTCTAACACAGTGGAAAAGTCAATTTGAGCCAAAAGGCACCAGTTGAGAAGTTGAGGGAGTGTCACTTGAGGGTCAAAAATGACCATTTATTTTGGTCAAAATAAATTAAGCCTTTAGGTGAAAGAGTTCTGCAAATAGAATGAGTCAGTCTGTTCTGGTTTTCAAAAGTTATTTGAATTTTTGAAAGAAAACTTTTTTGAAAAGAATTGTTAGTTTAAAAAGGGTATGAGAGAAGAAAAACTAAAATAAAATAAAAATTACTGTCCTCTAAAAAGATGATAGGAATAATTTTACCCAGAAATGTGGCAAGACGTTTCCTACTTCGGTCCAAATGGGAATAAGTTTGTTACTTCCACAACTATGATTACCAGTTGGCAAATATCCCTGAATTCACATGATTTATGATAAAACCTGTACACTGGCTTGAAAGGACATCATGGCAGATAATTGAGGTAGTTCTTTATCACCTCTTTAAAAATGGAAATCATTTGTACCATTTTAACAAGAATGCTTTCCATTTATTTAATTTTTTTTTTTTTTTTTTTTTTTTTTTTGGTACTGGGGATTGAACTCAGGGGCACTTGACCACTGAGCCACATCCCCAATCCTATTTTTTGTATTTTATGTAGAGACAGGATCTTACTGAGTTGCTTAGCACCTCCCTAAGTTGCTGGGTTTGGCTTTGAACTCTCCATCCTCCTGTCTCAGCCTCCTGAGTCACTGGGAATACAGGCGTGTGCCACTGGGCCCAGCAACAAGAATCCTTTCTGTTTAGAAGGATTTTCATGTTGACAAGACCCTCTTCCTGTATGTCCTACAGTGGGATTTTCATAGTGCTTTCAGTATAAAATCTACGAACAAGGCAATGGAGAACAGTCACAATGAGTTTTCTCCATCAACTAACGTTTAACCCAGCTGAGCACATATCACATGCAAGCACTGGGCTAGAGGCTAGTGAAATGAGAATCAGCTCTCAGATCTTGTCCCCGAGGAGCAGAGTTACTGTTCTGGTAGGAGATGTGAAACAGGGGTACAAATGTTTTTTGGACACTAGGGAGGACTCACATGAAAGCAGACATTACTGTACAAATAGATGATATTGCTCAACTGTTTTTCCTCTTACCCACCTGACTTTGCCAGGAGTTTTTGCGATCCACATAAGAAAGGATTCTTGCTGATTATCCCATTCTGTTAAAGAGCCTCCCTCCCTCTGGTTTGGGAACTCACAAATAAGGGGCATGAAAAGAATGTCCACTTTCTGGCTATTTTATACAAGTGGCCACTCACATTTGAACTTTTCCCCTACAATAAATACAGAGATTGTGGTGATTCATCTTTTAATGTCTACTTAGAAGATGAAATTATACTTCTGTAAAGTTTTATATCTTGTTTGGCCAAATGAAGTCCTCAGATAGAGACACACCTCCCACAGAAATTGTTAGAATTTCACAAACTTATAAGGAGGTTGAATTAGCTTCTGGCATTTAGGCAGCTTTGATCTTTTCTTCTCCCTCCCAATTCTTATACAGCCCTAGCTTTGACTACTTGTGTTGGTAGGCAATTTCTTTTTCAGATTATACATTTCCAACCACTATATGACTAAAGACCTTCAGAAGCGTGCACCATTTTCTTGCAACTGGAATCAATGTAATACTATGTAATAACAACATTTGTGACAACTTTCAATGTTTGCCAAGTGACAATAATTGGTTTTGGTGGAATTACTCTGACCGATTCTATTATGTTCATAATTAGTTCATATTATTCAACTTCCATTATGGTATGATGATTTAATAATTAGACTTGCTTATGATGTTTTCATGTAACATTCATATAGTAGCTCTCCTCAGGACTTTGCATAAACCAAATCCAACATGAGCTAACACATTTCAGATTTTGTGTAGCATAAAACAGAATAAAATGAAAATTGCAAGATACAGTTCACAAGGAGAAGTAATAAAATTTGGGTGCCAATATGTGTGTACCTTAGTGGATTACAGTGAATCCTTTAAGCAAACAATGAAAGTTTAAAAGGTAGACCTGGAATTTTCAGAACTTAGAAGAAAGTATACATGAACCACATGAAAATTAATTACAATCCCCTTGGGTAACTTTACCTTTGTTCCTGCCTATGCTTTTAGGATGTGAATACCCATCACAAAGGAGGTGTAAATGACAAAATCAGTTAGGGTTGGCCTATAAATGGCCACTGAGAAAACCAACTTACTCAATGTCTAGAAGAGACAGACATGAGACAAATATGCAAAATATCTCTTGAGAGAGGACACTGCAGAGGCAGGGTAGAAAAGGTAAAAATAAAGCCACTTATTGGTTTCCTTTAGAGATATTCTAAGGCATTGTTTTTCTGTGATTCTATCATTTTATGGTTGAACAAGATTATGGATTATGCACACAGCATCCTCTGATTCCAATATGAGTACTTCTGAGGATAAGGTTCTTACCACACAGTGCCACATTTACAATGTTCTGAAGTCATTGATCAAGTTCGCACAATGAAGTATCAAATCCAAACCATTGTTTTTCAGGAAGATGGGGGCCACTAGCTTGAAATGGACAGGCAACTACACTACTGGTTTTCATTTGAGAGCTCACTTGCTAGACTTTTCTTTTTTTCAAAACCACCATCAGAGAAACAAACTTTCATAAAATAAATATGACTAACACTTTGAAGTAAAAATAACCCCAAAGAAGTCAGGAATGCAAGATGGTAGAATTTCCATTGACCCATAAAACAATCTTGGCTTTATATATAAATCTCCTTTTTACTTTACTCATTTAAATTATTACCATTTCATGTTCAGACTCACTGGCAAAACATCAGTTATTTTAAAGTGACTCCTCCACATGCTGCCCCAAACTTTAACACTTGAGTGAAATGTTTAAAACTAGTCAGACCAAGGAAAAGTCAGAAAATTGCCCCATACAAGCTGTCCACTGTCCTATCACTCTGCCTTACGCTCCTCTCATGGATATGAGAAAACATAATCCAAATTACTTCAGATTTGCTAAAAACAACCATCACAACAGATCAGAATCAGTCAATGAACCTCTGTGTGTCAAAGAATAAATAGAAAAGACACTGTACCGGGTCTTCAGTTTTGTGACTATTCAAGAGGTCAGACAGGAAATCTTCATTAAGGCTCTCTCTTCGAATCAGTGTAAATTCCCGCAGGAAAACAGCCCCTTGGCTTTGGTCTCCACATACCTAGAGAGATAAGGTAGCTGAATTAAGCCTTCAGACAGAGCCTGGAGGGAGAGGGTACTGAGGGATTAATGTCTCGAGTTGTAGTAACCTCTTGGATTCATTTCAAGTCTGATTAGAGCAATCAAAAACAATGCACACAAACACATATTAATGTGAGAGCCACTAGAATGTTCTGGCATGTGGCTCCTCTGACAGATGCCAGGAAAGTCCTCTGCTAAGTTGACACTTCTTAACTAGCTGGTATACACAATTCTGAAATTGGGTGATTATAGGATACCTTTGTGGCCAGTTCCAATATGGTTAGGCTCCTACATGTACCCATTTGGGTTGTTCATGCATATGTGCCACGTAGGGGGTTTGGTACATCCCTAGTCCAACAGATCTGAACACCAACGTGGGTCTCCCATGACCTGTTACATGTCAAATAAATAAGAAGCAGCTGGCCTGAGCCCAGAGCTGACTTCCTGAGTTATTCAAGGGCTTTAGAACCAGATGCACTCTCATCAGCGCCTCCGGAAGGAGGTATTGAACTTTTATCTACAGCTTATGCAGACCAAGTTCTTTACACATGTTATCTTGCAACAGCCCCATGAGGTGTCTGTTATCAGCCACACTTTACAAATTAGGAACTAGAAGCACAAAGGGTTTCAGGAATTTGCCAAGCCAGTAAGTGTTGAAATCAACATTCAAATACAGGACTCTAAAACCCTCATGTAACCATTTGATCATTTTGCTGCTGGACTCTCTAGGCCTCCTCTGGTTAGGTGTGAACTGTTTAAGTGACTCTTACAAATTCAAGGAATGAGCAATTCAGGCCTCCTACAACCTCTCTGAGCCTCAGTTTACTCATTCTAACAACAGGCATGATTTCTGACTACTGGAAGACAGATCATGTATATGCAACAATTATTAGTGCTGTTCCCTGCACACAGTAAGCATTCAGTAAATACAGCCAATGTTATTTTTATCAAAAGCACATTTGATTCAAGGAACAAGTAAAAATCTACACTTTTAACTTCCATGAAGTTGTTGTTTTGTTTTGTTTTGTACCAGGGAATGAACCCAGGGCACTTAATTATTAAGCCATATTCCCAGTCCTTTTTATTTTTTATTTTGAGACAAGGTCTTACCACACCATTAAGGCCCTTGCTAAGTCCTAAGGCTGGCTTTGAACTTGCAATCCTCCTGCCTCAGTCTCCTGAGGCTTTGGGATTACAAGTGTGTAGCACCACATGGGCCCATGAAGTCTTTGACCATATTTATAACATATGGGTATCCACCACAGTGTTTTCACTTTTATATATTTCAAATTATATACTTTTCAAGGTATTGATAATGTCAATAATGAATAGACAGGTGTTCATATAACTTATACCTTCTTGAATGTCTGCAGTAGTTCATACTAAAGTTATTTTAAACCCTAAGTCTTTTGAATGGAGTATAATTTTCCATTTGTGATAGCCTCTATGTTGTACAGCAGTGACAATTTCATTGTGGTAGATAGAATCTTTCCCCCAAGACCTTCCCTCCTAGGTGTTACAGCTGTAAATATGCTTCTTTACATGGTAAAAAGAACTCTGCAAGGATCATTAAAGTTACTAAATAGTTGCCTTCAAGAGACAGTATCTTGGATTACCCAGGTGGGTCCAATGTAATCATAGGACACCTTAATAGAACTTTCTCTTACTGAGGAAGAATTTGTCAGAGATGTGGTATAGGAGCAAATAAGAGAGATTCAAAGGGTGACAGGAACTTGAGCTGCCATTGCTGAGTTGTAGATAGGGGAGCACATGGAATGCATGAGAAGGAAATAACCTCTGCGAACAACCAGTGAACTTAGAAGAGGACCCCAAACCTAGATAAGATGCATCTATGGCCAACAACTTGATTTTAGCCAAGAAAGATTAAGAATCCAGTATGCCTTGCCAGATTTCTGACTTAAAGAAATTGTGAGGTAATATTTTGTGTTGCTTTAAGTCCCTAAATTCATGGTAATTTGTGATGGCAGCAACTGAAAACTAATAAAATCACTGAGAAGCAGGGCACAATGAGAAGTGATCTTGTTTCCTTTCCTACATTAACCTTGTAAGAACTAATATTAAACATGTATGATGGAATTTGCAAAAACTCTTTCTTGGAAATGGATCCTTCTAACTAACCTAAATTATCTCTGCTATGTATAACATTAATTTTCTCTTAGCTCTTTTCTCATCAGGGTCAATCATTTCTTGAGTCTGCGGTTAAATGAACTTCACAACTGGTCTTGACCATCCAACTTCCTTGGTCTGAAGCCTTGCTGATTCCTCACTTCCTGCTAGGTATACTCCCAGGTCATGTTTGGCTTTTCAAGTACTAGGTAAGGAAGAGCACACCTGTACAACCCTCTGAGAAAGATCAAGAAATGAGTTTAAGGTGATCTCAACTGCCACATTTTCACTTTATTTTCAAAAGAACTAATGTATGTTGATGACCCATTGAATCTCACATTTTATGAAAAATTTCTCAAAAATCCAACTCAATTTTGAATTCTATGTTTATTATCCAAAATATGGGCACCCTTTAATCATTAAGGCTGGAGTCTTAAGAACTAAACAAGAACTAATGAACAGAGGAGCATTTTCTTTGTGAAAACTTTTGTCCCTATGGAAAACTTTTCTTTCTTTTGTTCAACTGATTAAGGAAATGAACAGCAGCAAAAAAAAAAAAAAAAAAAAAAAAAACCCAAAAAAAAACCACCAAAAGACAATGAGATATCAAATATAGACACTGAATAATCATTATTGCTTGCAATAATGAGGGATAATCAGGAAGCACTTTGTCCCTTTTATTTACATATTAATTCTCAATCATAATTGCATATTTGTTTAACAGAGTATCTGCATGTGTCTGTCTCCTAAGAATGCTGACATTTCTTAATTCTCACCAGACGCTCATCAAATGCTTTTGTGTGACACAAACATAGATGGTATTAAATAAGCTAAAATTCAATTTAATTCTAAGTCTAGATAAGAATAGATAAGTAAAACAAATCTAATTAATGCCATTTTCCCCATAGATGTTTTGTACGTAGTTTCAATTTAATTGCTATACATGAACACAATTCTAAAAAATTAATTCAGTTAATAGTTAGTTTTGAATATCTACTAACCAACCATGAATAATAATTATTTTCCATGTTTCAGAAACACTGTTGGAATAAAGGAGAGATATCAATATACATAAATCTATACATTTTCTATTTCTATTTCAGGCTAATTTTTAAAAACTCTTCAAATCCAAAATATTACTAACTTTATTCTTTTATTCTTCCACCCACTCTCATGTATACACATTTACTCAAGTCCTACCAATAGCTACACTATGGCACCACACTACAGAACATATTTCCTTTTGTCATGACACAGCCATTCTGATGAGTGTATGGATGTGGCACAGCTGCTCACCAAAGCTACCATCTTCTCATCATCTTGGATATGCACTGGATAACATTGCCAAGACTCCTCTGTAGCTAAGATGGATGAGTCTGAGATTTAACTGGTAGAAGTTATGTGTGCTACTTGCAGGCCTGGTTCATAAAATTCCTTCATGCTCTTCCCCCATGCTCTTTTGGTCTCTGGTCTGCTTGAGATGAAGATGGCCTGAGAGAAATTTCAGAGTCACTGATGAAAGGCAGCAGAGCCTCCGTCACACTTGCTCCCTGAAAGACTGCATGCAGGAAGCCCACTCCATGACCTGCTTACGTAATAAGACTAAGTGATTAAAAAGTAAAGGGCTGCTGTGTTTGAACCATCATCCATTTTAGAGACTACTCGTTACTACAGTTAACCTATCCTAATACAATGAGAAATAGTCAATGAACACAAAAAACCTATGCGAGTACAGAGCAAAAGTGATTAATTTACCTAGGAAGGATTATAATAGGCTTTAGAATGAGGCTAAAGGAATAGTGGGAATTTACGAGTTGGATGAGCAGAATGGGAGTGATGAAGGGAAGATTCTTGCCCTAGGAAGAGGGAACAGCCTGGATAAAGACATGGAAGCATTATTTGGTTTGGTATATTTTAAATAGTCTAGCATGGCAGGAATGTGGGGTATACAAGGTCAAGTGCTAAGAACTGAATTTGTACAGTGGGCAGGGACCAGATTATGAATCATGGTTCCTGAAAGATTGATGCAGCCAGAATCTTGCTTGAACTTGCATGTTGGAAGCTGGTAGTAAGTCTAGAGATGAGGTTTTAGATAATTGCAATTAATCAGATAAGAACTTGTGAAGACCTGAGGGGCTAGTGAATAAGGAAAGGAGTATAATACTTGGCAACCAACTGAAAGCAGAAGATAAGTCTCAGGTTATACCTATATTCTCTGTCTAGAATTGAGCAGCAGAACAGAGAAGATGGTAGCAAATTCAGCAAAATAGAAAATATTACAGGAACAAATATGTGGGTTAAGTAATGAATCTGGTTCTTGAGAAGTGGTGAAGTGCTTGGGCAAAGGAAGATGAGGGTGATGTACAGGAAAGAGATTGGGAATGGAGAGCTTCTCTGTAAGTGCTGGTATCATAGGAAGAGTGGATGACATTTGACACGAATGAGCTTGACAAGGTAAAGCATGGAGAATTAGAAGACATAAGAGCTAAGAACACTGGGGCACACTGATATTTAACATGTAACATGGATTTATCTCTCATGGCTCATTTATAACAAAATATTAACAAGGAAAACCCAATTTATGTTGACTTTGGATTTTGGGTTTCCTTCTATCAGTTTTCTCTGAAAACACCTATGTTAACACAACAGACAGCTTATTTCAGAAAATTAAGTCCTTAAAGAAACCAGGATCATTAAGTGATCACCTCCCAAACCCTGAATTCAACTAAATGTTGAGTGAAACTTGAAGATTTCCAGGATAAACTCTGATTATTTAAATTCTATTTCCCATGGTCACACCACGTTTCCTGACTCCTTGTTTGGAAAATGTGGCTTTATATTTGATATGTCAGAAACTGCCTTGCAATTAAAAGGTAGTTAGCATATAATAAAAATGCATCAAAATTGGCACTAATTGGGTTTTATGTTTCAGTGGTGTTAGTTTTACAGATGGAAAAACAGAAACGTAAGTGGAGGAATTGTGTGCAGGGCCAGTGACTAGTTAGGTTAAGGGATCAGAGAAAATAACTCTGAAAAACTCAAATCTCTGTTGGATTGAAATCCCATTGTTTACCCACGGGAATAGGGAAAGGAACATGGAATTCTTTTGAAACATCTATTTATTTCCATGGAATTTTTAGACTCCTAAGGACTGTTCTCCAGGTGTAGGAAGACTGCTATAAGCTAGAATCTGGACCCTGTGAAGATCACTTTTCCTATTGCCATTTTGATTTCCTCCTCCAAACATGGAGCCCTCTTTCTGACTATTGGAACACAAAAAAAAAAGTACCCCAAGAGAACCCGGAAATATAGAGATACCAGCTTTCAGAGGAGAATCCTGTTAGATCAAGAAAGTCATGGAAACAATTTATTGTTGTGGTATATATTCTCTTTAATTATTATCTTTAATCAGTCATGCAGAGATGTTTGAAAGGGACAAAGGTAAACACGGAAAACTAGGGAAAGTCTTTCAAATAACTTTCTACTCTCTATGTCATTAAAGAGAAAATGGGGGTAAAGGTAGTATAAAAATACAAGTCACTGAACATTTTTTTCTTTTTTTTTCTTTTTTTTTTTTTCTTGCATCTGACTTTAGGATGAAGGCAGGGTCTACAATATGCTCTTGTCTTTTCCTTTAAACATGCTCCCATTCTGACCAGGCACCAACTATTCGCCTGAGTGACCTGGCTTTCAATGACTCCAGAGAATACTGATTAGGATTATGACTCATCTGCTCACAATTAACATATCTAGTATAAGAAAAGATAAAAGTCCCCCCTCAGATTTTTGTTTGTAACAAGTTTGCTCTGTGTGCTGTGCCTAGAATTTGGAAAGTTATGATACAGAGCAACTGGTTCACATTTGGGAGTCTCTACCATCATTAAAAAAGAGCCATAATTTCTACAACAATTGTGATGTTTATGATGGGAGCTGATTATGGCTGGAACTTCCATCCAGACATAATTTTCTTATAACTCTGGGAGAGGCTGCCATTTACTTGTACTGGAAGGAAGGGTTGTAGAAATAATTGAAGCTTAAACATACAAGCATGCCCTCAAATTATCAGTTTATTGTTCTTCTTTCTTCATGTAGTTTTTCTGTGAAAACTGAAATGTAGCCAAGTTTATATCCCATGGGTAGGATTTAGGTTTCAACATTACTTACACAGTATAGCTCTGAAAACCACACCATTAAATTCTTTTTTTCCTACCAAAAGGATTTTATAAAGTAGGTTTATGCCCATATTTTGGTTCAAAGTTTACTAAGAATTAAGATAACAAAGCTATAAATTCTCTATTTAAATAACTTAAGTAACAGGCCCCTGTGTTATCAGAATGTTCACCTATATTTAAATATAGTGGGTAGTGAAATGATTAATATCAGAATTTTGTTCTCTTGGCACAAGAAGGACTCTCAAATATTTACTGGCTAAATAATTCAGTAGAAATTTTTTTTGGAGTCAATACAACCTCTAGTTCCAGTTCTAAGAATTGCTACTAAATAATAGGAGAAAATGATGAGAATTTATAGGAACCCAAAGAACTCAGATCAAGTCATGCCACCCCATCTTACTTCCACCTGGTCCTAAAAGTCAAAGTGATTCAGAGACCAAGGGAAGAAAGGAAAAATCTGACCCCATGTGAATGTATAAGTAACTTCTGGTTTGAAAGACTCTGAGCCCGAGGATTAAATATTCTAGTACTGAGCCAAAAATGAGAACAGGACAAGAAATTTTAAAAATTAACCACATTTCCCATCAAGCAGATTATAATAATACATAGAAAGCCTTTTAACTTTATTAAATATCATATAAATTTAGTAACAAATTGAGTTTGACTGGTATAGTAAATAAACCCTGGTCAGTAAACATGGGTCCTCAATTTTTCACAAGTAACAGCCTATTCCTGGTAGCGCTATTCTAATAGGTGTCATGAAGAAAAATCAAGTCTGCCTTCAGTGGCCCCTTTCCATTAATCCAAATAACCTCATCCTTGTTTGGAATATTCTAATGTGGTGAGATGAGGAAACAAATGAACAAATTACATTAAATTAATGTAATTTAATTACAAAGGAACGAAAAATTCATGAATAATCTTATTAAGGATATTCCCTCATCATAATGGAGAAGGAGAAGTATTGACTTATAAATGCCAATGAATTCATAGTCACCAATCAGAGGCAGCTCAGTTCATCATGCATGTATCAGCAACTCTGTCTTCTGCATTTACTCAAACTCACCCAAACCTCTAGCCAGTTTTGCAATGACCCAGACTTTTATAGAGACAGCAGAAAGGCAGAGTCACTGAGTAACCTGTGTCAATGTTGAAAGGGACCACTTAGAAAGCCATCTGATATCTTTGAAAATATTTTTGGTTGTTGTGGAAGGTAAAGATCTTTTGACAGAGACCTGCAATGGCAATATTCCCCTCCATGCCAACTGCTATGGCAGGCTCGTCGGGGGTGTGGGGAGAATGAAGTGAAGTGGCTTCAGGTGTCCCCAGCAAATGGCTGCCAACCATGGAAGCTGATTAGCAGTGCTATACTCCCTGAAGGAAAGGCTAAATATGATCCCTGAGAAGATCGGTGGAGGTAGTTAATAAAAGCATTCTTAGAACTGACATTTATATACCTGGTGTTTGGAGCTTAAAAACATTTCAGTATTCTGTTTGTTCTTCTACCAACTTTAATTACCATTTCTAAGGATTGTAAAGATAATTGCTAAAAGGTTAGAGCTGAAAGAAGTGAGATGGAACATGCTGGTCCAAAATGTTCAGCTGGGTCTCATAATTCTTGGTACAGATGTTCCTGCTTAGTTCAGGTCTGATTTAAAGGAATAGCTGTAATATGGTTTAAGGCAAGGTGACCAGATGTAGCTGAATTTAAAGATCTGTCCCAGAATGTCAATGAAAAGAAACTCCATTACCTTAGCAAAATAACCTTTATGTGGGAAAAAAGTTACATTTAAAGAAATATCTACCTTATCTTTACAATAGATATCTACCTTGACAATATTCTAAAAACAATAAAAAGTCAAGAAAAAAACGACTAATATAATTTTATAGAGAAGTTTACCTTCACAGAGCAAAAGGAAAAGTAGTAAAAAGGATTCCATCAGAGAGTACACATTGTATATAATGTGGGCTGATCTATAGATAAGCTATAGTATTTCTGTAACTTGTTATAACACGGGCACTGGAAAATTAAAGGCTAGGAAGACCTTTAGAGACCGTATTCGTCAAGTTCTGATCTTTGAGGGGGAACATAAGGTGCCTTCCTAGTGTAGGATAGAGAAATTCTATGAGTCCTAAGCTATCTCCCCTGACATATGTAAGGTGGCAAAATAACCAAATAACTCAAGACAGGCAGCAACTTTCCCAAAACATATAGCCAGCTCTTTTCTTCCATAACTTCTCCAAACACTTAAAAACGCATGTTACCCCGCTCCTATCATGAGGGGAACAGGGTACAGTTTCTAAAGTGTTCTAAAGACACTGTTTCAGAAAACATTGCCAATAATAGGTATGACTCAGATCTGCATGTTGACAATGAAAGAAATGATACAGGAAGGGCCAAATCTTTTGTGTTCCCTTCTTAGGTGGACGGACACATTATAGTCACATCTAAGGATGAGGAGGAACAGGCATGGTCTACAAATCATGTTTGTGTTTATGTGTATGCTTTACTCTTACATGTAAAATAAAATGCTCATTTGATGTCCAGAATTAAACAAGAGAGTTGTATAGTTGAATGAGATGTTGAGATGAAGAGAAAATGGAACACGGAGTGTGCGGGTACATACAGTGGTAGAAATCAGCCTGTTTGAATTTTATAGTTTTTGTAGATCAGCATTATTAGTGATGCATTTCTAAAGTGAGTTGTTTAGCTAACAGGAGTTGGGAGTCTGGGTGCTACTCATATTCTGAATACAGCTGAAGATTAATTAGTCCAAGAGCCATTTTCTTCACCCATGACCCCACAGGGTGTCCTCTGAATCTACCTCCTGGTTTGCATTAAGGGCATGTTCCCCATGGGCTGTTATGATGACTAAGCAGAGTGGAGATGTTAAAGCAGTCCATTCCTAAGAGATGCAGAGCTCTTCTGAGGGTGACTTTTGCTCAAGGTGTCCCACCACCTTGCCAAAGCTTTCCTAGCACTGTGCTGTAGCCTGGGGCTCTTCTCTCCAATTCTTCTCTTCTCCCTCTCTCATTCACAGAGGACACTACATACTGCAGCCTGAAGACTCTTCCAGCCTCCTTGGCATCCCCTAACTTTCCCTGAATAAATATCTTAAGATTTATTGACAAATAAATTCCTAATCTTGTCTTTTCATTCACTACTGGGACGACCTAAACTTAGCAGCTTCTTTTCTTTTGACCCAAGAACTACCAGACTAGACCCAAAGTTTTGCATTCACCATCACTATCTATACCAAAAAGGTCATCAGTCTCCACTATGCTATTAGTGTTTCTCTCTCTCCTCTCTCCACCTTGAGGTCTCTTTTAATTCTTCACAGTATTTTCAATAATGATTACAACTGGTGGATGACAGACATCTCTGATTCTGTCTCCATGACTCTTTCCCAGACTGACTTCATCTGGCTCCAAGTTTATCACCATTCTAGCCTTCCTTCTGATCTTAGATTTGAAATGTTGGTATACCTTAGAAACTTGCTGTATCTAGTTAGCTCAATGGCTTTAACTAAGAGTCAAGGAAATTATTGTGAGCAAGTTAGCTCTTATTGTTTCACAGTTCTAGAAATTTTTCTTATTCCTGGCTGGAACTATTACTGGCATGTTCCAGTATTTCAGAGAAAAAAATAGAATATTTTGTTCCCAAGCAGATGTAGTCCCTTTTGAAGAAATGTTTGAAGTACCATTCCATGTACTGAAATTGTAATAGTTGTGTAACTCTTCTTGCATGAGCAAACCCACCACAATCAGCCCCTGACATACCACATGTCCCAGTCTCCAAAAAATGTAAATACAAAGTTAAGATAAATGTATATAAGTATTTAAGTTATATATGTAACTTAAAGAATTTCAAATATTTGTTTAGTATCTCAAGAAAACACCCAAGAATGGGGGAGAGTCCTAACTAATGCATAGTTAGCATTCTCAAATGTCCACTTTTTCCTCCACACCTATTTCTGTCATTCCTGATGTATTTCTCAAACATGGTACCTGGTTCTTCAAAGCATTATTATCTCTCAACTCCCAGTTTATTTCTACAATGTGATTTATCTATTTCTTGGGGGCAAACTTCTGTTTGCCCCAAGAATGCTGAATACATTTGAACATTATTATTTTTCACTTATTTTATTAATGATGTTTTGTGCCTATTAAAGAAGCATGAGCACCAATGACTTCCCCTCCTCTGAATCCACAAGGTCTTGCAATGACAGTGAGATCCACAATCATGGTCCTTGGATGGGAGTCCTAGCTTTCTCCCTCCCTGCTGTGAGATCTGGGTAAGTCACTTAAACTGAGTCTTAGGTCCTTCATATGTAAATGAAGAATAACAATATAAAGTTTGATAATTATGAAAAGTGACTTGTAAGCTATGAAGTGCTACAGAGTTTGGTAGTATCACTAATATCAGGATTTTATATATATATATATATATATATACATATGTATATATATATATTTTATGAGCTAGCAGAGCATGTCCACTCAAATTAATTAGTATTTCCATCTTGACTGATTCACTTGGCTAGAAAAATATGTGGGCATTCCAATGTAAACATAATTAGGGAGGGGACATAGGAGCCACATGTCAAAATCTATTCAGATTTGACTCCTGACACCTTATTTTTAAACAAAAAAGCACAGTACATTATTACTTCTCTAAGGGCATGTATTTTCATCTCTCTCAGGGTCATTTTGGGAGTTGTCTTAACCTCCCCTACTCTGCTGTAACAGGGATCCTGACCCTATACATCATTCTGCAACACCAAGAACAATACCTTAAACTTAGTTTGTGCACTTCTATTAACTGAATTGAATAAAAACAAATTTGGCACATCCAATTTTAGAGAAGTGGAAATCAGTTTCTTTTCCTAATACAACACACCATTCAAACAATTAAATATGGTGTCCTGAATGCAGAGTAAATAATGAAGAGCCTGGCATTGCAGGTAT
Source organism: Glaucomys volans (assembly GCA_020662805.1). NCBI lineage: Eukaryota > Metazoa > Chordata > Mammalia > Rodentia > Sciuridae > Glaucomys > Glaucomys volans. The sequence continues at coordinate 708,125 of JAJEJO010000884.1, read as the reverse complement.
TCTGCCAGGAGCTGCAGAAGGCATTTTGATGAATTCTAAGAGACTTTCCAACTCAGAGAATCTGTGGATTAATTGTACACTTATGACTATTATTTCCAGTGTCACTCCTCACTTCCTTTACAATAGTAGTCATGAATTTATAGTGACTTCACTTCCTTTACACCACATTTGTGCAAAGGTCTTTTTGTTTTTAGTGTATTTGGAGTGCTGTCTAGTTTTTAGGCATCTGAAATAATAGCTACTTTGACTATGTATGATGGATAATTCAAACATTCAATCTGTTTAATCATTAACTAAGTGGACTCAATAATGCAGAAACTACCATAATACATTGTCCAGAATCGAGAATCCGAGGTGAATGATTTTAAAGTGTTGCCCGTGCCCACTGTATTTTCTAGTCAGTTTCTTTCCTCATTTTCCTTTGGGACTCCCATTTTTTTATTAGTCTGTTTTCCTTATATGTGAATTTCATTGTCTTTCATTTCACAAGAAAAAATTTAGTCCCTTAGATATGAACACTCTAAAATTATGACCTCTTCAAAATGCATGTCTCTGTGCCCCTGCTTCTGTTGGTCTCTTAGGCGGACATGTTTTTCCCCTTAAGGCAAATCTCTTTCACCTGTACCCTGAATTTCGTTCAGTGATGACCCCAAAGGATCATGTCCCATTATTTGCTATTCACCCTCATATTGTCATTACTTCTCTCCTATTGGCTCTTTTCCCTTCTGCTCATCCCCTCTCACCCTCTTATATGTCAGACAGAGGGAGGGAGAGGGAGGGAGAGGGAGAAGGGGAGGGAGAGGGAGAGGGAGAAGGGGAGGGAGAGAGAGAGAGGGAGAGGGAAAGGGAGAAGGGGAGGGGGAGGGGGAGGGGGAGGGAGAGGGAGAGGGAGAAAGTAGCCAGCCAACATTTTTCTTCCTTTTATAACTACTTTTTCTGGAAAGAAGTCTTTACTGCATTTAATGGTTCCACTAGCTTAGAAAACAAAAACTCTGACTTTAGTTATTATTATTCAACTGAATTTCCCTGGCTCAAATTGTCAAACCTTAGGTACCAAATCTAAGAGCAGTTTTCAGTCTTCATTTTGCATGTATGAGTGATGACCCAGTTGCCATTCACTGTTGCTTGAAACTATCTTCTTTCCTTTCCTTGACACCATACCCTTCAGATCCTCTTCCATCTCCTCTATAGTTTGGCATTCCTCTGCCCATCCTTTAAATGCTGGCATTCTCTTATGATGGACACACCACTTGCATTTTATTCTATAAGTGTATTCCTGAAAATATTTTCCATAACCATGGATTTAGGTGGCATTAATAACAGCTTTTAAATACATGTGTCTCTGACCCAAACTCCAGACACATGCACCCAATTGCCCATTAAGCATCACTGAACAAATGCTTCACAGGTCCTCCAACTGAATAATTCATATTGAATTAATCATTTTGCTCACCCTTCTAACTGAGACCTTTCTTCTGTAAATTCTGTCCATTTTGGCACCATAGCTTCTCAGGTGTCCCAAGCCAGAAATCTGTTAGTCTTCTAGAATTTGCCTTTTTTTTTTTAAATTTTTTATTTACTTATTGATTCATTGAACACAAATGGAGTACAGCTATTGTTTCACTGGTTGTACACAAAGTAGAGTCACACCATCTGTGCGTTCATACATGTACACAGGGCAATGGTATCTGTCACACATTCTGTTATTATTTTTACCCCCCACCCCACCCCCACCCCTCCCTTCCCTCTATGCTATCTATCCTTCCTCCATTCTTGCCACCCTTCCCCCCCCCCATTATGCATCATCATTCATTTATCAGTGAGACCATCTGGCCTTTGGATTTTTTCTTTACATTAAATTAATTGATAATCCTAGCACACCATGACCTCCAGAATGTTCTTCGTACTTCACTGTTCCATCCCCAGGTTCATTCAGTTCTACCCTGGATGATCACAGCCCTCTTTGTGGTTAGTTTCTCTCTCACCTTATCCCTTCTTTACTGCAACAATTGCTGCTGGAGTAAGCCATCTAAGAAAGTTCCATTCAGCTCTCTGACATGACCTGTTTCAACAATCCATCACATCCTATGGGCAGTGTTCATCAAATTTTCATGTACATGGTGAGTCAAATGGGAGTCTCATTACAACATCATTTCTGATTTAGGTCTGGGTTGGGGCCTAACATTGTGCACTTCTAACACATACCCTGCTGATGCTGATGCTGAGGCTGTGGGCCACATTTTAGTAGCAAGGTTCTTTAGGTTATAACCTACCATCCCTTTAAAGAAGTCCAAAGTCTTTCTTGTTGGGCCTCTATTTATCCCTGAAGCCTCTTCTCCGTGATTTCTTTCTTTCTTCTTCATACCCACTCCCAATACTGATTAGCTTATGGTTGTTCAGACACACCATGGTCATCTGAACCTTGCTGTCTATACACTTGTGTTTTCAGATGACTCTTGTGTCCACCTAATAAAATTTATTGGAGAATGCCTACTCACTTCAGCTCTCTCTTGGCAAGTCTGTTTCCCTACCAGACTACGAATTCCTGAGAGAAGAGGTTGCTTCTCTCATTTCCAAGGTTCTAATTCTAGGAGAGTATCCCGGCCAGAGAAGCTAGTATCTGAAGTTTGATGTATTGGTATCTGATCAATTCCTCTAATGCAAAAGCCCCTTAAGAATTCTCAGTGCTCCATAAACACTTTCTAGTGGAGAACATGCCGGTTAATAACCATAAAACAAAAATTTCAGTGAGATAAGTCTTGAAGATTTCTCTCATTTTAAAATTTAAACAAAGACTAAAGTGGGAGTAGATTTGAAAAAGGCATATATATATACATGTACATGTATTTCATATAGAGTTAGATCCTATCTTATGTTTAATCAATTGAAATTTAGGCAAATTTAATACTAATAAAAATATTTGCATGTTTTTCAAATTGCTTCACCAAACTCTTTTCATTTAAATGTGCCCCTGAGTATATTACTAAATGTGTTAAATGTGTCACCCATTACAAAATGGATAATAATGAAGGATTAGCTAATGAGTCATTTGAAGGTCCTGCTTATTAATTTTTACAGCCTCATTGCTTGGAACCTAATCATCAGCTATTATCAATACCCTGGGAAATATGAAAAAAATATTTATTTATTAAAGGTAAGATTCCTTATCACTTTATAATTTGCTCATTCTTGTCTTTCCTAGATAGAATCCTTAAATACTTCCAATGTTTTGCTCATTCTTCATAGATGTTGAAGATTTTAATTATATTTTTGCAGATTCTCATTTGGCTCAACTTTAATATCTGATCTTGACTTTAAGAGATATTTCTGTTTTACAATTACCAAATAAATTCCTGTACTCTGTTAATCATCTTTTCTTTTGGCTGTCAGTGAAATGTAGGTGACTGAATGTTAAATAAACATTCTTTTTCAACTCAAATTGAAAATAGGATGTCCCATTTATTTATACTATGTAGACATGAAAAAATGTGAGCATTTTTCCTTTCAGTTCCAAAAAGCGCACTCCCTTCACTTATTCACTTACTCTAATTTTTAAACTCTAAAAGTTTGTTAGCGATGTTTTAACAACCAAAACCCTATGTTTCTAAGGTTTTTATACCTTCTTTACTATGACTACTATCTTGTAAGAGCTGTGCCAGGTGCTGGAGAAGGTGAACACAAAAACTAAATGTGGTTTCCATAACTTACAGTCTTGTCAGAGAAAGAGAACACTAGGCAGCAGCTTCTAAAATGCCAAAAAAATTGAATCCATCCCATTTATTGATTCTTGCTTTGATTTCTTGTGCTTTTGGAGTCTTGTTAAGGAAGTCTGGTCCTAAGCCAACATGATGAAGATTCAGGCCTATTTTGTCTTCTATTTGGTGCAGGGTTTCTGGTCTAATTCCTAGGTTCTTGATCCATTTTGGCTGAGTTTTGTGCAGGGTGAGAGATAGAGGTTTAATTTCATTTTGCTTCGTATGGATTTCCAGTTTTCCCAGCACCATTTGTTGAACAGGCTGTCTTTTCTCCATTGTATGATTTTGGCTCCTTTGTCTTGTGTGAGGTAACTATTTTTGTGGGTTTGTCTCTGTGTCTTCTATTCTGTACCATTGGTCTGCCTGTCTATTTTGGTGCCAATACCATGCTGTTTTTGTTACCATTGCTCTGTAGTATAGTTTAAGGTCTGGTATTTTGATACCTCCTGCTTCCCTCTTTCTGCTCAGGATTATTTTGGCTATTTGAGGTCTCTTATTCTTCCGGTTGAAGTTCATGATTGCCTACTCTATTTCTATGAGGAATGTCATTGAGATTTTAATTGGAATTGCACTGAATCTGTATAGTGCCTCTGGTAGAATGGCCATTTTGACAATATTAATTCTGCCTATCTAAGAACATGGGAGATCTTTCCACCTTCTAAGGTTTTCTTCAATTTCTTTCTTTAGTGTTCAGTAGTCTTCATTGTAGAGATATTTCACCTGTTTTTTTTTTTTGAGGCTATTGTGAATGGAGTGGTTTTCCTAAATTCTCTTTCAGAGGATTGATCACTTATGAATGGAAATGCATTAGATTTATGAGTATGTTGATTTCATATTCTGCTACTTTACTGAATTCAAAGTTTTTCTCAGGAAATGATACAATCAATAATGCAAAAAGGGAGTCTACAGAGTGGGAGAAAATCTTTTCCACACGCACTTCAGATAGAGCACTAATCTCCAAAATTTAAAGTTTTGTAAGTTCTTTATACACCAAAAAAAAAAAAAAAAAGAACTTAACCAATAAATGGGCCAAGGATCTGGACAGACACTTTACAGAAGAGGATATACAGATGATCAATAAATATATGAAAAAGTGTTCAACATCTCTAGTAATTAGAGAAATGCAAATTAAAACAACTCTAAGATTTCATCTTATTCCAATTAGAATGGCTATTATCAAGAACACAAACAATAATAGACATTGGTGTGGTTTTGGGAAAAAAGGCACACTTTTACATTGCTGGTGGAGTTGCAAATTGGTGCAGCCACTCTGGAAAGCAGTGTGGAGATTCCTCAGAAAACTTGGAATGAACCCACCTTTTGACCCAGTTATCCTACTCCTTGATTTATACCCAAAGGACTTAAAATTAGTATACTACAGTAACGCAGCCATATCAATGTTTATAGCAGCTCAATTCACAATAGCTAGATTGTGGAACCAACCTAGATGCCCTTCAACAGATGAATGGATAAAGACACTGGTATATGTACACAATGGAATACTATTCAGCCATAAAGAATAATAATATATGGCATTTGCAGATAAATGGATGGAATTGAAGAATATCATGCTAAGTGAAATAAGTTAGTCTCAAAAACCCAAAGGCTGAATGTTTCCCCTGATAAGTGGATGATGATACATAATTGGATTGGGAGGGTGGGGGGTCAGAGAAGAATGGAGGAACTTTAGATTACATAGAGGGAAATGAGAGGTGGAGGGTCCGGGGGTATGAAAAAAGGTAGAATGAGACAGACATCATTACACTATGTACATGTATGATTAATTACATAAATGGTATGAATGTACATCATGCACAACCATAGAAATGAAAAGTTGTACACCATTTGTGTACAATGAATCAAAATGTAGTATGTAAAAATAAAAATAATAATAATTTTAAAATGCCAAAAAGAAGGTATTATCTACCCTATGGAATGAGATCCCCATGCTGTACATAGTTAGAGAATCATGGGATACACAGTCTAGCAAAGATGTGTTCTGAGGACCAGAAACCATCCATGTTCATTTACCTACTTATGTATACCTCAGGGGAAGCCCAATCAGTAGACTGGAATGGTCTCTCCATAGCAATTTGTTTGCCTGGGGGTTTTGGAACAACAGGATGAGTCAGTCAACAAATAGCAACTCAGCCTTTATTCTGTGTGCAAGGCTTCATAGAGTTCTATTCTGTTTAGTCAACTGTTGTGAAAATGTGACCGATAAGAGGTCAAGCACATCCACTTCTTGGATACTTTTCACGAGTGTTAACAGCAGCCAAGAAAAGGGAATTCCTCTAAATTGTGTCCATTCTTCAATAATGCAGATAGATTGGCTGTAATTCAGTTCTAAAGGCTCTGCCTGTCAGTGGTTGAACAATGAGCCATCTCCACCTCCCCACTCTATCACCTGCCAAGCATCTTTCTAGTTGTAGTTGTTGAATATGTTGCCTGATTAATTGAAACACCATGTCATCTCTTTCAACCTGTAACTATCACTTTTGTCCAAACCATTACCTTCCTAATTTATGTCAAGAATCAGTTTGTATATTCTACAGTTACAATGAAATTCTCACAAATCAGCAAGATAAATCCAAAATGGTTGTATTTATAGTTGATGGAACTGAGTTTGAGACAGGCTAGCTATTCTGCCCAATAACAGAATGGAAACTTGAATCCAGGGCATGTTTTCTTAGAAATTAAGGCATGATATTGATTAAATATTCTTGAGCATCTAAATACATGAAAAATTGTGATACAAGCTATAAATAATTCATAGATAACATTCTTTTTCTCAAAGATATATAATCTTAAAAAAGAGAGAAAAGGACAGAAAGGTAGTAACCACTCAGAAACGTGGGACAATGAATTTGCTTTATATTTGCTCTAAAACATCATGAAGGTCTGTACAATAAATTTCATGCTTTAACATGTAAATACATGAATGCATACTTATATATGAATATATTATAATAACTTTTGTCCAATAACATAGAAACCTACAAAACATAAAATGAGTCACCTTATGGGGGAAGGAATGATAGTAGAGGGAAACAGACATTATTACCTCATGTACATGTATGACTGCATGACTGATGTGATCCTGCAATATGTACAATCAGAAAAAGGAGAGATTATACTCTATTTATGTATGATCTATCAACATGGATAAATGCATTCTATTGTCATGTACAACTAATTAGAACAAATAAATAAATTAAAAATAAAAAAAGAGTCTCCTATGCTCTGTATTCTTTTTAAGGGCATACTACCACATTCACCAAATGTTCAACAAATAGTTCTTGTGCACATGCCTTGCAGATAGCATGTGCTCAAAAAACACGTTCTGTCCTTTAATTTTTTCACTATCAGAACTCTCTAGAATAATTTCGGCACCCTAAAATGTCCCCTGTGCCTCAACTATTAAAAATTTCTTCCTCCCCTGAAATCTCTAGCAAACACTGATCTCTTTATAGTTGTACCTTTTCTAGAAGGTCATAAAATTAAAATCATACAACATGTTGCCTTCTCTGATTGCCTGCTTTCATTTGTCAATATGCATTTAAGATTCATCAGTGTTTTTTCATGGCTTGATAGCTCAATCCTTTAAATATATGAATAGTATTCCATTTACCTGTTAAAGGAAATCTTGGTTTGTTATGGCTTTTGATGACTGTGACTAAAGCTGCTATAAACATTAGGTTACAAGAAATAATGTAGACACAAAATTTCAAATGGCCAGGTGAGCATTTAGGAGTGTGATGGCTGCATTATATTGTAAGGTTATGTTTGGCTTTATAAAAAATCGCCAAAATCTTTTGAAATTATTATAATTCCCACTAGCAATGAACTAGAGTTTCCATTGCTCTGCATCTTCCTCAGCAGTTGGCATGTCCAGGCTTTTGAATTTCAATCATTCTAAAAAATATGTAGTGTTTTTTATTATTATTATTAAGTGGTTAAACCCCAAATCTCATTGATTTTAATGTGCATTTTCCTGATAGATTATGCTCAACATCTTTATATATGCTTTTTTCCATCTGTATGTCCTCTCTGGTAAGATGCTTATTCAGAGCTTTTGCCTATTTATTTGTTTTCTTATTGCTGAGTTGTAAGAGTTTTTTGCATATTTTAGGAAGAAGTCCTTTATCAGATATGTATTTTTCAAATATTTTCTCCCAATCTGTGGTTTGTATTTTTATTCTTCCATAGACCAGAATATTTCAATTCTAATAAAGTCCAATTTATCAGTTTTCCTTTCATGGATCATGCTTTTGGTGTTATATCTAAAAACTCATTGCCAAACACAAGTTCATGTAGTATTACAATTTTGCATTTTACATGTAAGTCTATGACTACAACTGAGTCATACTTGTGAAAGGTGTAAGGAGTATGTGTGGCTTGGTTTTGCTACATATGGATATTGAATTGTTCAGCACCATAAGTATGCAATTTTAGTATCCGTTTAATGAATAAAACTAACATGATGATTAAAATGTTTTTGAGTTTGTAAAGCACTAGGAGTCATTAACAAAAGAAGAATCCAAGTCTACTGCGATCCAAGTCTACTTGGATCAAGTCTAGTAGAATTAAATCAAGAATCCAAGACTAGTAGAGTTAAAACTTACCAACTAACTTACCAAATAAACCACTATGTGGTTCTCAAAGAACTGAAAACCGATGGTGGTGCACCTGTGGAGCACTGTGCAGGGAGGCTCAACTCTTTTTATTACCACACCTTTATGTCTTCTTTCTTTGACTTTTGGAGTTTTCTGTTTTCAACAATCCACTTTTAATAGTTAGACACATTATGAGAGTTGATAGACCTCTTTAGTTATCAGAATTATCAGGTTATGTCTTAATCACAGCATTGTAGACCATTAACCAGCCTGAGTCCACTTCAGCTCTCCAGTTCCAACAGCAGGTCTCCAGCCTGTTTGGACACTTCTATCATCTATAAGTTTGCTTCTTCAGGAAGCAGTCTGCTGGCCTCCTGATAGCCCCCCAAATTAGGGCCAAAATACTTCGATTGTGCCAAGTCACAGCTCATTTCCTTATAAATCCTTTAGTCCTGAAGTTTTAAAACACAGAGTAACATCTTTGGCCTGGCACCTTGAAGGAATACTGACCTATATGAAAGTTATTAAAGTACATATCTGGGCTGGGTAACTCCGTACTAGTTGTTTTAGTCTTACAGGTCCCAATTCTCATTGTAGATATAGTTTTAAATTTTTCTGCTTCTAAAAAGTTAATATCTTAGCAAAAATTAGTTTTATTTCTATTAAAAATGAAGATATATAAAAGGAAAGCATCTGAGGTTTAGAAAAAATACACTAGGAAGGATGGAAGGGTCATTGAAATAAGACAAGGAGGGTCTGGATAGCCAGTTTTGTGAATGTTTAAGTTCAGCCATAAAAAGATACACAACATTTCGATGTGCTAAGTGACTTCCATACCTTTACAGAAACAACTGTCTTCATAGTAACTTTTAACTCTAAAAATCAGGAGAGAATTCTGTTCTTCATCTACTGTGATGATAATAAGAAACTGCCACAAAACACAGATTCAAATAGGACTGTTTTTTCCTGAGGGAATGCTTTACTCGGTTGTTAAATGTTCCCACCAGAAATCTTTTTGAAAGACTGAAACATATTTCATCTGCCCCCTCCCCATTTTCCTAAAGAAACAAAATTAATTGTTCCCTCAATGGCAGTTCCCTCACTCCTTTTAAAACTTTGTGAAGGAAATGTGGCTTTGTGCAAATTATTTTCATTCCTCTAACATGTAAAATGAAAGAGTCTGTTTAATGTATTCATTGAAAGAATTATTTAAGCTCCAGTACAGCCCTTCATTATTGCCAGGATAAAAGGAACAAAAGGTGATTTGCACTTGAGAATTTGCAGCATGAAGTGTCTGTTAAACAAAACCAGCAGCAAACATTGTCTTGAGCAGGCACCAGGCAGGAATGGGGAGCCATCTATAAAGCATGCACACGCCTACACTCGACCCATGGGGTTTTGACAAGGGAGGATGCCAACATGATTCCATCAGACACAGTGACAAAAGCCCAGGATGAAAACACACACACATACACACAAAAGCATACAGCAGCCCTGAGAGCTGCTGCTAAGCAACATTGTCCTGCTCCCCAGCCCTTATCCCCAATTGCCATAAAAATAAGAGTGAAATGGAAGTTACTGACTGTGGGAAAGGAAGATATACTCCAGATAGAGGGAAGCTGCAGATCTGCGTTTTAAAATCCTTCAGTTAGAGCCAGTTGACTCAATTCATGTGTAATTGCTAAATGAAGGAGAAAGATTGCTCCAGAGGCCCCATGGGGTTCCTCTAAGCATGCCAATCTCCAGAGTCTTAAAATAAATGAAAAGTGTCCTGCGGCTTGACCTCCACTCTCTTAGATGATTGCTGAGTGGACAGTGGTTAAACCCTCAAATTGCAAGCTTGTTAAACATCAGTCATTTTTATTTTGCCCAGGCTCCATGCTGCCCAGTCAAGGATGGACTGAAAGTGCCCCCAAAGATCTTATTCTCATCATGGCTAATGTTTACTGAGCCCTTACTAGATTCCAAAACCTACACCATTGCTTCCTGTATGTTAGCTCATTTAATCTTCATCATATCCGATGAAAATTATTCAATTTTATAGACGAGAAAAATACAGCTCAGAAAGATTGGGTTAAAAAGTAGCTGGGCCAGAATTTGAACTCATGCATATCTCATTTCAAACTTGGGAGTATTTAACACTCTACGGACCAAAACACATACACATAGCCTGAGTCACTTGTTCAGAAGATAACTCTTTCCTTTTTATTACTGCTGCGCCATAGCTATATATAATAGTGAGTTTCATGATGCCATATTTGTATATGCACATAACAAAATTCTATCAATCTCATTCCCCAGGACCTTCCCTCCCCTTCCTCCCTTCCCTGATCCACTTGCTCTATTCTATGATCTCTCTTCTATTATTACTACTATCATTTTAATTAGTACACTAGAGTTATATATACATACATACATACAGCACAATTTTGCAGTAACATTCCCCATGCCCTCCACTCTCCGTTCTCACTTGATCCCCTTCCTCTACTCTGTTGGTCTCCGGAGAAGGTGACTTTCTGATATGGCCTGTTATGGTCTCCTATTGAAGTCCATTCTCCTTTTGAGAGAGGCAGAATAGTATAGCAGGTAAGTGCATGATCCTAGGACTTCCTTGTTTCAAATCTTACCTCTACCTCTTACTAGCTGTGGAACTTTGGCAAGTTACTCTTTTCCTCAGTTTCCTCAGCTGAATCTACTTCATAAGTTGTCATGAAGCCAAAATGGCTGTTAAATGTGAAGCTCTTAGTGGGGCAGTCTGCCTGCAGAAGATACTCATTGGGTGTTTACTGTTTACCTTACAGGAGTCTGATTAAAAGGTATATGTCATAACACAGCCTAGGAAATCACACCTGATGCTCATGGGTTTATGAGCAAGAAGCATAGTGTACTGCAATGAGCACAGACTTTTATAGAGAAAGTGGGAAAATGTCAGCACTAGCTCTTAGTCCCATCATGCCATTGCTTTTAAGGCCTGATGGTTCTGAGCTGTGCTTGTGGACACAGCCAATCAATTTGGAGTCAATCAATCATCTTGCCAATTCTTTTATGTTGTTGTTAAAACATCTGTTCATCAAGAATCATTTTACAAGAGGTGGGGAAGAGTGCCTGAGAACAAGAGGTTAAGTAACTTGCTCAGAGGTTAAATCAATAGTTAGACTAAACACAACCCATAATTCCCAATTCTCAATTCACTCCTCTTCCCTTTGAGTCATATTCTTCTTTTTGACTACATTCTTGGCAGTGCTCAAGAACAGTCATTTACTCTTCAAATCATGGGGAAAAATAAAACATCCACATAAAAATATATTCCTGGCTTCAGAGCATCAGGATGAGCCAAAAACAATTCACACCAGTTTGCTAATTACTTTTTAAAATCATAACCAAGATAAATATCCATGTTGCTTCACAAACATTGCCAGTTTGGCTTTCTAGCATAGTACTAGCTTTCCTCCCTTCCTCTTGCCCCCAACAATAATTGTGATTAACAATTCTTGCCTAGGACCATGCTTGAAGGTCCAACCTACTCTGCAGTGTTACATAAAGAACTAGATAAGGGCAATTAGCTAGGAACACATCACTAGTGAGCATCTCTTGACATGGCATGGTTGGTTAAGTTGGTCAGCAGAAAGTGGATCAGAAATCAGCTCCAGCAGTGTATCAGGATGAGGGCTGGACCACCAAGATCAAAGGAGTGAGGACAGAAGTTAGATACAAGAGGGATTACTTCCTAAGTTTTTAACAAAGGGAGCAAATATCATTATTAAAAGAAGAGCCTGACTTAATTTCCTTGCTCTCTGATCCACTGACTTTTTCTCTTAGTTAGCAAAGGCAAAAACAGTAAGAAACTTGAAAAAACAGCAATGGGAAAAGGATTATGGGCAATGCTTAGCATCGAATGTCCTAATGTAAACTGTGTGTGTGGAACACAGAAGCAAAAATCCTCTCTAGATTTAATCTCTGATTGAACCAAAGAAGAAATTACAGGTAAGAAAAAAGAAGAGCCTAGGTACCCTTGGAGCTCATGGTTTTAAAGATGTAAGAACATTTCTCAGTGTCCTCCAACACCACAGGTGAACTGCTACAAAGAAAGAAGAAAACCCACTTGATGAGTTCAGCTAGTATGACAGAGGCCATGCCAGGTGGTATAAGACACAAAGTTTCATTTAAACCTGGCCATTGCCTTCTTGTATCAATGAGATGACGGTTACTTAGAACCGTTAAGTACCTTGTCCGTGGTTGCACAAGACTAGTGGGGATGTGGGATCTTGCCAATGTTCTGAATTTGAAAGACTAACTCCTTTCTCAGTAACATCTGCTGGTAAAGTCAGTGATGGAGGTCAGTGAGGTCTCTGGTCTGCAAGAGATGCCACTGGACTGCTGTTTTGGAGGAATTTGCCAACGATGACACTGTTGAGGAGTATTTCTCCAGTTCAAGTAGAGGTGTCTCCACAGGGATCAGGCCACCAACTTGGAGATGGAAAGCCACCTGGAGGCCATGCTAGCCACACCTGTGCAGTTGGGGGCTAAACACCACTGTGCTGCCTTGACTGGAGTGATTTCTTTTATCTCTCTAAAGGCCTGGTGTTTATTCAAATTGCTTTAAGCTCAGCACCAATGTCTCCATATTGGTCTGGTATGCTGGGACAGGACAGTGTGTGATGGAGTCCTGAGCTGCTTTCTCAGAGCTTTCTTTCCAACCCGAGACTTCCCTGGGCTGTAAAGGAACTGCTTGCAACCCTGGCCAAGTTGCCCTGTATCTGATGAGGCATCCAAACCTCAGCTCTTTCACACCCTCCTTTTCTCACTAAGCTTGGCATTACTGAGCTGGGGTTCAGAAACCAGAACGTTCATTTGTGAGCATGAATCAGCTCATGCTGCCAGCACCTAGTCCAGTGTTTGGCAAAGAACAGTGAATGAAAACTTGTGAATTTCTAAGAAAAAGAGCAATCTAACTTCACAGCGTTGACACTCATGGTGTATTTAAGTAAATAAGAGGCCATTCTTGTAAGAGGTCATTCTTGTTCACTCTTTTTCAAAACCATTGTATATTATGTGGACACAAAAATATATAGATGAATGAAATGGTACATAGACTTACCCTTTCCTTAGATTGTGCCTCAAGTACATTAATTTTACAAAGCTATTTTAGATTAAGAACTCTGGAACATGTCCCCCCCCATTAAAATGGACACACACACACACACACACACACACAAATTTCTTTTCCTTTTGATAATGTGCAGATAAAGGTAACATCCTAGGCCCAAGACTGCCGTCATTTGAATCCCTTGCTTACTAGGTTGGTCTCTGGCTGGCATCTGGGAATTTGGATTTTGGGAATGTTCCCACCATTCCAAGAACTGATAAGGACAGGCTCACTGTGCCTCACTGGTTGCTCAAACAATGTGATTTAAACAGAACACCTGCTTACCCTCTGAGTCTGAAATTTGGGGATGTCTGAAGCAGAAGGTACCTATGTGACCAACCCCCAATGAAAACACTGAGTCTCTGTTATATCTCCTATGTGAATAACAATCCACACAGGTTTCCACATCTTGTGACTGGAGGAATTCAGCTCACCTGTGTTGATTCTGTCCCTTTAGGAGAGAGGACCCTAGAAGCTAGCTCCTCATTTCCCCTGGGCTTTGCTCCTTTCTCCTTTTCACTTTGCTGATTTTACTTTGGACCACAGCCATGAGTATGACTACTTGCTGAATCCTGTGAGTCTCTTCAAATAACTGGATGAACTTGAGGATGGTTTTGGAACTATCAACACAGAGGATAAAGAAAAGAGGTTTTTCTAAAATCCCAGGAACTTCCTGTTTCAACTGTATTTCTCTTAAACCCTCAGCTATTTTTTTATTTTGTATTTTGGTCATTTTATCCATTGGGCATTCCTTCTTTAAGAGCAGACAAGGGCTTAATCTGCTCTGCATCACTCAGTACAAATCCTATACCTCAAATACACCTGCTAAATATTTGATATATGAATTAATGCATGCCATTTAAATATTCCTCTCAACTATAATGCCTCACTCAAAATATGTTCTTTTGACCTATTTGAATGTGAGATGAGCCTCTTCCAAATGTCCAGAACCTAAAAACTCCATGAGTTTCCAGAGACAGAGAAAGATATAAGCTTTGGTGACTTATTGATGATCACAAAATAACAGTCAGGAGGAATCATACTTACTTTAGAAGCAGGACTGTAAGACAAACTTTTGAAATTTTTTAATATAAAGCCAAATTTCAAACTTCAGTAGCCCAATATCAGTGAAAAAAATTGTGATGTCATGTCCGTACCTTGTCTTGACTTGTGAAGTTTATAAAATTAACATATAACCCACACAGCAGTCACATAGGATACCTCCATTTGTCATTTTATATGAAGGCTTTATAAATGTCATGCATTCGGTAGCTATTAATTCATGATTTCCTGGCTCCCTAAAAGTCGGATAGAATGTTTTTCCCTTGAGAGGATTCTCATCAAGAGGGATTAAAGTCTCATATGAATTTTCAAGGGATTCATCACAATAGGACAGTTAGTAGAAGGTAGAAGACAAGAGAACAAGGTTGGCTTTCCCTTCCTTTAATGAGTCTCCCTTATCAACTTGGAGAGCTTTCATCTATCACAAATGAAGACACTCTTCCTGCTCTTTAATCTTCAAACAAGTGATATCATCAATTCTACTTGAAGGTATGTGGGATCTTGTAGAATTAGGTACGTATGTTCCTGGGTGCCTTCTACTGCCTTCAGAGGGAAAGAAGATAATCTAATACCAATTTGGGCAAAGGTCAAATTCATCATTAACACTGAATTCAGAATCTGGGTTGACCAGTTTGCCCTTTAAGCACTGCCCTTAGAATCACAATATCATGAATGCAAGGTTTGCTGACTCAATGAGTCAGTTGGTCACAATGCTATACAATGTTAGAGGAAGAAATCTTAGAGAGCATATTATCCTATCCTAACTTCTTGGTTAAAGAAATGAAATTTAAGCCTATAAGATTTCCTCTTGTTTCTTAGAGTTCCTTAGTGACATACCAGAGTAAGAACTGAATCTCCGGGGTCTCAGTCTTCCTTGTGCATTCTCTCTCACACACACACACACACACACACACACACACACACACAGCATATTCATGGGGACACAGAAGAGACCATGGCCATGGAACAATCCTCTTGAGGTGGAATATTAGATCTAGACCCAACACTTTCACCACCCCAACCAAGAAATACTTTAAGCTAAATAACCTCTTTGGAATGCTGACACTGCTATAAGAATTAATTAATGAAAATGCTGCAGAAAAAACACAAGCCCCTTTTTTCTTTTTGTTCTCTGTGATTCCTAGAACTGGCCTGCTATGTCTCTGCAGTGCTTCCTTTCTTCATCTTGGTATGTTTAGAACAGACCCAATATGAGGAACACTTGTTATTGAACTCAGTTTTTCATAGTGAATCATCATGGCAAAATCTATGGTTAGTATTAGCAGCCAGATCCACAGTGGCACACCAACTGCTTTGGGTACTTCCAAGATGGAGGTGGCTAATTGTGTTAAAAATAGCAAATAAGTTATCTTTAAAATGCAAAACCCACAAGGCTAGAGTCTCTTTAAGTTATTATTCCCTAAGTGTAGCATATTTTGCCTTAAAAACCTTATCTGATGGCTGTGTGCATAATGGAGAAATAATCAGGGAGACATCTTTCTAGAAAAACTACTGGTGAATGCATATGTACACTTGGTTTAAAAAATCTGAACTACAACTTGGATTTGAGAAACCTTTAAAATTGTAAATAATTAAAATTGTAGATCTCTTTTCAATTTACAAAGCAATTTGAATACTTACCAGCTCATTTCGTTGAATAGCCAATTTTCACTATATTCCCACTCAGTGAGCTGTATCACCCTTATCTTACAGAGGAGGAAAGTGAAGCTTAGAAGTTAGTTCTTTGCCTAAGAGCTTGCAGCTAGCAAGTGGCACAGTAAGATCCTAAACCCTACTCAATGGCATTTCAAAACTTAGAGCTAAAGGTTTTCATGTCAGGGCTTCTTGATTCTTGGCTAAGCTGTCCCCTGTGTGATTCTTCCCTCAAGTGATCCTTCTCCCAACAACACTCCCTGTCCAGATTCCCTTGAGGGAGTCTGGGGTCAAAGATGCTGCTTTCTGGAATGTATCTCTTACCACATTTGGAAAAAGTTATTGCTCTCCACCAATGGAATTCCTAGCACCCTAGAAAAAAGTGTTTGAAAGTGAAACTTCTGGTTACTAAAGGGACCTTTAATTATTAAATAGATAGTGAAACAAAATACAGAACTCTACAATTAAAGTCATTCCATCATTTCAGATGGGAATTCCTTATAATTATTTTTTCTTCCACAGGGTTTTATTTTATACATTGTTTTAGCTTTTTCCAAAGTCATTATATAAATCCCAGTGGAAAAATTCATCTATTGCAGAGCCATAAAATGTTTTCTTAAAAATTCCATCACCCACTTTATTACTGGAAAGCAACTACAGAAAGACTTACATGTTAAGAGATTTAAGTTTGACCACTGGGATTAATGGAACCTGGACTTGCAATATTAGTCTATCACAATTATTTTTTTTCATGTATTTAAGACCCTCATGTGTTTTCCAAAGATGAACACTGAAGGCTCAAGCCTTTGACCAGTCCCAGTTTAGCCTAAGTAAAATTATAAAGAAAGACACTTCTTTTCCTATAAATATAATAATTATTTCAAAAATAAAGTCATTTATATTGTCATTTGCTTTCGAACTTCCATTAATGTACTTCCTATTTAAAATGAAAAATAATCTGCCAATAGAAAGAAAATCTAGGATTAGCATCTCCAACAACAGCAGATTTTCCCAGAAACATGTACTACCATCATGCATAGTCCAATCTAGAAACTCCAGTCTCATCGCTGACTCTTCCCTCTTTTCTTGCCACCCTCCACTCCCATCCTTCCTATTATCATCTTCTTCTGGTGTTCTCTCAGACAGAAGTATTGCTCCAACCTTCCCTTCCTTCCATACTCAGTTACCCTTCCTTAGTCCAGGGCATATCCTATTTCACGTTAGCCTCCTGGATAGTTTTGCTCCATTCAAGCTCACCTCCTTTAAGTCATTCCTACACTTCACCATAGTGACTGTTAAAATGCAGACCTTATTGGACTACCTTGTTTAAATATGCCAACAACTGTTGTTTACCTGCAATGGCTTCTCACTCCTTGCCACAGTACACTGGGCCAACCACACTGAAATTCAAATGGGCTGGCCAAGGATTGGCCCTTTTCTGCTTCACAACCTTTGACTTCATGGCTTCCTCAGCTTGAAAGACCATTCCTTCTCTTTTCTATTTATAAAAACAATTCAGAGCTCTGTATCAATGCTATTCCCTGCAGGAAGTCATGGCAGACTTCCACAAATAGAGGTAGTCCTTCTTTCTCCTGGGCCATGTTGGTTGACTGATTCTCTTGTCTATATTAAAGCATTTTCCCTCTGCATTCTTGTACCTGTTTGCATACTTTGATATCCTTATCTCATAGCCCTAATAACTACATAATATATAGTTTTTTAAGAAAATACAGTCTCATCTTACATAAGTGCACTGTGCTTATTTTTACGTTTACTATTTAATCCAGTGGTTTCCAAATGCTGGGTTGATTGCCTCTGACCTTATTAATTAGACTATGCAAAGGTATAGTCTAATACCCTTGGACATATTTATTTTTAATAATTTCCCAAGTGATGTGAAAGCCAAGTTTCTGATGTGAAAGCCAAGTTTGAGAACCACCATCTAACTTAACTGAGTCTTGTAAATGTTCTTCCCACCTTTTTACATATCAGTATTACATGACTAAAAGAGAGGCAACAAGGGGCCTGGGTTACAGAGCAAAAGAGTTTGAATCTGGGTTCTGTACACCTAACTACACAAACCTGGGCAAATAAATGAAGTAATCTGTGCCTTAGATTCCTTGTTTTAAATGAGAGAAATGCTATATCTCTCAGGGGCCCATTGAAGACTGAGTGAGGGGCACTCTATTTAAAGCCCTTGCTATGTACCTGTTGCACAGAGGCCACTGCTTCCCTGTGAGCTGTGATGTCAAAACAGGCCCTCCTTAGGAAGAAAGCACTTCACATCCACAGTTAGAGAACCAGAGAGGAAATATGAACAAAGCAATGTATTGTGAATATTTTAATAAATAAGCACAGTGACCCCTTTCAAATGTATTATATCATCATGCTTTGCAAAAAAAAAAAAAAAACCTTTTAGAAATGTGCTAACATAGAGTAAGGTGTGTCCTACCCACCCTTTCGGGGAACTATCAGGTCTCCTTTTCCTATTGAGTGTCCAAAGACTCTCAGGTTGGTAGGTCAAACAGCAATTCTCAGAGGGAATTGGGTGGTGTTTGTGTGTGTACATATGGTTTGATATTTGCACATTTTATATACACACACCTGAGCATGTATGTGTAGTGTGTGTGTGCAAAAGAGAGAGAGAGAGAGAGAGAGAGAGATTCTCTATCCTATCTCTATTGAATAAAGTACTTTCTGTCTGCATTATTGTACCTATTTGCACACCCTTATCTCATAGCCCAAATATCTATATAACATAAATGTAATGTTTTTAGGGAATACACCTTATCTTACATGAATGCACTTTGCTTATTTTTATATTTACTATATAATCCAGTGTTTCCGAATGCTGTATTGATTGCCTGCATTGAAATCATCTGAGAGAAATTATGTAACTAATTCCCACGGCATGTTACAATCACCTTATATGAATCTCTATATTCCCGTTGCATTAAACAACTGGATATGGTGACTCTCCATCTTGTATGATGGAGTGTATGATGTCCTCTTTTAAACAGAATTCATAGTAAATTCTTTTGAAGGCAGTTTACATTTTGTGTCTCTGGTCTTATATTCCACAATAATTGCTTTCCTCATAGTCTCATTAACCTTATTGAATGCTGTTTTTGTGTTTATCCTTGACAACTTGATCTCTATGTATACTATATATGGAACACTCAGCTATAACAATTCAATTGTGACCTATTTCCCTACTGCAATGTTTTATTTTCTTCACTTAAACAGAGCAGATTGCACGCATGGAGTTATACACACAGGCCAGCTTTAAGTCAGATGGTTATAGTTACCAGTTTTGAAATATCTCATTTAACTAGACAATAAACACAGACAGAATGTGCTACAGGTAAAAACCATGTGCTAGCAACCATGAGCAAAGGAAAGGCCAAAGAGCATTGCTTCCCCCACAATCATGACTTTTCTAGAAGAAAAGAAAATTACATTACCAATGTAATTACCTAGAAGGAGTGTCAGTCAGTGCAATTTTGAACTGACACCGCCTCCCTTACAGTTGCAGAAATTATGATTGTGATATGATTAACCTTCTGGTTGTCCTCAACAAGTCTTCAATATTGGATGATGTCCTTGTCACTGCTAAAATGAAGTATTTGTCTCCACAACAAACCCTAACATTTTGTTTCCTATTTTTGAAAACCGAAGTATCATCTGAAGGGTGGGTTTCATTTCTCTAAAGAAATACATTTATCTCCCTGTATTTTAACAATGGCTTTAGTAAATCTAAGATTGTTTACGTTAGAGGAAAAGCCACCACACCCACTGGCACATTTTGAGTACATTACATAAAACAGTACTTCTTCAGAGTCAAATGTGTGCTTAAGTGCAATGTCTAGTATGATGGGAAGAATTTGTAAATGTCAAACATCAGGATGATTACCACTTAACTCTTCTCAACAAATCATATAACTACACTTTTATAGGATCGTTAGAGACATTATGCTCTTAGGGCCTTTTTTCGTGCAGCAAAGTCAGCCTCTGCCCCATCCCACCAGTTATTAATAACCAGAATTGAATCTGAAGCCAAAATAGGAAAATGGCTATGTGTCCGAGATGTCAGCTTAATGACATTAGTAATCAAGTGGCACCAAAGGCATACACCAACAGCAAACTTCCCTCCATGGCAGTTCAATAAGTAGCAGCTTACTGAATATCCTTGTCAGTTCTTGCATTCACAGCATCCACAAATCTTTACAATAAGATCTTTCAGTTTATAGTCCAATTTCTTTTCACTGTAGATGCCTACTTCCATATGTGAAGTTCTTATTAAATGGCAAGAATTGCTTTATGTTAAGTTAGCCTTGCTTGAATATGGTTTAATGGGGGTTTATTTCAAATAATGACTTACAAATGTAGGATACTTAAAGAATTATATGTTCCATTTCCATTCCTTAAGACTGAACAATACAATATTGTTACTGTTACTCTGTCTTCTCTCAACACTTTCCAATATGCCACCCTTCCCATGTTTCATTAATGGGTAAGTAGTCACCCATTTCTTGAATCAGGTCCAAAAAAACATACTACTGCATCATGGCTAAGGCTGTGTTCTCAATTTAGTTGCTCCTTTAATCAGCTTTTGTCTCACTGCGACCAAAATACCCAACAACAACTTAGGGAAGAAAAGTTTCTTTGAGGCTCATGACTTCAGAGGTCTTAGTCCATAGACGGTGACTTCATTGCTCTGGGCCCAAAGTGAGGCAGAACATCATAGCAGAAGGATGCAGTGGAGAGAAACTGCTCAGTTCATGGCGAGGTCAGGAAACAGAGAGAAGGGAAGGGCCTCAGTGAAGATGAACTCTTTTGGGGAACACTGCCAGCAGCTATTTCCTCCAGCCACACTCTACCTGCCTGCAGCTACCACCCAATACATTCAAACTAGGTTGGACTGATTATGTTATAGCTCTCATAATATAATCACTTTATCTCTGAATAGACCTGCATTAATGAGACAAACATCATTACCCCATGTATATGTATGAATACGCAAATTGTATGATTCTACTTTGTGTACAACCAGAAAAATGATAGTTGTACTCCATTTGTGTACAATGAACCAAAATAAAAATTTTAAAAAAACAACAGTTTTGGGGGGTACACTTCATATCCAAACCATCAGGGTTGCCCATCAGAGTCACCTTAAGAATTGGTTTTATTTGTTTTTTATATAGGTAGCCCTTACTCTCTACCCATAATAATTTCCATGTGTATGTGTGGTGTGGTGTGTGTGTACATGTGTATGTGTGTGTATGTGTGTGTGTGTTAGCCAGATTCACACAAGAGTCCAGTCTATAACCAGGTTGAAACCCCTGAATTCAGAGTGTGGATTCTGAAGCCAGAGTGACTTGGGTACAAATATAGCTTCTACAAGTTACTAACCGTGTGACCTTGAACAATTTCTGTTACTTCTGGGTATCACCCTAGGCCAACAATACCAAAATGTAAGGAGCAAGGCCTACATGGACATAAGTAATTTTTAATAACAGCCAGATGATTTTAATGTGCAGCCACAATTAAAAATTATTAGTCTAATACTTAGTTGTGAAAAGTATAAATTGGAGATAACTATGGGACTCATTGAAAAGGGTTAGACCAGACCCTGGTCCATAGAGCTCAGTGTTGTTGCAATGGCAGGAGACAGGGAATACTGCAAAGAGCTGGGGTGGGCCCTCACTGCTCATCTCCCTATCTCACTTCATCAAATGAGGTGCTGGCCTCACCTGGGCACTGAGAGATCTGAATCCTAGCTCCATAAACCTGGGAAAATGAGCTCTTGCTACATAATCCTGGGCAATGTCCTGAGCCTATCTGAATCTTGGAGAAAAGTAAAATGCAATAATCATACACACACACGGAAGTGTGGGATGGGGGAAGCAGTAACCTCAAACAATAGGGACAACATTTGTAACACAAATGGTGAGAAATCAGACCCCAAATGGTGGGAGTTTGAGAGAAATTTGACTGTGAAGCTTCCAGTGAGTGACAGTTTATCAGCATGGAATGAAAAGAAAAAAAGCAGAATAGGTAGGAAAATAAAATTCAAAATAATATATGTGAAAAATTGGAATTTGGAGGAGCCAGATGTAAAGAAGTGAGCTAGGCGAGTGCTAATATAATCCAGAGGAGTGGAAGGCCTGGTGAGTATGTGGTGTAACCCATCTGGGGTCAAGTTGCCTTATGTATGCCTTATAAATGAAAAGCTCTGGTAGATGATCTTGAAGAGCCTATTTAGTTCTGCTGTCCTGATATATGCCAATTGAAAGCAGACAGGAAGGAAGATATTGTTTCATGGGTAGAGTTTCAGTTTCGGATGATGCTGGAAGAGTTTTGGAGATGGGTAATGGGGATGGCTGCACACAATGTGAATGTATTTAAAGCTGCTAAACAGGAAACTAAAGGAGTTAAATTGGACCCTGTCTGTAGATAAAAAATAAAAAGGGCTAAGGATGTAGCTCAGTGGTAAAGTGCCCTTGGTTCCATCTCCAATACCACAATAAGCACATAAATAAATTAATTTAATTTAATTAATAAAAAAGGGTTATATGGTAAATTTTGTATTAGGTATATATTCTCACACACAGGGAAAAATATATACAGTTTCAAAATTTAAAATATGACATAATAGATGGCTGACAAAATGTAGATAATGAAGGAAAAAGGATTAGCCGAAGAAAACCATCCAGGCCTCAACAACCAGGAATAGCACTTTTGAAAAACAGCAGGTGAAGATGGGGATCTTGCTTGGAGATGGTTAATATGGTGGATATTTGCATTTCAGGGCTGAAGGAGACATGAAGAAAAATGACTGACTCTTCTTTTTGGTACTGGCAATTGAACCCAGGGGTGCTTAACCACGAAGTCACACCCCCAGCCCTTTTTATGTTTTATAGAAAGACAGGGTCTCACTAAATTCCTTAGGGCCTTGCTAAGTTGCTGAGGCTGGCTTTGAACTTGTGATGCTCCAGCCTCAGCCTCTCAAGTGCTGGGATTACAGGCATGCACCACTGCACCCAGCATGATTGACTCTCTTTTTTTTTTTTTAATTTTTACAGACTTCATTTTGATTCATTGTAAACAAATGGGGTACAACTTTTCATTTCTATGATTGTGCATGATGTACAATCATATCATTCATGTAATCACACACGTAAATAGGGTAATGATGTCTGTCTCATTCCACCATTTTTCATACCCCCATTTCCTCCCCCTCTCATTTCCCTTTTCATAATCTAAAGTTACTCCAAAAAAACAAAAGATGAATGTTTTCCCTGATAAGTGAATGACTGACTCTAAATAAATGGAAATGAAGATCAGAGCTTGAGTGACAGAAGTGATTCACAAATTTAGGGATGATCACTGGTATTATAAAATAGAACTGTAGAGTTCAGTGACTTATTTTCTTCCTGAAGAACTCACTATGATCATCTGGCATCACTCATTCCTTTTATAAATGAAAAAAACAAAGCCAAGGGACTCAAGATGGCTCAAATGAGGTCACCTAAAGACTGAACAGGGCTTCCTGAAACCTAGCCCTGTTGTCCTTCTACTTCACTTTATTGACTCAGGAGTCATCAACTAGATTTGGTAAGAACAAAAATTCCTGGATAGAACTGGAGAGAAGAGAAAAAAGTTCAGCTAACAGTTATTCTATAAAATGGCCACAATCAAGAGAGTTCAGAGCAGCATAAGAAAAGATGACTGTATCCTTGTGGGTCTAGGGGAGACTACGAGAGAGAACTTTTAGAAGAGTGCTATTGGAAGCTCAAAGTGAAAGCTTCCTTTCTCCTAGTCCTCTGAACCACTTGATACTCACCTCCCACAAGATTAACTTTCTCCAAAAACCTTCACATAGTGGACACACCACTGCCTCAGGACCCTCTGCACTCATACAACCTTGACTTCCATACTGCCATGGTCATGATCCTAGAGATGAAGTCTTTATTTAAAACAACATTATTGAAAGACAATCTTCCCACAGAAATATTGGTATAATTTGGGGTTTTGTTCCCAGGGAATCCCCAAATGACCTACTATACTATAAAATGTGGGAAGAAAAGTTAAAATAACTTATCAAAACTTACTTAAATAACTTAGTCAAAATAAATAAGACTGAAAGATACCCAGGGACACTAAGATGTATGCTTTAGGTAGAGTGGTGTCAGAGAAGACAGGATGTGTGTTCTTTCCAGATGGGCCTTTCCCAAGGGCAGAAGCAGTTGGACTCCACTCCATTTCTAGGGCAGTTTCTAGTTCTGTGATTGGTTACTCCTTGGGGACATTGGTTTCTCTGGCTTCTTAGCATGCTCCTGAGGCTTCCAGCCCACCCAGGTTTTAGTTTTTGATGGAAATGAATAAAACCACTAGCCAGGAATGGCAACTACTTTTCAAGAAAGCCCACAGAGGTAGATGAGGGATACTGTCACTGCCAAACCCTAAGTAGACCTGTCCCATCTCTGCGCTGCCTCTGCTCTTGGTCTAAGGCTGTGGCAGGAAAATGGATTGCTCTTCGTAACCTAAGGGAGTTGGAGGAGACAACTGTCTGCTGGAAGAAACATGCTACGTGTCTGGTGCTAATATTGGGTTTTATATCTTATTTAGTAGTTCGTATTTCTAAAATGCTCTGAATACTTTAGTAATGCATTTTCCAGGCCATTCAAAATATTTAATCGGTATATTTTAAAAACTTGCTAGCTTCTTAAGGTAAAGACAAATCATGAAATAGAGGAAATTGTGAAATCAAACCTATAAAAGACTTAACACTCATTTGACAATAAAATGAATGTTCCATTCCAGCTGCTGCCAGCTTGGTTCTGCCCAGAAGGGCAAGGTAAGCATGTATACATGATGGGCCAAGTTTTCATAAGAAATGTCAGCGTGACAACTGGTTAATAGGATTAAGGCAATACAAGCTGCAACATAATAGGACGCAGTAGCAGAGCTTATTAAATATTAATTTACACTTTTTCTTTCTTTTTCCATTTTAAGAAGTTGGCCTTATCCTTCATAGTTTCTTGCGGTATTTGCTGTCTTCCTGAAGAGGTGGTGCAAGACACACCTGAGGAGCCAGAGAGTGCCCCAGGGAGAAGGAAAGAGAGAAGCTACAGAAATTACTGTGATGACAGGAAGTCAGCAGGAGGCCAAATGTTCTACAGGAAGTGGGCCCTGCCCTCCTCTGTCTCTGAGCCAGTGCCCTGAGGTAGGGTGGGAGTGCCTGCTCTTGAGCTAAGGAGCTTAGGGATGCTGCCTCACCAAGACTTCCAGTTCCTGTGACCTCAGGGACTGGCAATGGGCAACTCAGAGGAACAAGTACAGACAAAGACCAGTTACTGGAAGCAACTCCCTAGGTTAGATTTCCCTCCCTCTCCCTGTTTCTTGAAGATTCTTTGACCTCTAGCTACTTCCTATGGGTTGTGCAGCATACACTAAATAATAGCTTATACTCTGTCATTTTGCCTTTCTCACTCTCAGACTTATAGAATCTCAGAGTATAAAAAGAGACCAATCACGATTTTTTCAATAACAACAGGATTTTCTGTTTATGGTGTGCTTTCATATTTTATCTGATTTTAAATATGATTGACAGTACAAATATAGACGTTTACAAAACTTATCCATTCTTGTGTCCTATTGCTTTTGGACCCACAACTTGTCTGTGAATTGACAAAATTAAAAGATACAAACCCACAGAAAATGGACCATATTACAAAGATAATGAGGAGAAAACTGAGGTGAAGTGAGCTGGTCTCCATGGGTACTTTGTTTCTTTGTAAAAGTTGTGTCTAGTCTCAGTTCAACACCAATTACCCCTGTGTGCTCAGCTTTAAAAAGGAATATAATGCAAAAAGTGCTTACAGATTCTCCCCTATCAGTCTATAATTCTGAACTTCACTGGACTCCTAGGAAGAATATTTATATTCAAAAGAGGCTTTTAAGATTTCACAGTTCAACACCAGTAAAACTTACATTCAGAGGGAAAGATATATTTAGCAGGTGGGCCTTTTATCTCTTTTAGTCATAATATTATTCTAAGCTGACCAAAGTTTATTCTTCAATCGACATCGATATAAAACAGACTATACCACTGGTAAAATAATGTTATTAAAATGAGAGATTTCTTCATATTGTTAAGAAAAAGGAGAGATGAATACTTATATTCTTAATAGATTATGGTCTGTTTGGTAAAAGGCTTTATAAATGCATGCAAAATACAATTCTTTCTTTTTCAAACCAAATCATTTTTTACTTGGGTATTATTTTAATAAGAACCACAAAAGCCTTCTATGACTCCCTTTCTTCTGCTATTATTTGTAAAGGTTATGTCCTCTAGAGTAACTACCTACTTTCTTACTTATTTGCAAGCAACATAGGAGAGGGAAAAATGGGTATTGGGAAGGGGATGGAAAGGAAAAAAGGGAGAGATCCTCAATTTCTGTTTCATAGCTGAGTTTCTGGAATCCAAGTGGATCCCTATTTTATTGGAGGCAATAGATAATCCATGTGCCATATTCAATGACTAACTTCATATTGCACAATTTGAAGCTTTTTCCGTCAATACTAAAGTCACCCCCAAAATACTACCATTGGTGCTATGTTTATAAATGCAAATTTCATTATCCTGGCAGTCCACTGGTAGCTTACAAGAAACAATTTTCTGATTTGTTTATTGTCGTATCCCACTAAAACTAGAGCTTAATATATAATATATATAATCTATAGTTTAACTTTCCCCAAATTTCACCTGGATTTGAGACTTTGTGCCCCCAGATATCTTTTCTCCTAATTAAAACTCTCTAATGACAACACAAACCACTTGGACTTCATGCAATGAGTCATTTGATACACCTGAAATGTACATAAAACTCAGCAACTATTGGGCAGCCCCTCACCTCTTAAAGAAAAATATCTCAAATGATCATTTAATTCAGCCCCAATCTATTTGCAAATGCACCACCTAAACAAAGGTCATGGTGGATCCAGTCTTCACATGCTTTACTGCCACACCATTGGCTCAGGCACAAGGGAAGCAGGAAAGCCTCCCGCCATGAGGGAGAAACAAAGGGAAAACAAAGATGTGCTGCTGGTTGTCCTTGTTTTAAACAGAATTTTGAAACCATGGCAAGTTTCCTGATGACCACTTTTTATTATCTATGTGCTGCCAAACTGACATCCACCTCTCCTTCTTCCCCACCCAGTCCTGAGGTCACCAACCTTCTCTGTGCTGACAGGGAAGACTCCTTAAAACAAGGATGACAAAATGTGAAAACTTTCCACGTGCAGCATGCCAAACGTCTAAACTGGATAGATCACTTTTCAAGCCCACCAAGCTAGAAGAACATTTTTGGCACTGGGTAAAATGCTTGTATTCTCCTTCTATTGAAGCGTGTGTGTGTTCATGTGTGCATGCAACATTACACATACGTTCCTATGCATGCAACCCCCCCCAGCAGCCACTCACTTCTTGTTTAAAATTCCCTTCAATTTTTTTCCCCCATCTACTCCCACTCCATTCACATACACCCACACCCATTTTACATGACTATTACATCAGAAAATGCTGTCTCAGGAAGATAGTATAGTACAATCCATCTGGCAATCCACATAGTGAATCACAAAGTTTTTCCCCAATGCTGTGAAGGAAAATGGCTTTGTCACCTGTTTTCTTCCTGACAGCAAGCAGCAGGCTTCCCCTCAGCTTCTCTAAATAGGCTGAATACCTCCACGTGCTTTCACAATAATTTACCCTGCCTGGCAAAACAGCCCTCACAGCCGTGCCATGTGTCACACACAGTTAACAATGAGTCCCTGGTTGCATGCTGAAGTGCTGTCTTTACAATTCCTAGATGCCTCCCTCCTGGCTGCATCACATCGACAGACACACAGTCTAAAGATCTCCCCTGTCACTTCTTCCCCACCCAGGTTGGCAGCAAGTGCGCTGGTTACGATGATGCATGCCGCTGATGATAAACTGAAGTATCTTATGTAGGAAACTCCCTCAATCTTCTCACACTACAACTATTTGTTGCAATCTGGGTTTTCAACACACAGTTTTTCTATCCGGAGACGTAAGCATAGACATGTTTTCCAAAGATTTGGAGATAACTAGTTAAAATCCACATAGAGTTGTTTGGATAACTACTTAATTTTAAATTTTTTTATTTTTCAAATCATGAATTTACC
This sequence comes from Glaucomys volans, assembly GCA_020662805.1. Taxonomy (NCBI): domain Eukaryota; kingdom Metazoa; phylum Chordata; class Mammalia; order Rodentia; family Sciuridae; genus Glaucomys; species Glaucomys volans. Next base: position 679,683 of record JAJEJO010000884.1, on the reverse strand, counting down.
CAGCCTTCTCCAATTTCTATGCTATTGTGACAAACTACTGCTAAGACTTTTAAAGTATCATAATAATGGTTTAAAATTAAATAGATGTTGTCTCCATAAGCTCCAAATGACATCAGTTGATTTTATTCCCCCAAGTGTTTATCACATGCCTATTATAAGTGGTGGGCATTATATTATGAGTGACAGATGAAAAAGTAAGGAGACAGACAAGAAAACAGATGGTACAGTATAATACAATGAAGACTATACCAAAGGGACTCTAGAAGCATAGAGAAAAATATTGAACCTAAATTGGAAGACTCAAGAGGATGTCCAGAAGGAAGTTCATGAGCTAAATCTTAAAGAAATTGACTACTTTTAGGACAGAATAGTAAGTGATAAGAAGGGTTCTGTGAGGGAGATAAAAAGGTTCATGGTGCCTGTGTTTTAGTTTGCTCTTTCACCACTGTGACTAAAAGGATCTGGCCAGCCCAATTGTAGAGGAGAAAAGTTTTATTTGAGGGCTCATGATTTCAGAGGTCTTAGTTCATAGAAAGCCAGCTCCATTCCTCTGGGCTTGAGGTAAGGCAGAACATCATGGTGGAACAGTGTGACAGAGGGAAGCAATTCGCATCACCAGGAGGCAGAGAGAGAGAGACTCCACTCTCCAGATAAAAAATATATACCTCATAGCCACACCCCAATTCCCACCTCCTCCAGCTACACCCTACCACTTCAGTTAATCCCATCAGAGATTAATTCACTGATTATCTTAAGACTCTTACAACCCAATCATTTCTCCTCTGAACCTTCCTGCATTGTCTCACATGTGAACTTTGGGGGGACACCTCACATCCAAACCATAACAGCTTGATTCACCTAGATTTAGGTCCCACCATCTAGATTAGTTCCCTGGCTTGGCAGTTTCCTAAAAAGTTAAAAATGGAGTTCATTTGAACATAGAGTTTAATACAGTACAGCAATTCTACTCCTAGGTATACACTCAAAATAACTTAACAAGCTATGTCCTATCAAAATGATCTAGCACCATTATTTATAAGTCAAAAAGTAGAAACAGCCCCTATGTCCATGAACTCATAAGTGGATACTCAATGTGGATGTCCATACAATGGCATATAATTCAGTCATCAAAAATGAGTGACATGTGGAGCCAAGGTATAATGTAAATGATTCCTGGAAACACCCTAAGTGAAAGGAACCAGACACAAACGGCCATATGACATTTGATTATTTTTGTATAAAATGTTCTTTTTAGTTAAATCCATAAATACAAAAAATAGGTTAATGGTAGGGGAAGGAGAGCACAGGGAATAACAGCGAATGGTGCAGGGCTTCTTTGTGAAGTGATGAAAATATTCTGAAGAGTTTTAAGAGTGGTGGAGACTGCAAACCCTGTGTGCCAGGTCAGTTTGGTAGTAGAAGACAGCTGAAATGGTCACCAAGAGACTCACCACAGTTTCAGAATTTGTTTGTATGACAGAAAAAAAACATCATTTTGATTTCTTTTGAAAGAGCCTCAGGCATTTTCTCTTGTATATTATGTGTGTCATTCACCACATACATCAGACATGTACCATAGAAAAAGATTAATAAGGAATAAGCAAAAAATCAATAGAAATGATCTCTTTTTTAGTAGTTATCATTCAATAGGATTTCAAAAACTATTTTCCTTATAGGTTTTGGTATTTCTCAAATGTTCTATAATGAGTTTGCATTGCTTTTATAGTTACATATTCATTTTAATAATGTGTTTAATAAACCACAGGCTGTGGAATTGTCTTCATTTCAAAGTTTCCCTTTTAAGGTCTGACTTGTAATGAAACAGTGGGTGGATATTTCAATCCCAAGACCAAAAAGGGCAAAACAAATTCATTAACATCACAAAACAAATTAGTTTTTTGTCTGTATAATTGTTAAGGTACTTCACACTGTCTTATAAAAATGAAATCATTTCAAACACATGGCTGAACTTTATACACAGGCTTTCTCTTTATGTAAAATTGTCTGTGTTTGTTTAGGTGAGGGGGGGAGAAAGTTCCTGATGACATTTTGCAAATACCAGTTAATGATTTCAAAACTATTTCTTTTTCCTAGAGCCAACTGTATCCTTTGGAAGTCTCTTACCATCTGCCATCAATAAAAACAAACCTTATCTTGAAACATGATTTTTATTTTTGCAATATTCTTGCAGTACTCCACCTATTTTCTTGTGAGGGGGAAAAAAAAAAACCACTTTGGTTTGACTTCCACGCCTGGAGGCTCAGACTATATTTCTGTGTAGAGTCTATAGAAAGGGTTGGGAGAAAGGGTCTGAGAAGGTGGTGGATCAAGAATTTACTATCAAATGTTAATATGTAATTTTGTTAGCTCTGTTCCATTATTAATTTTAAGAATATATTAGATTTTATGACTGAAAAAGCTTAACATATATTCTATATTGGTGCTTCTCAACAATGTATTTATGAATTTTCTGAGGATCTAGTTAAAGTGTACATTCTGATTCTGTAAGTTTGAGCAGGACTAATATTTCCTATTTCTAATGAGAGAGTATGCTCATTTCATAATGTCATGCCTATACAGAAAATTATAATATTTAATACATGGTATTGGATAAAACTTTTATCATTTTATTTTTATTAAGACTATTCTGTGGTTATAGCCTCATTCATAAGAAGGGGAAGTAGATTCTTGTTTAAAAAGTTAAATATGGCTGTGGTAGCCAAGCCTCCAAGATATCCCCCAATGATCCCTACCTCTAGGAATTACGCCCCTCTCTACACCCTTTCATAGTGTACAAAGGACAACATGTAAACAACAGGATTGGGCAACAATGATGCTATGCCATTTCTGAGATGAGGTTACAAAAGGTACTACTGGTTTCCATCTTGGGTGCTCTTGTACCCTCTCTAGAATCCCTCTCTGGGCAAAACCAGCTGCAATGTGATACACAGTCCTATAGAGAGGCCCTCCTGGAGAGGAACTGGAGCCTCCTATCATCGAACACATGAGTGAACTTGGAAAGGGATCCTTCAGCCCAGTCAAGCCATCAGATGACTGCATCCCCAATACACATCTGTAACTTTAGAGAGATCCTGATCCAGATCCACCCAACTCAGCTGCTCCCAGATTCTTAACTCTCACAAACTGAGTTTATGAAATTTTGTTGTTTGAAGCTGTAAGTTTTGGGATGGTTTGTTACATAGCAATAAATAATAAACACATGGGCAAAAAAGACATATAGAGAGAGCAATAAATCCATTGAAAATTGGTCTGTTCCAATAACCCATGAGATATTTGTAATAGAAGTTTTGATCTCCTACAGTTAAAACATTCTATGCAAGGGATTAGGATGTGTCTCTGTCTCTCATTCAGAGAGCAGTGTTGGAAGAGGCTAATCATGAAGCCAATACCTTCTCGCACACATACACCCTGAGCATAACACCTGGCAACTTTAATGCTGTCCGCTCTACAAGTACAGCAGCCCACTGGACTCCTTCAGAAACTCAACTGCGATTAAAGCAGTAGGAAGCAGCACTCCACCTTCTCCATAACACATCATGCCAAAGAAAGAAGACAACCTCATGTTAAAGGTATTCAGAAAGCAAGACTAATTTGTATATAAAAACCACAACGTCTGCTCCGAAATAAGAGCATCGTGATGACAAGAACTGTGAATTGGAATAACAGCCACTGGTGTACGCTGTTGCTGCTCTGATCTGTTATATGTTAGTTCATATCATTCTCATGTATTCATGGAGCAGGTTCAGTGTTTATATTCCAGTTATAAATGAAGAAATTGTAAGTCAAGTTATTGTTTATAGTCATATAGTCAGTATACAACGGGACTGGTCTGGCTCTCAACTACATTGCCCCACATAAATAACAAATGATTGCTCTGTTAAAATACTGTTAATGCAAAAGTCAAGGAACTGGTTAAGTGCAAATGAGCTGCTTTGCATTATTTGCTCTCTCAGTTAAGAAATACAGGGGTCCTTGACAACTTGGGAATAGTGCCACCTTCAAATCAACTACAATTTTGAATAAAGGCATATGAATTTAGAGAAGTGCATGAGTAATTGGCTCCACTCTGTGTCAACCTGACAGTGCAGATGACATGGCAGCTTTTTAAGTCCTACCTAATCCTAATGGCTGAGCATAGAAGGATAAAATCGTCCTCTCTGCATTTTGTGATTCTAACATTTGGTCATGCTGTTTCTATGTTTATCTTTGTTTTCTGCCTCTTGGATCCAAAGGTTTCCCCCTCTCCCCCATTAAAAGCGATCTCAGACTGAAAGCTGGTTGGCCCACTTCTCTGAGCATACCAATTGGATCATGAGTAATGACCAGCACTTTCACTTGGGGATGTTCCTAACAACAGGATTGAGTCCAGCTGCCATGTGTTGCCTAAACTGAACACTCAAACAAGGTGGAAAACACTAGACCTGTGTCCTTGGATACTGGTAGCCTTAAGGGCTGTTTATTGCTCAGTATCTTAAATCAAAATAGAAGGAGACTTCACAAGGGCCCTCCATTTCCAGTACGCGTCTCCTTAGGCAAGGTTGGAATCCTTTTGCAGCCAGTCTGTTCTTTAATAAGAATCACTGAAGGAAACAGAATTGCTGCCTATCTTTTCCTACCTTTTCTGCCTATCTTTTCTGAATAGCAAAAATAGCTCTCTTATTTTAATCATGATACAAGTGTTCCTTTTTTTGACTCTCAAAGTAGACAATTTACAAAACTCCTGAAGCAAGAGTAAGTCTAGCTCTAACAGATGTTTCTATAGTGTCTATACTGAACAAAGACTTTTTTCTTGTCATTATTCCCTAAACAATGCAATAGATAACTATTTACATAGTATTTACATTGTATAGGTTTTATAAATAATTTAGAAATGATTCAAAGTATATGGGACGATGTACATAGAATGGCATAACATTTGGCATGTAACCTATGTGATGGATTTGAGCATCCTTGGATGTTGTTATCCATGAGAGGCTCTTGAATGAATCCACCAGAGACTGAGGGATGACCATGAATTCTATCATTGGTAGGTGATGATAAAAGATAATGGGGAGGGTCCTGTGCTGGGAGTCCTGATTTAATCAGATGGCAGGACAAGACTCATTAACACAGTAAGTTCAGGGAAGGCTAACAGGAGGTGCAGGGCGTTTATCAGGAGGAAGAGCTTTCCAGTCAGTGGAAAGGAGCCAAGCAAAAAGTGCCCACTGCATGGGAAACATAAATGAAACAGAGGAGACTGAAGATGGCGGGTTAGAGGAAAACTGCATTTCAAGCTGTGCTGTCAAGTGGGACCTCACCTCAGCAAGGTGAGTGAAAGGGGAATTCCACTAAAATTTCATATTAGATACTCAAAGTGACTTATGAACTCACAAATTTGGGTATAAGGATAAAGAAAAAAGAAAACATCAGAGTCAATCCGGCGGCCCCATAGGTGCCCCTGTACAGATTCAGCATAGGCAGAGGAAGGGGAACCTGTTTTGGGACAGAGAAAGCCGAGATCAAAAATGCTGTCCAATCTTAGCTGACCCAGAGGCTGCACAGCAGTCAGGGACTTGGAAAGTGCTCTGCATCTCAACTGGTCAGTGGACAGCTGAGGATGGAGCCATCATGGGGGTGAGCCGTGACTGCAGGACCCAGAAAATCCAGGAAAAACAAAAAACAAAAACGTACCATCACAATATGGCAGAAGACACCTATCAAGTGATCTAGGTTGGGCATGAGGGAGAGTGAGTGGAACAGGCATGAAACAGATGGTCCCCAGGGGGATTCAACAGGAAGGCCATGGAGAACCCAGCTCACTCCTTTGTGTTTGACACTCAGGAGATCAGTTGAAGCAGGTCACAGTCTGGAAGGCAGGTGGGGTGAACCCACTCAGGGCCTTGACCCAGGGCAGGAAGGCTATGCTCCTGGACAGCATGAATGGAGGATCATCCCCACCCCAGTGGATTTCTTGGGAGGCTCCTGAGACCCAGAGTTTGGCTACTGTCAAGCCCCAGGGGTGGGTCAATCTAGTCTCTCCCCACCTAGGCCCCACCCTACCTACAAAGCCCCTGAGGCCTGGTTAGACCTCCTTCCCACCTGCAGTAACCCCTCACAGAACCCCAAGGTAGGTCTTCAGCCCTACCATAGAAGTACACAGATCTGGTCCAAATGGACAAAATGCCAACTGATAGTACGTCCTAACCCATCCCACCTCCTATTGGTGAAAAGGAAAGCTGAGTCTTTTATCAAACAGCTTCAATCTTAGGCCCCTCCACTGACAGCTCAGAAAGCAACCCCAAAACAGGAAGGGGTTAAGAACCCCTCTTGCTCTATCAGTACATAACTCAAGAAGAACTACAAAGAAAGACTATTGGACATAAACTATGGTCACCCAGTCTTGTCAACTTTTTTCACCTCCGTGGAGAAAGTTCTTTCAGTTTCCATTAAAATTTTGGATTTTTAAAATTTATTTATTTATTTTTTTAATTCCTTCTCCATGTGTGTGGGGTGCGGTGGAGAGTGAGACAGAGTGGGGAGGGTCACATGTGTGAATTATGGCCGTACTGATAGGTTCAAGGACATATATACATATACTTATTTGTCTCTTTTTCTCTTGTTTTTAGTATTTTTTTTAAATGTATGCATTGTCTTGTGAGGGTTTGGGTATTTTGGATTGCATATCTTGGTTTGGTTTTGTATTATTTTCATTTGTTTATTTCTCTTGTTTCTCTTTCTCTTTCATCCTCTCTTGGTAATGGCCAAATTCTATTGTTCATTTTCCGTCTCTCCCAATACCTTGCTTCTGTTTTCCCCTCCTGTATAAACATCACATGCTACATTTTTTCTGCATCTCTTCTGCATTCTGTTCACTTGATGAAATTGTAGTCTTTTCTAACTTCTTATCACATTTTCTTTGCCCATAATTAACTGTATTTTTACCATCTTTCAGAACTAATTGATTTATATAACTCCTACCCCCACCATTAATGCTAATAAAATCATTATTGCTGTGGATGATATAGTTCACACCCACTGTTTGCTTTAAAGCCTGATCTAGTTCATGGTTATTGTTTTTACAGGTAACAGTTGCTGAACCCACAATTCCTCTTTATTGGTGGTATTTAACATTGAAGATGTCATAGTAAGACCTGGCTATTTAACTCTGTATATTGTTTGTTGTTCGCAACAGTTGTTAAATTGTGCATCTTGCCCCATTCTGTGAGGTGCTGGGAACCTACAGGGACAGTGAAATTTCACAGGTTAAAGCCTGTGCTGCTGAATTAACCATTCCCTGATATCATTCCATCTTAAAGAAGGGAAGAGACAAAAGTCCAAAACCAACAACAAGGACCCTAGGAGAAACAGAGAGGAAACTTGGGTCCCACCACATGGCATCTACCAGACAACTAAAAACAAATAGAGGTTCCACAACAAATATGATAATCACACACAAAAGTATAAGTGCAAAAAAAGAGGGAGAGGAATCCACCTCAACTGATGTACAAGAACAAGACCTCTGAAAACATGAGAAAATAGACAAACAAATCTCCACAATTCCCCAACAAAGGAACCCACAGTAGTAAGGTGGACAAAACCCAGAGAAAGATTATAAAAAAACCCTGATTATCAAAACGTTCAATGAAGTAAAATAAGATCTAAGAAAGGAATTAAGAGAGAGATTATAGGAAATGAAAACCACTTTAATAAAAAAAGAGAAATAGTGAAAAGAAACAAGAAGAACTTCTAGAAATGAAAGACAATCAATCAAATGATAAACTCACTTGAAGGCATCACTGATTAGATTGCATAGAAAATAAAACTTCAGACCTTGAAGACAGAACTTCAGGCACTGAGAACAGGATACATGATCTTGAGTATACAGAAGGTACGAAAGGGGGAAAAATATAGAACATGATCAGAATATAAAAGAACTCTGGGACAACTTCCAAAGACCAAACTTGAGATCAATGGAATAGAAGAGAACATGGAGATACAAACTAAGGCCTAAAGAAAATTTTCAATAAGGTAACTACAGAAAAATTCTCCATATCAGAAATGAGATAGAAATCCACATATAGGAGGCTTACAGGACCCCAAATAGACCCAGTCAATAAGAAGTTGAGACATATCGTAATCAAAATAACTAATAAAGAAAACAAGCTGAAAGAAAGAAACATCAGGTCACATTTAGAGGCAAACCAATAGGTTCACTTCTGATATTTTAGCTTAGACCCTAAAATCAAGGAGGGCCAGGAATGAGAAATTACAAGCCCTAAAAGAAAACAAATGTCGGCCAAGGTTATATACTCAGCAAAACTCAGTTTCAAATTTGAGGGAGAAATAAAAACTTTCCACAGTAAGAATAAACTAAAAGAATTCATGAGTGCCAAGCCAGCACCACAAAGAATAGTCAAAGATAAACTTCACATGGAGGAACTAAAATACAATTCCCAAAGCTCACAGAGAAGTTTTATACAAGAATAATCCATTAAATGAGAATTAAGACAGGAAAAAATATAGCAAAAAAACAAAATGGCATGAAACCACAAACATTCACAATAACACTGAATGCTAATGTTCTCAATTTCCCTGATGCAGACAAATTAGCAGAATGGATCAAAAAAACAAGATCCAAACATATGCTGCTTCTAAGGGACTCATCTTCAAGGCAAAGACATCCACAGGCTGATGGTAAAAGGATGGCAAAAAATATTCCAGGCATCTGGTCCAAGGACACAAGCAGGCATAGGAATTTTCATATCTGACAAAGCAGATTTCAAGCAAAAATTAGAATTTTGAGTCAAAGAAGGCCACTACATCCTCATAAGGGGAACAATACAACAAGATACAAGGATAGTAAACATATATGTCCCAAATGTCAACATACCAATTACATGGAAAAATACTCCATGTCATTAAATTCCATATAGACCCCAACAAATAATACCGGTGATTTCCATACACTCTTATCACCAAAAGACAGATCATCAAAAATAAAATCAATAAACAACATTATAAGTCAAATGGACATAATGAACATATACAGAATATTCCACTCTGAAACAGCTGAATTTACCTTCTTCTCAGCTGTGTGTGAAACTTTCTCCAAAACTGATCATATTCTAGGCCACAAACCAAATCTTAACAAACACAAAAAAATCAATATAATCCCATGTATCCTACCAGATAATAGAATTAAGCTAGAAATCACCAGCAAGAAAATTAAACCACATAAACACATGGAGATTGAACAATACTCTTTTAAATGAACAGATCAAAGAAGAAATGAGAATAGAAATCAAGAAATTATTAGAAATGAATGAGAACAGATATAACATACCAAAACCTCTGGGACAGTATGAAAGCAGTTATAAGAGGAAAATTTATAGCACTTAGTGTCTAAATTAAAAAATTAGATCCCAAATAAATAAACTTATGCTCCACCTGAAGATCTTAGGGAAAAAAAAGTATAAACACCCAAACCAGGATACAATTAAGATCAGAGCTGAAAACAATGAAATTGAGAATAAGAAAACAATACATATGAGTAATGTAACAATGTATCTTTTGAAAAGATCAGATCGACAAAACCTTAGCCAAACTAACAAAAGAAAAAGTGAGAAGATACGAATAAGATCAGAGATGAAAATGGAGATATTACCACAGACCCTTCTGAAATTGAAAGGATTACCAGAACCTATTTTGATAATTTATACTTAATAAACTGTGAAATCAGGAAGAAATCAACAAATTTCTAGACATATATGACCTGCTCAAATTGAGTCAGGAAGATACAGTAAACCTAAACAGACCAATATCAAGTAATGAATTTGAAACATCAATTAAAAGCCTTCCCAAAAAAGAAAAGTCCAGGACCTGATGGATTCTCAGAAGAGTTCTACCAGACCTTTACAGAAAAACTAATACCAGTTTTCCTTCAATTATTCTAAAAAATTGAAAGGGAAGAAACTCCCAAATACTTTTCATGAAGCCAGTAAAACCCTGATGCCAAAATCAGATAAAGATGCATCAAGGAAAGAAAACTACAGACCAATATTCCTGATGAACACAAATGCAAAAATCCTTAATAAAATATTGGTAAACCACATTCAAAAACACATCAAAAAGATATTACACCATGATCACAAGGGTTTCATTTCAGGGATGCAAGGTTCATTCAACATGCAAATGAAGCAATAGGATACAAGATCAACACACATAAATTAATAGTTTTCCTATTATCTAACAGTGATTCAGCTGAGGAAGAAATCAGGAAAACTATCCATTCATAATAACCTCACACTTAAAAAAATAAATAGTTGGGAATTAATCTAACCAAATAGGTAAGAACTCTTCATAGAACAGTGAAGAAAGAAATTAAAGAAAACCTTAGAAGATGGAAAGACATCCCATGTTATTGGATAGGCAGAATTACTAGTCAAAATGGTCATACTACCAAAAGCAATATAGATTCAATGCAATCCCCAACAAAATACCAATGACATTCATCACAGAGTTAGAAAAAATAATTCTTGGATTGATTTGGAAGAATAAGAGGCCCAAATTAGTCAAAGCAATACTAAACAAGAAAATCAAAGGAAAAGGCATCACAATACCTGATCTGAAAGTATGCTACAGAGTTGTAGTAACAAAAACAACATGATATTGGCATCAAAATATACATGGAGACCAATGGAACAGAATAAAAGACACAGAGACAAATCCACATACCTATAGCCATCTGATATTAGACAGAGGTGCCAAAAATATATCTGGAAGAAAAGACAGCCTTTTTAACAAATGGTGCCAGGAAAATAGGATAGCTATATGTAGAAAAATTAAATAAGACCCTGCTCTCTCACCTTGCACAAAACTCAAATAGAAATGAATCAAAGACTTAGGAATTAGACAATAAATCTTAAAACTGCTACAAGGAAACAGAGTCAACACTCTGTCACATAGGTACTGGCACCACCTTCCTTAACAAGACCCCTAAAATGCAAGAAATAAAACCAAGAATCAATTTGCACAGCAAAAGAAATGATTAAAGGCATGAAGAGAGAGACTACAGAAAGGGAGAAAATCTTGACCAGATACACCTCCAATAGGGGATTAATATTCAGAACATATAAAGAATTCAAAAAACTTAAAACACACATACAATAAAATAATCCAACCAATAAATGGCAAAAGAACTAAATAAAATTCTAAAAGAAGAAACACAAATAGTCAACAAATATAGGGGAAAGTGTTCAATATTTCTAGCATTCGGGGAAATGCAAATCAAAACTACACTGAGTTCATCTCACTCCAGTCAGAATGGCAATGATCAAGAATATAAACAATAAATGTTGGTGAGGTAATAGGGATAAAGGTACACTTGTATACTGTTGGTGGGAATGCAGACTAGTGCAACCACTCTGGAAAGCAGTTTAGAGATTCCTCAGAAAATTACAGATGGAACCACCATATGACCCAGATATCCCACTCCTGGGTATTTCCCCAAAAGATCTAAAATTGGCAACCATAGCAACAACACCACATCAATGTTTATAATAGCACAATTCATAATAGCTAAATTATGGAATCAACACAGATGCCTGTCAATAGATAAATGAATTAAGAATTGTGGTATATGTATGTAAATATGTATATGTAGGTATATGTATGTATATTTATGTACATATACATACGTATACACAATGGAGTTCTACTCAGCCATAAAAAAGAATGAAATCATGGCATTTGTCAGTAAATGGATGGAAATGGAGAATATCATGCTAAATTAAATTAGCCAAACTCAGAAACTCACAGGTCAAATGTTTTCTCTCATATGTGGAAGTTAGAGTAAAATAAAGGACAGGGGAAGGGAAGGATAGGATAACATAAAGAACCAATCAAATACAAAATAATAGATGGTTGAAAAGAAGTCTAGTAGGAGAAGGAGAATGGGAGAGGGGAGGGAGGGTAGGAGGGAAAAGGTTGGAGAAAAGGGGGATAGTGAACTGAAATAGATTTCCATGCATGTATCAGTTTGTTGGGGTGAACCCAACTACTAAGTACAACTATTAAGCTCTAAATTAAAAAAAAATGAATGAGAGTGGCTGGACAAGAGAAGCAAGTGCAGAAGTAGTAGGAGAGAAGGTCATGGTAGTCAAATAATGTTGGGCTTCAAGACCATTTTAAAGGACTTTGAGCTTAACTCTGAAAGCAGGACCGACTATAGGGATTTTCTCACAGTAATGACATTAGCCAAGTTATTTTTTTCTCAATTCTTTGCTGTGGAGGGGCAAAAGAATAAGCATAGAGATTCTTGCAGAGATCCATGCAAGAGGAGCTTGTTCAAAACAGGTGGGAAAATGAAGTAGAATAAGGACTGATTCAATTTTGGACATATTCTGAGGGGAGAGCCAGGATTCACTGCTGAACTGGATGTGAGGTATAAGAAAAAGAGAAAAGTCAAAAAGACTTTGAGCTGTAGGCCTTAGCAAATGGAAGGATGGGATTTCCTCAAGGAAGATGGGGAAGGATACAGGTAGGAAGACAGTCATTTTAGACATTTAAATTTGAGATATTCAGTAGACGTTAAGAGGGAGATGAAAAGAAGACCTGGAAATCAGAGTCTGAGGATAGAAGTCTAAGCTGGAGATAGAGTGTTTTAATAGAACTGACCTATTTCTTTGACTAGCAGATAAGACTCCTACTATGTAAAGTACAAGCTCCACCTTAATGAGCCAAATGACTTGTAGATTCATTTGAAATAACGTTGGCTAGAAAAAAAATTGATGGAGAGGCAGAGTTCATGAAACACAGTGATCATAACATCATTTCCAAACAATATGTCAATCAGATGAACAGATACATGCATAAAACACAAACCAAGTAACAAAGAACTTCTATGTCTGAAAAGCAAATCTTCAAAATAATCACTATAACTGGGGTAAATATAATGATTTTGTTCTCAAAAATAAGTCTCAAGAGAAAAATCCTATGTGAAAACCATTTACACATTTCCCCTCACTTTTGCTTCTTACCATTCCTTGAAGACATTCTGTCAAAATGATGTAGTACACTAATTGTCCATAAATGTCTGTGTTCACAGTTTAAGCAGTGGAATCTATTGCTATTTATGATCTTTCAACATGTTCTGGAGTCAAGACTTTAACTTCAGAGTGGAACACAAACACCACCCCACTGTTGCATGACCAATGGCATGAGTTTCTGCATCTTGGAACAATGCTCGTATGACATAGAATATAGCCACCCCCACAATATCAAAGAAATATTTTTAAGGCACAACTTAGTGACACTATCATTAAGCAGAAGCTACCCAATTGGAAAGTCATTCTGGGTATTATTAGACATAGGTTTATACTCCTGGAAGGAAATGCTTTTAGTTTTTGCTTTCCTTTGCAAGGGAGAACATGACTGGTGGCCAAAAGCATGAACTCTAGGGCCAGACACAACCAAGTTTAAAGCCCAGCTCACTCTCAGTTATGTGACCACAAGAAGACCACTGAACCTCTCTGTGCCACAGCATCACTGTCTGTAAAATGAGCATAATCACAATGCTTATTCTAGAAGGGTTTGGGGGAATGTTAAATGTATTACTTACTATTCATGAAGTCATTAGGAAATTACCCGGAACATCTTAAACCCTATGCCTAGATAGTATACCTATTTGATAAATAAATAAAATGCTGATTTTTCTCTTGCTACGTATATCTTTTTCTGCTCATTCCTACCATTGTTGCATGCTTTCATGTTTTTATAGCTTTTCTGAAACTGCTGGCAGAAGTTAAATATTTTTGAGTTTTATTCCCATAATTGTAGACTTGTTCTTTTCTAAAGCTCATCTCTGAGGTAGTTTCTGAGGCATGCTGGGTCCCCCTGCTTGCCTTCCTGCCTGCCTTCCAGAGATTGCCTGCAGCATGCCTGGTAGAGTTCCAAGTGCTCCACAGTCAGCCAAGTGAGGTTTAGTGTTATTTTTCATCACCTTGACGTCAGTGAGAAATATCACTAAATTAATACAAAAAAGATGTTCAATAGGATTTCATGAATAACTCAAAGCCCACTGCAAATACAAGATTGTCTGTGATGTTTTGAATTGATGGAAATCTGTCTAGGGATTTCCAGCAATTCATAAACTAATTTCAGCTGACCGATTTAAAGTTTCGTTTTTTTAAGACCTGGCAAGTTAGAATGAAAGTAGAATCCTTTCCAGGCAAACACCCTGAATTGATTCAATTATCATTGACAACTGATGAATTCGCTGCAGGCACCAGCAAGAGTCCCTCATGGCGAACCTTGGACTATGGCGGCTGATGTCCAAACGCTCTTGACTTGCCTGAACACATGATGGAGGACAGAACTGTCTCCACCTTGTTAGGCCTGCCTCCACTGTTCTAGCCCCCACATCTCCACTGCTGCCTCTGGACAGGATTATTCATGCATGTGCAAAGGCCATTCCGCTTGTGCTCCAGGCGGGAGGACTTTCTCCCATGTGCTTCTTATGGGTTGCCAATACATATCAGCAAGGGATTTAATATGAATCTTCTTTTCTTCTTCTTCTCCTTGATATTTTAAGCTCCAAAGTCTGATGTAACGTTCTGACTTCTTCATATATGTGGGATATCAAGGGCAAAGCACTTAAGCCTCAAAAATGAGAATTTTAAGAAAATCTTTTATGAGGGAAACTTTTTTATATTTTATGCGTTTTTCTCTCAGGCACTTTCTTCCACCATCTTCCATCCCTTTAAGCATTTTACTGCTTAAGGGCTTGTCCCTTCTGAGCTCAGAGTACAGATTTGCTGCCTCTAGGTAGCTGGGCTCATTTTAAAATTTCCCCACACGAATATCTGCCGCAAAATGGACCAGGTCAGACTCACTCTCTAGAATCCATTCCTCCAGCCTGTTTAAGCTGTTTGGTTAAATCACTTGGTCCACTGCTGTTTCTCTTCATCCTGGAGGAGTAACTGAGTTAATGACTGACCTCCCTCATTTCATGGAAACTGTTGTCACTAAGTTTTGTTTTGTTTTGTTTTGTTTTTCAGCATGAAATCCAATGAATCTCCTTTGGTCTTGTTATCTGGATCTCTCAGTGTCACATGTTCCATGCAAAGCCTTGTCCTCTTTGTTCCCTGAGAATCTACATTTTTCCTCATATTTCTCTTATCTCTTTTGGTGCTCCTTATGGCTCTTATTCCATCTTGAGTTCCTGTTCCATTCCTTGGAGTTATGACACTTGTCTTTTCTCTGCACAAATTCTCTGAGAGCAATCTCAGCATTCCTGCCCACTAGACATATGGATCTGAGAAAGTTTCTTAACTTCTCAGTGCCTTAGTTTCCTCATCTACAAGACAGAATAGCAGAATCTAACTCAAAAGTTTGTTGAGTTAGATACTGAATTCATATTTATTATCTTACTACTACTTAATATTTCATATGAAATATCTAATAGAGTTAATATTTGTAATTACTTAGAATACTGTTAATCACACAATAAACACTATTAAAATGTTTTATTTTTTACATAAACTCCCATGGTTCAGTAATTGCCCTCACGCAGATGATTTTCCAGACACACATTCCAACCGAGATTTCTCTAAAACCTATATATCTGCTATAGTTTGGACGTCTTGGGTCTCCAGTTAGTGCTATTGGGAAGGGGTAAGACCCTCAGAAGGGGAGACTAGTGAAGGTCCTTATGTCACTGGGACATGCTCTCAAAGAGGACATGGGACTCCAGGCTCCCATTTCCTCTATTTTGCTTGTGTTTTTAGAATCAGTTGGGGGAAAAGCCCAGGACTACTCATTAGAACACCATGGACTTAGTATTACTGCAGCAAAAACTGACTAATTCAACTTGAAGTGATCTCCCCTTCCAATTCTGTTTTCCCTCTGACAAAGACTCCTACTCATCAAAAAACATATTAAGCTTTTACATGCCAGAGCTATGCAGGGCTCTTGGGATACAGCAGTTGAAAGATGGTACCCCTGGCTTCATAAGGTTTACACAGGAGGAGGAGGCTGACACTGAGCTAGTAAATTCCCCACAAATCCCTAACAAATGAAATGACTACTCTGAGTTCTGCTACTGTCCCCTCCTCCATGCATGCTTCTGCTACAGCTCATATCACGGTACTGCAACTACTGCTTTCCTGTATGCATTAGCTTAGGGTTCTTCCAGAAGAAAATGAGACAAGAACTGGGGTATAAGTCGTTTTAAGGGGAGTGATCTCAGAAAGTACAGATAAGAAAAAGTGAAATATGGAAGGGAAGAAACCCAATAAAGATGTGATCATGAATAGATGGCTGTTATGGGCAACTTGATCTTAGTCCCTGAGATCTGAAACTATGTAGACCATGTCTCAAATATTGCACCAGAGGGCATGAGAGCTGAAGCACCCAATCCTTACTTATGGAGCATGGTTACTTAGGGACATTAGCTCCACTGCATTTCCATGCCACTCTTACCTGTGCCCAAGTTGCAAATGAACTCAGAGGCAAGATTGGCAGAACCTCAATAACATGTACTACACGTCCAGTCCCCTACCTGTCTAAACACTGTGAGAGCAGAGTTCCTTGTTCATAGTGACCACTTAAAATGGGTGCTAAGTGAATGCTGAAATACATATTTGCAGCATGCTCCCTATGTTCTGAAACATGGAAGACTAACAGGGCACAGGTGAGGGTGTAGCTGTTGAGGAAGTAGTTTTCTTAGAGAAATTCTAGATATAAAACTCATTGATTAGATGCCTAAAAAGGTAATTTGTTTCCTCCTCCCTCCTTTGGAAGACTACATGGTAAGAGTGAACATACTGACAGGGTGAATTCCACAATCCACCACCCAACTTATCAAAAAAAGTTGCATGGAAACAGCCAGTGGGTGAATTTCCTGGGCATCAACAATTGACAAACACCCTCATGAAGACCTCCACTCCAAATTCTTTTTTTATGCAATGCTGCATTTAACTCTAAGAACCTCTGAACATAAGATTGTCTACACAGAATAAATAAATGTATGTTTCATGCTGGCCAACCTAGAATGGACTCAAAAATTTCTTGTTCAGATTTTTAAATCAAGCATGAAATTTTAGGGGTAAATATTTGCTCACAATGATGGTGACAGGTTTTGCACAGTTTGGTTTTTGGCATAAAATGACTTCCCATTTCATAGGCACATAAAATAAGCACATAAAATGGTTAAAAAGGCTTCTTGGACATCAAATAACTCATACTAAACATACTGATGAGTTAAGTGTAAATAAATGAGAAACACATGGAAAAAATTGTCCTTAAATACATAAAGCTTTAGACATTAAGTAAAAAAGACTAACAAAACACATCTGGGGGTTTGCCCACTGCAAAAAGTTATTTTTAGTTTGGATATTAAAACAAATTACAATTCAATGCATCCAGCTTGAGCATAAACTCTTGATTTATAAAATAAAGCCAGTCATATAATGATTGCAAAGATAGTATAGCAGTTATGAGAATGCAGCCCTGACCCTGGATGGAAAAAAATCTTCAATATCATTTAAAAGCAAAAAGGTAAATTTTCTTACTATCATTTTTTAGCATAGAAGCTGAAGGAAAAACATTTCTACACTTCACTCTGAGGAATAAACACATGGAAAGGGCATCATTACAGAGAATAGAATTGTTGCTACTTTTTCCACTAAAATCAAATCACACTTCAGAAGAGGAGAGGGCTATTTGCTTCACTCGAGTTTGTTAAACAAAGTTGAACAAAAGCTAAATTTTAAAGGCTTGGGAATAGTTCAGTGATAGAGTGCACACATGACTCTAAATTGCATTCTTTGCACTTACACACACATACACAAAACAAAACCTAAGTTTTAATATCCCCGAGCCAAATGATAAATATTACAGGAGGGGTAGGTTGGCTTAACTCATACTTGTCATGTCAGATTAATTTTTGCTCCTCACCTATCACCTACAAGTGGGCATGGCAAAGATTGATCAGTAATAATAATAACAGCACAGCAATAGGACTCTGGGGCCTCACTAAAGAACTTCTGTGAAATCTGGTCACAATTCCTAGAAGCGTAAAGAACCTACTTCTCTTTAGCTCGGAGAGGCTTCCCATCTGAGCCCAAGTTCCACACTCACCATCAAAAGGATGGCAGCGGCTGTGATTCCATACCACAGGTATTTCTTCTTCAAAGAGGTAACAAGTGACTTCTCAAATCTGGACCCTAGGATGTCCCAGAGGGGACTTGTGACTTTCAATTCATGGGGCAAAGGAGGTAGGTCAGAGGAATTTATTAATTCTGGGCTTTATCCCTTGAACTGAGAATTTGAATTTCAGTCCCAGACCCTGCAACCTAAGTTCTCAGATCTTCTATACCTAGCTCACATGGCACCCTCCCTCCTCACAGTTCCCCAGTCTTCTCTGAGCCACAATTCACAAATGTAGTTCCTTCTTGAAGATCCCCTGACTGTCCAGGAATCAACACAAATTGGAGATGATGGTATGTTCATGGGTGAGCCCTGAGATGCCCAGAGCTGAGAAAAGATCCTCCATGGCCAACTGCCATATCCAGGTCAGAAACAACAAATAACCACACAAATCACTCAGAGAAATGGAGCCCCTGGGTACCCATGAGGAGATTGTAATTCAAAGAAAACCGAGTAACTGAAAACAGTCTATAGGGAAAGAAGAAAACAAAGAAGTAATGAATAAACAAAAGGCATCTGGAAGCCAGGGCTGCTTGTCATCCTTGAGAGGCTGGGCCTGAGGAGGAATTTAACCTCACCTCCTTTGCCCATGTTCCGACCACTGTCTTCTGGATGACTCTACTTCATTCCTATCCCAAGTTAATTTGCACAGAATAGTGAAAGATAAAACTGTTAATGAAAGAAATATGATATCAGTCTGTCACTCTCTCTGCTCTTTGGTTTTACAGGCAGAGGCAAGTGGCGTCAGGAGAGTGACTATGAATCATTCCCACGCAGATGTCAGAGGTCTGAGGTATTATACAACAGTAAGAGTGGGACCATGCTGTCAACAACCAAGAGTTCTGAGTGATGTGAAATTTACCGTACCTAAGAATTAGGCTACACAATTTTAGTAAAGGGGACTAATAGATTGTCCAGCATGAAATTGAGATGTGTGTTTTATTGTTAATATCATAGATCTGTCTAACACAAGGACTCTAAGACCTGAGAAAAAGACCACCCTTTTAAAATTCAAATTTTAAAGACCTGGTCAAAAGACCACCTGACTTCAATTTGCTCTCAGGGAAAGGAAAACATTTGAGTTCTAAATTGAAGTTGGATATAGAAGTAGGGAGCATTTGATATTCTTCAGAATGTCCCCACACTGTCCAAGCCTATGATGCAAGGAAGTCTTGCAGTCAGCTCTGTCCTGGGCTGTTGCAAACAGGCTCCAGATCTGTGGTTTAGGAATAAACACCTGAATATGTCCAAGTGATCCCTGGCACATCTTCCTGCTCCTTGGTGTCTTTACAGTGAGAAAAGAAAAGAAAGAACCCCAAAGATGGTGCAACACAAAGGGATGAACAGACCCAAATGCAAAGAAGGAAGAGCTTATAATGGGAATTTATTTCCTCCAACAAACTACAGGATATTTGAGGGATGCAGATTAGTCCAAAAAAAAACTTGTTTTCAACAAGTCCTAAATTTCTGAAATTGAGAAGTGTCTTTCATGACAGTTACTATCTCTTAAGTCACTTCAAAGAATTGATAGAGGGGGTAACAAGACGAAGGTTTCAGTAATACCTATTAATTTATTATGGACCCCAACCTTCAATAATTTTATATCACCATGTGGAACAATATAACACCACCATCTCTCCCCACTTTGCAGGATGATTTCATGGGTAACTGCTGGTGAATTTAAACTGCAAAATATTCTGATATGTGTGATTAACAAGAATGATATGAATGTACATCATGCACAACCATAGAAATGAAAATTTGTACCCCTTATGTATACAATGAATCAAAATGAAGTCTGTAAAAATAAAAAATAAATTAAAAAATATTCGAATAATTTTTATATTAATAGTGTAAAGGGTTTCATATCAAGAGAAAATTACACATTGAGGAGAAAAGAACTCAGCTAACCCTCTCATTTAAAGTTCAAGACATTATCAGGGGATATTAAAAAGCTCATTTCATGGACTAAGTTTTACTTAATGTTCAAGTAGATTCTAAGAGTGAAATGAATACCAACACTTGATATTGAGGATGCAGCCTGTTTAAAAATACATTAGAATAGAATTCCAGAGACTTTTCTGCCTCCTCCTACTTACTAAATACAAATCAATATTTTGTATTTTAACATTCTTTATGATCTGGCCTCCCAAAGCCTGTAGGATTGTAATTTTCAAATTTCTCACCTTTAAGAGTTAGTGTAAATACCTTTTGCCCTTTCCTCTCAAATATAAGATCCTTGGGCCTTGGGGAATGTAAACACGACAAATTCTTTCTTCAAAGGAGCTTTAACTCTGGAAAGCCTTTTGTGTTAGTCTGATAAAGCCCCACTTTCTGAAATCATTACACATAGAACCACTTCTTGAATGTTTGAGAGAGAGGATTCTTGCAGGCATCCTTTTATTCTATTTGGTCACCAGAAATGGGCTATAGTTTGGTGACAGGAAGCTGCAGTGGAGCCTCAGCATGGTGGGTGTGGGGAACTAGGCCAGTCCAGACTTTCCTCTCATTCTACACTGAACCCATGGAGGTGTGACTTTCTAATGCATACCAGGTTACATGCCTGCCTTGCATGCAGTCAACATCACATTCACAATGATGATTTACAGTTTGGAGAAAAGGCAACACATGAAACACACTCTGGACTTCATAGATCTTTCTAGTCTGAAGCTCAAGGATATTGGTATTTTGGTTTATTTATTGTTATTTGTGTTGTATACATTAGTTTCAAATTTCCAAACTGTTATTTTCATTTTCATTTTCAAATCTATATTACTCTCTTCTCAAGTCCTAGAGTTTAGTTGTAAAAAACCGTATTATTTCCATATTCATCTAGAACTTAGGCTCATTATTGTCCAAAGGACTACAATGTTCCACACCACAATAAAATATTGTTCTCATTTAATAGTGTACCTCACTGTATATTTCCACCGAGGCATTTCTGTTATAGCTTCATGCATGTGAGGAAATGCTTCTGCACAGAATGAAGAAATAGATTCTTGTGCCAATATAATTTAAATCTGCACTGGGATCCTGAAATTACAAGATTCATATGCATGCAGTCAATCAATATAAAACCATTGAATTAGGAGACATCTAGCTCACAGATTTTGAAGGAAGATGAGAATTTTCATAGACTTATATGTGGATCACATTCGTTTCTACATCCCAATAGCAATTTCAAAATATCTAATCAGCTTGCTGGACCCTTAGGACAGGCATGGAATTACGTAGCTTTATGAGAAAGATCAGGTAGAGGTTAGCAAAAAATAGAATAGGGAGCAGAGAACAATGAACAAAAATGAGATCTTATTTCCAAATTGGTTGGAAGTAGCTTATTAGAAAGCCCAACTTTCTGTAGTGTACAACCTGTTCTTGTTATTCAGACTTTTGTAAAATTTCCCCCTTTTAACACATGTTTATGGCAATATGCAGTCTAGTTGATTATGTAGGGACTGGCCACCCAGGCCATTCTTATCATCTAAACTTAGACCATTTTTCCTGTTGGCTAGAACTTCATCCAAAACACAAAATCAAATGTACAATTAGTTACTACTTGCTAGTTTCTCTGATAATGCTCTGTTGGAAATAACTAAGATGAGGATGACATTTGCAATGTCAAGAAGAGATTATGTAGACTTCATTTTGATTTTTCTACACTCTGTCATTTTGATCATAGGTAATTGTGAATTGGCTCTAATTAAAGCCAGCCAGACAGATCTTAAATGCATGCAGTCTTTACAAGATTCAGGATAGTATGCCCTGCTTATTTGGGCCTTTTCTCCTTAGCACAATAAATGTGTGCTAAACAGAGTTGAAACTTGTCCTGAAAAAACCCATGGCCTCAGGGTTCCATTGAGAAATAACTATGTGGGCAAACAAAGCTCTCTCTTTGCAGCTTTACAAATGATAGGTTTTCAGTTTATAAGATGTTTTCACTGCATTCTTAAAGCATCTGCTGATGCAAAACAGCATGGGCCAGTAATCCCAGTGTAGCATTGTATCTGGAAACAAGTGTCTATTCATGGGAGGCTCACCCTCTCCCCTAGTTAGTTGGTTTCATTCAGAAGCTGGGAGAATAAACAAGGACAAGGAGGCTAAAGCGAGATGCTTGCTTTGAGCAGTATGTTTCCACTTACCCACAAGTGCCTCCCTCTAATCACCAGCCTACCTTTTGGTAGACTGGAAAGCTTTGAACAAGCAGTGCAAGAAGCTCGCAGGGAGGAAAGGAGGTGATGAGAGCACCCTAGGAGTTCAAAGATAGGAACCATCTGTACAGAGAATAAACAAAGAACCTCCTGACAAATATCACAGAATAGTCACAGAACAAAGCATCCAACGGCTGCAACTAAACCTGTCCTGCAGCCAATCTGTGTGATGAGCCTTCCTAATTTTTTAGGACGCTGACATGGTGCAGAGGGCTGGTGGGTTTTATTCTACTGGAAAGAGAGAATTATTTGACTAATTTGTCAGTGTGGTTTTCCCAAAGGGAAAAAAATAGTTATGCAGTATTAGATGTCACTAACTTAAATAGAATTATGTCTATGTATACATTCTAATGAGGCTGTATCTTTCTATAACATCTTCCCCATGGAAACAGCCTGTGTTCTTTATTGCATTTGGCATTAAGGGTACAGTCTGCAAAACACTCTTCATGAGACCAGTTTACTTTTTGCTTTCTTGTTGCTATGTGATTTATCTATTATAGTAATATTCTTTCAAGTACCATATTTTTCTTTCTAGACCAGAATACTCCAAAAATTAACAAAACAGTATCTTGTATATTGTTACAAACAAAAAGGTGGTTTTGATTTTGTAATATGGAACTTAAATACATATATATTTATATAGGTTATTATATATTACAATATATATATACATTAGGTATATATGTATAGGTTGAAAGGCTTTGAAAACATGAACTGGTTTTGGGGTGGGCAAGGGTCTGAGAAGTCCCAGAGATCTGGCTTTTCCTTTTCTTTCCAGGTCATTCCTTTAGGATGCTGTCAGACTGAACAAGTACAGCCAAGTCCTGATTATCCATAGTGATCAGGTCATGGCTAATTAGCACTCACAAATCATGGACACACAGAAAACTGGAGCTAAGAAGGGAACTCAGAGAACACATAGTCTAATTCACTTGTTTTACAGATGAGATAACCAAAATTTAGGAGGTTAAGTGTCTTGCACAAATTTGCACACCAGATAAGGGGGGTAGAGCTTAGAATAGAACTGTGTTTCATATTATTTACTTTTCTCTACTCGCTCTCTCCTATGGATTACCTTTAGAGGTTATTAATTAATTTAAACATATAACCTTGACTTTGTTTCCCAAAATAAATGTTTTCAGGGTCATAGTTGCTGAGCAAGCTCAAACTTACCCTTTCAAGTTTAATTTGCCTTCCTTTTCTACTGTTGACCCTTAGTTTGAAGCGTCCATGTGACAACATGACCAACAGGCCCAGGGAGGGTAAAGAAAACATACGACACAGGTGATTTCCAAATGGTATGTTTCAGGTGTGAGTGATTACATTTCAGCTCTTAAAGAGGCAGCCAAATACCATTAGCAGCACCATAGCCACCTGCAGGTTACAGGAAGCACAGGTGGTGACTAGAAGTGGTAAGATCCAGGAAAGAACCAAAATAGAAATGATGGATCCTTGACTTCATCCCTCTTATTTGGAAAAGTTCATCAGTGAACTTTATAGTAGTTCATCAGTGAAGTTTATAGCAACCAGAAAGAAAGGGAAAAGACAGTTATAGCTCTGGAATGGTGTATCACATATGAATCACTGAAAAGTGGTCTCAGAATTGGGAAATATGGTCTATAGGTCTGTTAAGGTCTATGTGACCTGGGAAAGTTCCTAAATCCTCCTAGGCCTCAGCTTTCCATAAAATGAAGAAATTGAACAGTTAGTTTCCAAAGCCACTCTCTAAACGTTAGTTCCCTTGCATAGTTTTATTTTGTACAAGTTCATGTGCATGTACAGCACACTACAAGTAAGTTTGAGAAACTCTGGGTTTTATAAAGTCAAACTGGTACTAGTCCCTTCCAGATGCTAACAAATATGTGCATCTCCCAGGTGAGGGGTGTGGTGTGCCATGATGCCCTCAGGAATGGACAGAGGTCCACAGAACACACACTCAGAAATACTGGCCTAGGAGATATCTAACACCCTTTTGGCTCATAAATTAAATGTGATGCCATGATCAAAGGATCTAATCGTTTTCTTAAAAAACTGCTCACATTACACGTAACACTGCTATTTTTACAGCAAGCACTCAAATGCTAATATAAAACTACAATGACAGATACTTTATAGCTGGCAAGTCTGAAATGTGCAATTCTCACACTTTAAAATTGTTAATCAAAAATATAATATTGTAATGCCCAATTGCCATACAAATTAATGAATTTATATCTATTTTTCTGAAATTCATACTTTTGACCTAATCTTCCTTAGATTATTTCTTAATTTACATCTATTTTTTATTTGTTCTTTTTAGTTATACATGATGGTAGAATATATTTCAACATATTTATACAAACATGGAGTACAACTTATTCTAATTAGGATCCCAGTCTCATGGTTGTACATGATATGGAGATTCACTGTGGTCTATTCATATATTCATATATGTACATAAGAAAGTTAAGACAGATTCATTCCACTGTATTTCCTATTCCAGTCCCCTACAGCTATGTTCTTGACACAAAAATCCTACAAAAAGAGTATCATGTCTTGAGGAAACATAGTTATAAGTACCATATCAAAGCTGATTTTAAAAATACATGTAACATGTATTGGGCTTTAAAAGTCATACCTTTTACTGAAAGTTGTCCCTAAAGTCATCAGTTTAGTTAGTCCTAAGCATGTAATATATTTACAATGAAAATCCAGATGTCTTTAATTTTCAATGCAAAAAAAGTGTTTTCCTGACCTTTCACAATCTAATTTGCTAGATATCATTAAAGATCTCTTTATCCTGAAAAATTCTGGCATTTCTGCTGTCTCTGAAATGGCCCAGGAATATAAAGAAACTATTTCTCACTGAATAGCCTACTTTTCAAACAAAAGACATAGAAATGACACTTGCATATGTATATATATACACATATATCCATATCCATATCCATATATATATATAGTCTTCTCTCTCTCTCTCTCTCTCTCTCTCTCTCTAGAGGGAAGACTATTAAGAATCAAGGGCATCCATTCAAAGTTAAGCAAAAATAACCAGTTTTGTCATATTCAAGTTCAAAGGTGACATAACTAGACTCTTCATCTCTGAACTTTTTCCTTTGACTCACCTCCATGTGGACTCATTTCCTAGTTCTGATCATACAAATCTATTATTTGAAAACTTTTGAAAGATCTCTTTATCCACACAATTAAATACAAATTCCTTTATCTGCCATTCAATGCTTGATGATCTGCACAAGCTTTCTAGGCTAATTCCTACAACTTCCTTTTACATATCACATATTCTCTCTATACTGGTCTACTTGATATTTCCTGAGCATGCTCTTGTTTTCTTCCATGATACCTTTCTTCAAGAGAGCCCCTCCTGTTGGATTGATTGTTCTATTCTTTCCTTTTCTTGACTCCCCTATCTCACTGGTCAAAATCTTTTTCATAATTCAAGGCATTGACCAATTTTAACTCTTTCATGGAGCTTTCTGATCCTTCACAGAGATGTGAACATGACCTAACTCAAGAGCCCCTTCCCACTCTGAACACATTTTTGAAGCATTCACAATCTGCCATGCATATATATAAAAGAGAAGACCACGACATATGCAGGAAAAACACCATGTCTTTATCTTAGGCACTTGAAATATAATATCTTAAAAAATAAATGAATTTTTTGAACTTTGCATCAAACACAGTACATATACAAACACTATAAAACAGTACATATATAAACACTATCATCTGTAGACAGACAGATGATAGACTAGGGACAAAAATCATTGAACACAAACTATAAATAAAAAGATATAAGTGACTGAAAAAAAAAACAAAATAAGAAATCTGAACATGTGAGAAGATAGCAAGTTGCACTCACAGAGATTTAGAATAGCATGATTTTAAGAAATTTTTCTAGTATATTAAGGAACTGATGGTTTTGAAAATATTAAGTAACACCTTTTCCTAAAAGAACTCAATGAACAATGCAAAGAACAATATACCTGCATATATTTTGCCACTAAATAAAAATTTCTGTCCTTGCCCTAAATATAGTAAGTTTTGCTCAAGTAACACTGGCCTCTCTCACTATGTCTACCTACGCATAGAACTAACCTTCTCACCATGAAGAAAAACCAACATGAGACAGGAAACCCCATCCTACAGGAGATGCAGCCCTCTTATGAACCCTATAGCTAAGGTTCAGTTAGTTCTTCCTTTCTTTTTCTGATCAGCTGGATACTCAACCATGTCTTCTTTCTCAACTTAGTACGTCTGTTTGCTCCTACCTATAACAATGGTCCACTTCGTGTTATCTGACATCTCTTAGATCTCCATCTTCTACCCTTACCGTCTCCTTCCCACCCAACTTCAGAGTGATTCCCCTTCCCAGTGCATCTGCTAGAGCAAAATGGGAGCCCATTCAGGTAGCAAATACTTTGATGGGAATGTGCTACATAGAGTAGATGACTTTTCAACTTTTCAAGAACTATAGTCCATATATAATACATTTTATTTGATTTTATAATACATTTAAATTTGATTTAAATTAGAGTTCATTCTTTCCTAAGAATACTATGGAGGACTTCTAGAAAGTTGGTGGAAACTGTAATGGTCTTAAAGAGAAAATATAGCTAGACTAGATAGGGAGGAAAGGAGAGAGAAAAAGAAGAAAATAAAATCCCACAGACAATATGTACAATAAAATTAGATAGCAGGGTATTCCCATGAATCCCAAATTATAAGAAAGTAAATATAAGACATCAACAAAGATAAAATGGCATGCTATCTGTGTTTGTGTGGGAGGTCATGGAGGGAAAGAATAGGACATTTGAAATTCATAAGACAAGAATTCAAAAATATCCAACATGTGTGTAGTGGAAAATGGGGCTAATGAACTTCAGAACAAAAGTTGAAACTGAAAAGGTTTGGGCCAGTTGAACAAGAGGTAAGTACAAGTAACCCAGAGTAAGGTCTGAGGGGACCAGGCAGGCAACTCCTATCAATCACTCAAAATCAACAGTCAGAACTCTTTCAGGTCAGGGCTCCATACCGAAAAGAAACTACTGGGAGCAGAAATCAAAATTGAGCAAAGAAAAGGAAAACAAAGATGAAGGAAAAATAAAGTCCAGGAAAAAAAAATAAAAGTGAGAAAGAGGAAATTTCAGAGAGCACACTTCCCTAAATAATTGCAGAAGAGAGAGAGCCCTATGAAACTAGAAAACTACCCTGAGGTCAGGATCCTTCTAAAAGTTCACGGAAAACAATTTTATATCAAAATGAGTAACAAAAAATAATGAGGTCAATTCCCATGCAAAGTTTTTTAAAAACAAAAAGGGATAAAGTTGCCAAATGATATACCTAGAGATAAAAATAGGGAAAGATAGTTTTAAAATCCTGATAATATATCCACAGAACAGCTTAAAACTATAGCAATCTATGTTAAAAATAGGCTTAAAGTATTTAGAAAATATTAAAATATATTAAAAAATACATCAGGTTTTAAAAATCCAGAAATAAAAGCATTATACCCAGAAAGAATTATAAATGTAAGAAAAAATTAAACAGAAATGTAAGAAAAAATAAAGTAGAGGGAACACAAACATGATCACAAGAGATAATTTCTTAATACAGATAGAAGGTAAAAAGGAGACTTTAAAAATTAAAAAGGAGAAGAGTGATTCAAGAAAAAGTGAGAAATATTGAAGATAAAATCCATTGTGCACCAAAACAAAGGAACAAAAAAATATGAAAATAATTTTACAAAAATTCTTCTAAAATTTAAAGGGACAAAAAGAAAACTTTACACTGAATGAACACACCTGTATCTGAGAACGTCAATCACCCAAGTGACCAAAGTCAAGATACTTTCTAGCAAAATTACTGGATTTTACATTAAAAGAAAAAAGTTCATTTGACATCAAAGCAAAAACAGCCAGTGACTTACATGGAAAATTAAATTACCATCGGATTTTTTTTCAAGAAAGACAAATTAAGCCAGAAGAAAAGGGAAAGACATGCTTAAATACTCAAGGAAAAGAAAATATGAACCAAAGATTTTATATTCAGCAAAACTGACTTCCAATACAAAAGACACACACAAATACACACACACACACACACACAAATAACAACAAGAACAACAACAAAACTGTTACCAACATGCATGAATTCATGGAATGGATTTGCTTGCAGATATGATAGAATAAACAGATTAGTGCTCCAGCCATAAATGATAAAACTCAACAAAATATGTAAGGCAACTCTCTTCAAACATTAACAGAAACTCACTAGCTGAACTCCAGAAAAATTAGCCTATATATTTGGATAGGGACATTTGTCAGTTTCCTTTGGTGGTTTAGTGAGCAAGAGTCTCAATCTGAGCACTGTGGTCCTGCTGAGATTAGAATTCATGGATCCAAAATTAAAGGTGAGCTGCTGGAATTCCTCATGGTGAGACACCAGAGGTAGGGAGAAGCACGAACAAGGTACACAGATTGGGAATGTGGAAGTTTTCCCCCTAGAGTTCTGGGCTAAGGCCTAGATTATGAGCTTGCAGAGAGAGACTATATGAGATACCCTAGAAGGTAGACAAAGATAATGTGCTGAGTCTTAAATTGAGTTTTAGTATATTCTTTGATCACAAAATAATTAGAAATCTATAAAAATAATATGAGTAGAAAAATGCCCAAATGTCTGAAAATGAAAACACAGGTCTGCTATGAATGAAATAAGAATTCACAAGGGAAATTTCAAAATATTTCAAACTGATAGAAAATGAAAAATATCAAAATGAGACATAGTGAAAGCAATGCTTAGGAAAAATACTGCTTTAAATACTCAGGAAAAAAAGGTTTAAAATTGATAATATCCATGCTCATTTTTAAAATTCTACCTTAAAAAGATAGAAAGCAAATTTAAAGAGCAAATTAAAACCACACTGAGAAGGAAAAAAGTAATATATAATAGAACTCAATGTGGGCAAGGGATTTAGCAAAGTAGTAGAGCACTTGCAGCATGCTTGAGGCCTTGGATTGGATTCCCAGTGCTATTAAAAATGAATAAATGGGGCTGGGGATGTAGTTCAGTTGATAGAGTGCCTACCTCGCAAGCACAAGGCCCTGGGTTCAATTCCCAGCACCGCAAAAAAAAAAAATAGAATACTATCCTATGTGCATATATGATTACATGACCAATGTAATTCTATAACATGTACAACCAGAAGAATGAGAAGTTATACTCCATGTATGTATAATATTTCAAAATACATTCTTCTATCATGTATAACTAATTAGAATAAAAAATTTAAAAAACAAAGCTATGAAATAATTAAAAGAACTGGATATAATATGAATTGCTCTGAGTTCAATAAAAGCTAAGAAGAAATTTGTCACCATTAACAGTAGTACATTGACTTCAAGAGAAATTCTCTGCTTATGGAAACTTACTGTAAGTCACTTGAATACCAATTTAATTGGGAGATTCTAATGTGGTTATAGACAGACAATGGTTGACTTCTCCAAGACTGAGCCTCTGCTGGCCATCCTTCCAGGAAAGGAATTGGCCTGCTGCAAGGCTCCAGGGACACCATTTGGCCCAGTGCTTTAAGGTAGTCACCCAGCAGGTGGGTTTTGCACTATTGGGACAGTTCTCCTGAAGCATGAAAGCCGTACATGTTTGTAAATAGGTTTATTACAGTATGAAGTGTACAGCAACAACTTTCTTGGATTGTATAGTTTAGATATGTTTAGCAGAGATAAACTGTTAAAATATAAGTGGAAGTAAAAGAAATGTCCCTCTTTAGATTTTTATTTTGATGAATTTGGACCAAACTTTCATCCACATGAAACCATTGGGTTTATCAACAAATGATAGTATATTTGCTATGTCTCAAACTCATGTGATCTTCATATCTTAATACAAGCTCATATTTTAAACAAATGAATAAATAAAACCACAATATTTGAAAATATTAACAAAATAATTAACCTAAGATTAATGAAGAAAAAGGAAAGATAAAATGCAAAATACATAGAAAGGATCAATATGCCTCTGCCTACTAAAGAAATTGAATTCATAATCAAAGAGTTTCCAGAAAAAAATATCTAGGGACACATGATTTCACTAGTGAATTTAATTCAACATTAGAGTTTTACATTAATTCTCCCAGAAAGCAGAGGAGGAAAATATGTATCCCAACTCTTTTGTAAGTATTGCAAAACCTTACCAATGCTTGAGACTACTGAATAAAATGAAATTTATACCCCAATATCTCTCATAAACTTAAATGCAAAACTCCTTAAAATCAGCAAACAGAATTAAGCTATATATAAAAGAGAAAATACATCATGATCAAATGGAATTTGTCTCAGGAATGCATAACCAATTAGAGTAATTAATCATATTCTTGAAGTATAATGAATACCAAGAATACCTTCAATAGTTACAGGGGGAAATGTAATAAAATTCCACATTGATGCCTAAAAAAATTCTCAGTAAACTAGGAATAGATGAAAAATTCCTTACCCTCATCAGTCTACAAACGAACAAAAAACCTCACAACTAATATCATATTTAATGAAATACTACTTTCCTCTTAGATCAACAAGAGTATCTTTTCTCACCTCTAGTATTCAATATTGTACTATTCAGATTCTAACCAGTGCAGTAGGGAAAGAAATACAGAAATACAAGGCTTATTCATAGGAAAAGAGGTGGTTGTCAGCATAAATAACAATTGAAGATTTAACAAAATGAAGTTAATTTGGCAAGGTTATACAAGGTCAATATTCACGAATCAATTACATGTTTCTGGACTAGCAACAATATTTGGAAAACAAAATTTAAAAGACACTATCACAAGAATATAAAAAAGTGATAAGTAATCTGGAATGAACTTAACAGAATTTATTATCCAAATTTTCTAAACTGAAAATACAAAACAATGGTAAGAGAAATTCAAGATCTAAATTAAAATAGATCATGTTCATGAACTGGAAGACCCAAAATTGTTAAAACTTCCTTTTCCTTTAAATTATTATATCAATAAAACTTACACATACATTTACAAACTATTTCTAAACATCATATGGAAATGAAAAGGGTTTAAAATAGTCAAAACAATCTTGACAAAGAACAAAATTGGAGGACTTTTACTACCTGTTTTCAAAACTTACTCCGATGTTTTATTAAGTGTGACAATAAACATATCGATAAATAAAACAATATAGACTTTCAGAAAACACCCACACTTTTTTTGGTGGTTGTGGGGATTGAATTGAAGGACATGTTACCACTGAGTTACATCCACAACCCCCCTTTTTAAATTTTTAGGCAGGGTCTAAGTCGCTGAGGTGGCCTTGAACTTGAGATCTTCCTGCCTCATCCTGCCCAGTAGCTGAATTACAAGAGTAGGCTACTACACCCAGTTCACACAATTACTTTTTCACAAAGGCATTAATGTGATTCTATGGAACAGGGAGACTGAATCCCTTTTCAACAAATACTGCTACAAAACCTGGACTTCAATGTGGAGCCAAAATAAACCTAGACCTCCACCTATATAAAAACTCAACATGGATCACAAACCCAAATCTAAAAGCCCAAATTATAAAAATTTTGAAAAAAGCATAGAGGAAAATCTTAACCACCATGGAAGTATGCAAAAATTTCTCAACATGCGCACACACACATACACACACACACACACACACACACACAATAATATAAAATAAAAAAATTGATAAATGAGACAAATATATTTGATGAGGAACTCTCATCTAGAATATGTAAAGAACTCTTGACCGATCCAAGATGGCGGACTAGAGGGAGGCTGCGTTCCTTGTTGCTCCGTAACTCAGAATTCAAAAAGAGGAGAATCTGATTCTCTGGGAAGCAGTCTCTACTCCTCATTGATCCCCTGCTCTTTACCACATCTGTCTACCTCGATCACCTGCAGTCTACCAGCCTAGTGCTACATTTGAGTGCAGATTGCTCACTGACCACTGCCTATCATCCATCACTTGCCTGTCTGCCTGCCTCTGGCCTGCCCATCACCTGCCTCTCACCTACTCACCGCCCACCAACCAAGGTTCACCTGCTGATCGTCCGCCAATAGCCTGCGGAGCCTGCAGACCGTCAGTGGATCACCAGCTGCCTTCTGTTGCCTGGAAATTCACCATCACAGTACCCGCAGGTTTGGTTACACGTGGCTGCCGCCATTTTGGGGAAAAAAAAAAAAAAAAGCCAGGAGCTGTAGGACCACCAGCCCGACTTACAGCACCCCGCCTCCAGGACCCCCGGCTTGACTGACAGCACACCACCTCCAGGGGCCCAGCCTGACCATCTGCACCCCACACAGTCTC
>JAJEJO010000884.1:626813-636823 GCA_020662805.1 Glaucomys volans | reverse complement strand
TACTTTGAAAACCTATACTCCAATAAAATAGAAAATCTTGAAGACATCGACAAATTCCTAGAGACATATGATCCTCCCAAACTGAACCAGGAAGACATACACAATTTAAACAGATCAATTTCAAGCAATGAAATAGAAGAAGCCATCAAAAACCTACCAACCAAGAAAAGCCCAGGACCAGATGGATTCTTAGCTGAGTTCTACAAGACCTTCAAAGAAGAACTTATACCAATACTCCTGAAAGTATTTAATGAAATAGAAAAAGAGGGAACCCTTCCAAATTCATTCTATGAAGCTAGCATCACTCTGATACCAAAACCAGACAAAGACACATCTAGAAAAGAAAACTTTAGGCCAATGTCTCTGATGAATATAGATGCTAAAATCCTCAACAAAATTCTGGCAAATCGCTTACAAAAACATATTAAGAAGATAGTGCACCCTGATCAAGTGGGGTTTATCCCAGGGATGCAAGGTTGGTTCAACATCCAGAAATCAATAAATGTAATTCATCACATCAATAGACTTAAGGTGAAGAATCATATGATTATTTCAATAGATGCTGAGAAAGCATTTGACAAAATATAACACCCCTTCATGCTCAAAACACTAGAAAAAATAGGGATGGTAGGAACATACCTGAACATTGTAAAGGCTATTTATGCTAAACCCACTGCCAACATCATTCTCAACGGAGAAAAACTAAAAGCATTCCCTCTAAAAACTGGAACAAGACAGGGATGCCCACTGTCACACTTCTATTCAACATTGTGCTGGAAATGCTAGCCAGAGCAATTAGACCACAGAAATTAAAGGTATACGGATAGGAAAAGAAGAACTCAAGCTGTCACTATTTGCTGATGACATGATCCTATATTTAGAGGATCCAAAAAACTCCACCAGGAAACTTTTAGACTTAATTAATGAATTTAGCAAAATAGCAGGATATAAAATAAACACACATAAGTCAAATGCATTTATCTACATAAGCAATGAATAATCTGAAAGTGAATTGAGGAAAACAACTCCATTCAAAATAGCCTCAAATAAAACAAAATATTTGGGAATCAATCTAACAAAAGAGGTGAAAAACCTCTACGACAAAAACTACAGAACATTAAAGAAAGAAGTTGAGGAAGACCTTAGAAGATGGAAAGATCTTCCATGTTCTTGGATAGGAAGAATCAATATAATCAAAATGGCCATACTTCCAAAGATGCTATACAAATTTAATGCAATTCCAATAAAAATTTCTATGACGTTCCTCACAGAAATAGAAAAAGCAATCATGAAATTCATATGGAAGAACAAAAGACCCAGAATAACCAAAACAATCCTGGGCAGGAAGAATGACGCAGAAGGTATCACAATACCAGACCTTAAACTCTATTATAGGGCAATAGTGATAAAAACAGCATGGTAGTGGCATCAAGATAGACAGACCAATGGTACAGAATAGAGAACCCAGAGACAAATCCACATAAGTACAGTTATCTCATACTAGACAAAGGTGCCAAAAACATACAGTGGAGAAAAGATAGTCTTTTCAACAAATGGTGCTGGCAAAACCAGAAATCCATATGCAATAAAATGAAATTAAACCCCTATCTCTCACCCTGTACAAAACTCGACTCAAAATGGATCAAGGATCTAGGAATTCGACCTGAGACTCTTCACCAAATAGAAGAAATAGTATGCCCGAATCTTCTTCATATTGGCTTAGGACCAGACTTCCTTAACAAGACCACCAGAGCACAAGAAATAAAAGAGTCAATAAACAGGACGGGTGCAAACTAAAAAGCTTTCTCTCAGCAAAAGAAACAATCAAGAATGTGAAAAGAGAGCCTACAGAGTGGGAAAAAATCTTTTCCACACACACTTCAGACAGAGCACTGATCTCCAAAATTTATAAAGAACTTTCAAAACTGTACACCAAAAATGCAAAGAGCCCAATCAATAAATGGGTTAAGGAACTGGGCAGACACTTCACAGAAGAGGAAATACAGGCTATTAACAAATGTATGAAAAAGTGCTCATCATCTCTAGTAATTAGAGAAATGCAAATTAAAACTACCCTAAGATTTCATCTAACTCCAATTAGAATGACTATTATCAGGAATACAAGCAATAAAAAGTATTGGCATGGATGTGGGGAAAAAGGCACACTTGTATGTTGCTGGTGGAGTTGCAAATTGGTGCAGCCACTCTGGAAAGCAGTATGGAGATTCCTCAAAAAACTCGGAATGGATCCACCATTTGACCTAACTATCCCACTCCTTGGTTTATACCCAAAGGTCTTAAAATCAGCAAAGTATAGGAATGCAACCACATCTATGTTCATAGCTGCTCAATTCACAATAGCTAGATTGTGGAACCAACCTAGATGCCCTTCAATTGAAGAATGGATAAAAAAGCTGTGGTATATATACACAATGGAATATTGCTCAGTTATAAAAAAAAATAAAATTATGGCACTTGCTGGTAAATGGGTGGAGTTGGAGAATATCATGCTAAGTGAAATAAGCCAAGCCCAAAAAACCAAAGGCCGAATATTTTCTCTGATCAGTGGATGCTGATACCCAGCCGGGGTGGGGTGTGGGGTGGGGGTGCCAGGGCCTATGGGGAGGATAGGAAAGAATGGAGGAAGTATGGATGGTGTGAAGGAAAATGGGACGGGAGGGGATGGGGGCAGGAAAAATAGTAGACTGAGACAGACTGTACTACCCTATGTAAATGTAAGATTATATGAACTGTGTGAATAAAAAATAAATTTAAAAAAATGTTAGTAATGTTGAGTTACCATAATAAATAAATAGGTGTTATCTGTATTATTATGATCTTGCAATTTTTCTGTAAATTTTAAATTATGTCCAAATAAAATAATTGAAAATGCTGAAAAAAAAGAACTCTTACAACTTGTAATAGGGAGATAAAAATTAAATTTTAAAAATCTGTAAATCACAGAAAAAGATATGAGTGGCATGCACTCATGCACATAGATGCTCAACATCATTAATCAGGAAAATACCAACTAAACCCTTATCAGATACCACTATATACTCATTAGATGGAAAATTTGAAAGACTAACCATATAAAGTATTAACAAGGACATGGGGCAACTATACTTTTATACATTTCTGGTAAAAATGTAATCACTTTTCAAAATACTCTGAAAGTTAAACATACAATTACCATATGACCCCACAATGCTATTCCTAAGTATTTTCCCAGGAAAAATGAAAATATATGACAAAGTATTGTGTACTAATGTTCGCAGCCATGTTACAATTAAGAGCCCAAAACTAGAACAACACAAGTATGTACCAACAGGTGGATGGATCTGCAAATTGTGACATTTGCCTACAATGAAATGCTATACAGCAAAACTGATAAATTTTCAAAATATTGCATTGTGTTAAAGAAGCATAGCCAAAGGAGTATATAATATATGGCTGCATTTGTATAAAACTCCAGAGAAGACAAATATAATTCAGAGTGACACAGCTGATCAGGATTTGCTTTGGGGTGGGGGTGGGTCACTGACTGGGAAGGTAGACAACGGAATGCATTTTGATGATAGAAATGCTGTCTATATTGATAGTCTATCTGACACACAGG
Source organism: Glaucomys volans (assembly GCA_020662805.1). NCBI lineage: Eukaryota > Metazoa > Chordata > Mammalia > Rodentia > Sciuridae > Glaucomys > Glaucomys volans. Next base: position 633,204 of record JAJEJO010000884.1, on the reverse strand, counting down.
TGGAAACATTTGTCAAACTCATCAAAATTATACTTAAAATGGATGCCTTGCAGAGCATGTGCTCAGGATGCATGAGGTCTTGTGTTCAATCCCTAGCAACACACACACACACACACACACACACACACACACAAAAAGGTGTCTTTTTTTCTCTGTACATTATATCTCAACAAAGTTGATTTAAAATGTGCTAAGGTAAAGAAACTGATGTACAAAAGGAGTGAATGAAAGTAGATCATTCTCTGGGGCAGGAATAAGGAGGAATTAACTTGGAAGGGGCACTTGGGAAGTTTCTGGGGTAATTAAAATGTTCTAATCTTGCTTTGGGCAGGGATAATATGATGTATACATTTGTCAAAACCCTCTGTGAATTCTTAATATGTATATTTTATGTAAAGTATACTTCAGAAAAATGTGATCTTTAAAAAACCTTAGAACTCCCCTGGCAACATGCTTCACATAACCAAAGTGACTTGAGGTATCCTATGAAACATATAGCAACTCACTACACACACCTGTTTAAATTTAAGTGAATAAAAGTTAAAAGTGGAGATCCTTAGTTGCATTATCCTTTCTCCAAATGCTCAACAGCCAAGTGGGCCAGTGGCTACCAGTTTGGGCAGTACAGATACAGAACATTTCACTGCAGAGAATTCCACTGGACAACACTGGTGAAGACAAAATTAAAAAAAAAAGTGTGAGGAGTTGATGGAGAACCTTAAATATATATTTATTGGTAGAAATAAGACTGAATAGGTGAAGAGAGTACAGTAAGCAATTACCATGTACTCAATCACTATAATCATAGTTTGCCGAATACATACAGCTCATGTGCAAGACCTTTAATGGTGAGCTGATATATTGGTGTTGGTAGTACTAGTATTGTTACTAAGACTTTTGTATGCATAATGTGGGACAACATAATTGAGTGACTGTGGAACACTCCAATTTGGTGGAATGAGAACCAGAAAGGAAGGAAGGTAATATAGTTACAATATCAAACAAAAAGGGCTGTGGTCCTGAATCATGATTGAAACTATCAGAGTAAGCTCCTATTCTCACGTAGGACAAAATAAGGACCAACCCAGCAACAATAGTCACCTCTATCTCTCAAATCAGGGCCTAAAATACCATTCCTCACTAAAAGAAAATGATGAAAATGATTTTTTTTTTTTTTTTTTTTTTTTTTTTTTGGTGGGGGATATCTGATTCCAGGACTGGGGCAAAAAAATCTGTAAGGGAAGCCTGAAATAACAGCACCAAGAAAGTCAGAAATTACTAAGCTCTCATAAAATTGATGAGGCTCTCCCTTGGCCAATTTTTAAATCCATTAGTTCAAACATTTGTATCTGTATATGATCTGCTGGCTGCCAGCTCCTATTCTGAAGATGTGCTCTGAGTCTTGAGGGTGTGCACACTTCCCCCTGGAGACCCAGTTAAAATCAGACAATTATTCAGAAGGTCAGGTGTGATCTGATAATCTGCATTTCCAACCAACTGTCATATATCACTGTGAGCTGTGTCTATGAACCACCCTTTTAGTAGCAAGGTCCTAGCTTTGAACACATGAACTTCATAGAGAGGATGAAGGAAAACAGGTTACAAAAAAAATGGAATAATTTTCTATATATTCTTTGTATTTTTAAGAGGCAACTCTAGTTCTCTTTAAACACAAGGAGCATTTGATTCAACCTGATGAGGTAACCTCTTTAAGAAAATCAGAAAGTATTTAGAAGACAAAGTTACCACACAGATGCCATATACAAGCTGTTCCACACACCAGTGGGTAATGATCCAAAATGCATATGCAAAGGGCATGGGGTGGGAGGTAGGGAGAAAGGAAGAGGGCCGAGCACTATACTACTAGGCACATAACTAAGTGGTTCACAGTGGTAGTGCATATGATGTATGATCAGGGATGTAGGAACACAGTCAGGTAAAGCAGGTTAGTCTAAACCTGTCACCACTGGTATTATCACATAAAAGTAATTTACTCTCTCTGGGCCTTAAACTGTTCATCTGAAAGATGGAGATAAGTTCTTGTAGGAATTGAAAATATGCATAAAATTTGTGTGACAGCAAGTGGTATTTAATGGGTAATCAATCATGTTAACTTAGTTTCTAACTTCTGAAATCTACTCTGGGTACATTACCCAGTCAAAATGACCTTCTCAAGAATTCTCCAGTGTCTAACAAATAAAAGAATGCCTCAACTCCAAAACCTAGAATTGCATCTGAGACCCTTTTACCTTCCCAACTTCCCTGGATGGCTTATAATTAGATACCTTTTGTCCTTTTCTCTTGGAGTTGCCCCACTGCACAATGACCTAGCCATATTCTTCCCCCTAATGAACCCCATCCTCATCCAACCTGATCCCTCTTTATAGCTTGGTTCATGTATCACCTCCTCCAAGAAGCACTCTCCAATCTTTTCTTCACTGAAAAGTGATTCTTTGTTTTCCCAAGGCCAAAGTGCAAATACTATACTCTTCACGAAGTCCTTTAATACTAGGCCCAGAGATGGCTAAAAACTTCAGGAAAGCCTATCTAGGACTCTAAGAATTTGATTAGATTTTTATAGTTATATTTGTCACTAAGGAACTCTAATAGTAACATTTATATTTTTCTTATGGTAATAGCCTATTGAAACAAGGAACAGAAATTTGAAAAAACTGTAATAGATTTAATATAAACTTCATGAACCTAAAAAAGAGTTGAAACTGATTAATGTTTATAACTATTTCCAATGCTGCCTTATGCCATCTTAATTTGAACCTTCCTTGTTAATCTTTAACTACTAGAGGAAAGACAAACAGCATCTATTCTACCAGAAACTTTATTGCATCTGAAAATTTAAATTATAAGTCTATAAGCCACTCACTTTAGCAGCCAATGTGCTACCCAAATGAGATAACAGAACATAAAATATAAGGCAGAAAATACAAAAAAATTTTTTTTTTATATTTTATCTGCTCCTTTGAAAAACACTACACAATTGTTTCATTACTATCTTTATTCCAAATGTCATCATTTCTCCTTTGGCCCTACCAAGAAAAATAGGCTACAGGAACATATATTCTGTACTTGCCAGCTTCTACCTCTGCAGTTCCATTATGAGTGGTCATTAGCTGCCAGTCTCAGCATTATTACCTTGAGGGGTCCATAAACCCTGTCCCATTGGTCAGTCTTAAAAATGGCACAGCTGCAAAACAATGTCAGTTATGATTCAGTCCTAATTTTCCCTGTCAACAGCCTTGTTCAAATTCCCAGATATTCCTACTTGTTGCCAAGTCCATTTTGTAAACGAAATCTGCCTTTTGAAAATCACCATATGAATATGTCAACAGGTCATGAAATATTTTCATTACAAATCTTAAAGAAAAACTTAGCTCTAAAGAAACAGTCCGGAAAATGTCTATTTCATTAAGTTCAAGTGTGAAATCTTGATGGAAAACATTTATTTTGGCAACTTTCAATTCTGCTGGTGGCCCCAAAGTATTCTGACCAGACCATCTTTGTGGGAGGTGAAACTGGGGGATTCTGGAGCAAATGAAAAATCCCTTAGTAGGAGCCCTTTGAATCATTAGCATTGTGGAAGAAAGACTGGGAAAATCCAAAGTGTAAATGTCAGGCATAAGAGATTATTCCAAAAACCCCTGCACCATAAGAGTTATTTCTCAATTATCCACAGTAAGAAAAAAGAACTAGTAAATGGATCAAAAGCAGCAGATAATTTCCCAAATTACTCATGCTTGATTTTGGAACAAATGCACATGGAAAATTCACATTTCCCCTCCTTAAGTCTGTTGCTAAAGCCATTTTCTCTTCCTAGAAATACTTGCCATCCTCTTCTGCCTGAGAAGGTCCATTCATCATTTATGATCCTCTACAAACGTGGCCTGCCTTTCCTAGGAAGCCTTCCTTGCTTTCCCAGGGAGAGAATCTCTATACTCTGTATTCTTACAGCCTTAGATGCCTTCCTGTATCATTTCATGTGTCCTATAAACTATAAAAGTCTTTATGTCAGTCTTCCCTACCTGTCCTGAGAGATCCTTGGGGTAAAGCCACATCTAATTCATCTTCTGGTACCTCAGAGTCATGCCTCAAGCATAGACAATGCCTGGTTAACATTTTTTAAATGATTTCTTTCCCAGGTAATCCCAACCCAATCAGGAAGAAACATCACAGAATAGCTACAGATGAATAAGAATATCAAATTGGAATCAGAAACCAACATAGATCATTTCCAAAGAATTCAATCAGGAATTCAATCAGTTCATGAGATTCCTTAAAACTAAAAGTTTGTCTTGGATCTTTGTGATTTTCTCCACCTCTCCAGCACGTTAGGCACACCTCTCAGAATTCTCATGTAGCTCTGTTGTCATTTATCATTTTAGGCACTAGTGCTGTCTCTTTAATAAATTAATGAGACTATGTCTTACTAACTGCCATGCTCCTTTATTTTCTTTTAGTACATTGTGTTTACCAATTTGTCTCAGCCACATTTTTCTGTAAGTTTATCATGGCATTTATCTACATTTGCAAATGAGAAAACTAAGAATCAAGAAAACTAGATGACTTGAACAAGGTTACCTAGCTAGTAAGTGACAAAGCTGGAGTCAGGACCCAGATGTCTTTGTTTCTCTGACATCTCAGTATCCTAAACACTGCACTAGCTTATTCTCCAGAGTTAAGGAAGGTTCTGATCTCATAGAATGCCTTAAGATTAGGGAAGTTAAATGGCACATTTAGAGGTATCAGAGAGGAACAGAGGCAGAGGTAGAATTCAATGCTCTTGATAGGATTGTAGTTTAAATACTTACACCCTTGATGTTCCCTTTAAAATATATATATGAATGATAATTTACTATGATAACACATTAGGATGACTTTTTTCAAAACACAAATAACACTAACAAAAAGATAGATCATATATAAGCCTTATAGAAGCAACAGTTTTCAAGGTGAAAAACTAGGTCACTGATACCAAACAAAAGTACAGTACAGTAGAGTACAGTGGGGATGATGGTTGATATCCAACTTATATTCTGTAACGTGCTGGTTGATATCAGGCACACACACACACACACACATAGTGCTGCCTACTTAACAAGAGATTCTCTCCTACTAGAGAGAAACACTTAATGAAGAAGATGGCAGTGGCAAACTCTGGAAGGACAGGTGAGAAGGGAAGGTGATATGCAGGGTATTCCAGGTACCCCTAAGCTTCAACAGACAATAGTCAGGTTGTTATGAGGATCAACAAGAAAATATTATTATTGTTGTTGTTGTTTTTACCACCGGAAGAAGGCTGAGATAAAGTTGGAAATGCTTTTGAATGCCAAGCTGGAATGAAGTGGGATTGATTTTACAATTATTTACTACTATTTATTGTGGAAAATATGTATACCATAAAATTTACTATTATTTATTTATCTAGTTAGTTTTATGGGAAGTGTATGTTTTATAAGGCACTGCAAACAAATTTCCAAAGTGGTTATAGCACTTCATATTCAACCTCGCGGGTATATGAGAGTTCTGGATCCTTATGCTATTGTTATACATTTTATTTTTATATATGCTATAAATCCCGCAAAACATTTGTGTTGCTGGTCAATTATTTTTAAGAAACAATACAAGTCATTTTTTTTTCTCAAATATTCACCACTTCCAGAACTCTCCACTCCTTTTCATAATCCAAGTTATCATCTGATATCATTTTTCTCCTCCTTGAAAACCATTTTTCAGTGTACAGTTCTGTGGCACTTTCTGTTTCTGAGTTTAATTGCTCTAAGTACGTCAAATAGGGGGAGTCCTGCAATATTTGTCTTTTTTGACTGGATTATTTTACATAACATAATGTCTCCAAGGTTTATCTATATTGTATCATGAGTCAGAATTTTGTTTTTAGGTTGAATATTATTCTACTGTGTTTATGCCACATTTTGCTATCACTAATCTGTTCATGGACATGTGTATTGGTTGCATCCATCCTTTGGCTATTGTAAATAATGCTGCCATTGACCTGGGTATAGAAATATGTCTTCAAATATCTACTTTTAATTCTTTCAGGCATGCATCCTGAAAGGCATGCACCCATTCCATGGAGTGGAATTTCTGGATCATATGATAACTCCATGCTTAATCTTTTCAGGTACCACCACACCATTTTCTAAAGCAGTTACACATTTTACATTCCCACCAGCAATGAACAAGGACTCCAGCTTCTCTATATCTTCACCATTTTTTCTTTTTCTTTTTTTATTGTAGCCATCCTAATGCATGTGCTATGGTTTAAATATGGGTAGTATCCCCCCAAAAGTCCATGTGGTAAAGACTTGGTCCCCAGGGTAGTGCTATTGGAGGTACTGTGGGCTTTATGATTTGGAGC